>OZ020626.1:17010937-17538207 GCA_963971575.1 Liopterus haemorrhoidalis | reverse complement strand
AAAAAGCTATTAACGTACATCAGAACTGCATCTAGAGAATCTATTGTTCAACATATTGGCTTTACCGAAATAACGAGTAATACACAAATTGCAGAAACTTTCAACAATCACTTTATTAATATAGGTAAAAAATTAGCTAACAACATTAAACGAAAACCAAATTATCATCCAGGTACACCAAAAACAAAACAATGTACTTAGATCCGGTTACAGAGAATGAAATAATTCATTATATTAACAAACTCAAAATAAATAGTGCACCTGGACCTGATAGAATAAAAGCCAAAACATAACCATAACAAAACCGCTTGTACACATAATTAATGTAATATTTACAACAGGTATTGTCTCAAAATACTTTAAACAGTCAATTGTAACTCCAGTTCATAAAAGTGAATGTAAGACAGATATAAATAATTACAGACCGATCAGCCCAATAAATATGTTAGCAAAAATTTTAGAACATGCAATTAAACGCGTTTATTTAACTTTATTAACAAATATAACATCTTATCGCAGAATCAATATGTTTTTATACCTGGACCAATAAGAGGTAAAGCGTTGGAAGTTTTTAAAAATTATTTACAAGATAGATATCAAGCTGTTAAAATAAATAATCATGTTAATAATTTATCCTTAATTAAAACAGGAATACCTCAAGGAACCCTGTTGGCACCCCTCCTATTCTTGATATACGTAAATGATCTTTGTAACAAGGACGTGAGCGGTACAATATTCTCATAAGCCGATGACACCACAATTTTGTTCGAAGATCCGAATTGGTCTAACACATATAATAAAGCAACACTAAAACTAAATTAGACAAAAGAATGGCTAGACTCTAACCTTCTATTTCTCAATGTTAATAAAACTAAATTTGTCACTTTTTCCTCTGTAGGTGTCATTAAAGTTAACTCTGTTAAATTGTCGGCATAAGTGAGAGACATGAGTACCAACATAACGCCACAAAAAAATCGAAAATCGAATATAGTAACCCGCGGAAATTCAAAATTCGCGATACATTTTGAACAGACCTCGTATGTATTTCATTACTATAAAGTTGTGTATGTATGTCTCTCGCATACACTCACACTCACTTTCACACCACCCACAAGAACAAACATATTTTTTTGCTGCTGAACTAACATCCAAACTATTAAATCTATTTTTAATATTTTAAATTTTGACAGTCTTAGCATATTAGCTAACCATTTGCATAGCTACTCTTATATTAAAAGTAAAACAAAATGATTGTAAAATTAATATTATTATTATTAATAAAGTGAAGAGCAAAAGCCAAAGGCTTGTTGTGCTCAGAAAACATTGACACACATTTTTACAAAAAAAAAAAAAATACAACTTAATTGTGAAATATAGCTAATAGACACAAATAACGAAAACATATAGCATACATTATACAGAAACAGAAACGGATCACTTTAAAAATACAAAAAAATAATATATATAAATATAAATCAAAGTTAAAATAAAATTAAAAAGAAACGCATTCAGGACGGGAAAATGGTTGCAATTCTAATCTTGAATGCATTTATGGAAGGGGCTGATACCGCTTCGACAGTGAGTTGCACAGGTTGAATACTCTGTTAGAGATGAAATGTTGTCTCTGCTGCTTAGAGTATTTCTCGTTCTTCAGCTTGAGATTGTGGGCACGAAGACGTTGGTCCAAATTGCGTTGAAACAACGAGGACATGTCAGTAGAGAACTTGCCTGTGGTTATCCTATACATCTATATAAGATCTCCTCTGCTTCTGTGATCAGCTAGAGACGGTAACTTCAGTTTTCTGAGACGTTCTTCGTAGGGTAGAAGGCGGAAGTTACTCGGGAGACGTGAAGCTCGTTTTTGAACGCCTTCCAAAAGTTACATATCCCGCTGCAAGTAAGGCGACCAGACAAAAAATGCAAATTCAAGGATAGGGCGTATGTAGGATAAATAAATTGTACGAAATAATGTAGGGGTTAGGTGTGGGAAGGATTTATAAACTAGGTAGAGTATTTTATTTACTTTCTTAACAATCGAGACTACATGCGGAGACCACTCTAGGGTTGTTGTTACCGTTATGCCTAGGTCAATCCTAATTTCAGTTCGCTGAATCGGTTGTCCTGAGATGTTGTAGGTGTATCTCTTATTATTGGTCCCTAGATGTAGCACACTACATTTTAAGGTAATAAGGGATAGGAGCCAAGTAGCACACCATTTAGTGACAGCGTCTATGTCTGCTTGTAATTGAGGTTTGTTCCTGGTCTCATTGTAGATTTTCAGATCATCCGCAAACGTCTGATGCTCTGAGGCTAGGCGGGTTATTAAGTCTGCTTCAAATAGCAGGAACAGAACCGATCCGATTACACTATTTTGTGGTACGCCACAGGTGATTTTGTATGAGTGCGAGTAAGATGCACCTACACGTACTCGGAAGGTGCGCCCCGTGAGATAGGCAGTTATCCAGCGAAGTAGCTTTCCACGGATTCCATAGTGATCCATTTTAGCAAATAGCCTGCGAAAAGCGACTCTGTCAGAGGCCTTGGCGAAGTCGAAGTAGATAACATCAACAGGCTCGGAACGGTCTTAACGTTGAATCCAGTAGTTGGTGGCAAGAAGCATATTCGAAACGACGAACCTTCCTAGGAAGAAACCATGTTGGGTATCGGGAACAAGACGGTGCTGGGTTAAGAAATTTATCAGTTCATCCACAACTATCCTTTCCAAAATTTTCGCTGTTATCGAGACAAGGCTAATATGCCGATAATTAGATGCGTGATTCCTGTTGCCATTTTTATAGTTGGGGATAATCAACTACATTAGCCACGGTCTGGGCATAAGTTCTGTATTGAACGAATTATTCATAATTATCGACAGTGGTTTAGCTAGTACATTGTGGCACTTTTGGAGAACAACAGGGTGAATTTCATCAGGACCAGGTGCTGTAGTAACGCAAAGTTGTCTCAGTTTATCAGCTACGATGTCTGGAGTGATTATTATCTCGTTGATGAAGTTTGCCAGTGGCGTTCCATTAAAATCTAGCAAGTCACCTGGGGGTTCAATAGTGTAATTGTTGGAGAAATATTCTGCGAAAACCTCTGGTTAACCCGTTTCGTTACTGCAAGGGTTATTAGTATGGTTAAGGATCATAGGTATTTTGGGTTTTTGGAAGAATTTTTGTTTGGTTTAGGCAAAAAATAATTCTTGGCCTCGGGATAAAATTTAAAGTTCGTAGGATTGGCGAGATTTTGTTGTAAGAGATGTCAACGTCCTTAAGAGTTTCTTATAATTTATTAAATCAGATTCAGCGTTTGTAAATTTATATCTCCTCCATAGATGTTTTTTTCTTGAACACAATCGGGTCAGATCATAGTTCATCCACTGTTTCCGAATATTATGTCCGCGCGAAAAAAGTGGTGTAAAAAGATTGACACATCTTTATACTTCGCTTGTGAATTCGTTCCATTGGTTATCAATATTAGGAGAGTGCAGTAGAATATCCCAGGTGATGCTAGATAGAGATGCTTCCATACTCGTAAAATCGGCTTTCCAAATATTTGGTTTGTTGGGAGCAGTGGGGGTAAGGGTATGTGGAATTTGAAGTGAGGTTATACGGGTTGAATGGTCTGAAATTCCAATTGGGGCACAGTAGTTTATTTCGGAAATTAAATAAGAGTTTGATGTGAGTAGTAAATCGAGAGCAGATAGAGTTTGTCCCACACGATAACGGGTGGGTTTGTCTATGAGCTGTTCGAGGTTAGTGGATAAAATTGCATTGATGAATAGGACTGTGGACTCGGGGAAGGTGGGGATTTGAGATAGTGGCAAATTTAGAGAGGAGAAATTGAAATCGTCTAGTATAATTAAGTTAGAATATTTTTTGACATCTCTTGTATAGTGGAGTATAAGTGGCGGTCGTTCTCAGTGGAAGAACTTGGAGTTCGATAAATGCAACCAACTGTGATGCGCAGGAAGTTAGTTGTAATTTCCATTCATAGACTCTCTATTCCTGGGGTTGTTGTGGGCAGAAAGTGGGTGTGAGTGTGATTAAAAATTGACTGCTTAAGATAGATGCACACACCACCATCCTTCTTATCATGTCGATCCGATCTATAAAGATTGTATCCAGGGATTGAAACCAAAATGTCTGGCACAGTATCTGACAACCAAGTTTCGGTCAAAGCGTAGGTATGGTTGCTTACATTAAGAATTAAATCGTTGAATTTAGCCGTGAGCGATGCAATATTTGTATAAAAGAATTGGAGTTCAGTCAGATGAATTTGATGGGTAGCGAAATGGAGTTCCTTGTGTTTGCGACTTGGTAAAAATAATTGGAATGCCATGGTTGTATCTAATTGTCAAGTTCGTCTCCCCATTGTCCAAACGGCGTTGGAGCTCGGTTCTCAAGTCTTTAAGAAAACTGATCTGATTTGGGGTCTGATCTGTTTTTATGGATACAGCGTTGAAACGGATGTGCGCGAGTGTTCTTTTATTCTGGAGGATAGAGCGGGCCTGAGCTTCTGATGAGAGCACTATCTGCAATGGGCGTGGTTTGCCATCGTTCCTAGTGCGTCCTAAACGACTAACAGATACAGCTGGGGTATAACCTGGACTCTGTATACCGTTTAATATATCCGCAACAGAGCTCATATCGGTACCTGGGTTTTCATCTTGGTTTTCACGAAGGTTGTAGAAAATAATATTTTTTGTTCGTTGTTCGTTGTTTTGTTACATCCTCTTCATTGCTTCAGATACAACCTCTTCGAAGGTGAATTGAAAATGCGCTTTTGCTAACGCTGTTTCCAGAGTTTTCGTTTTTTCTTCAATTTTTTTTTCCATATCCTGAAGGGTCTGGGAGATTGTTGATAGTTTATCGTTTTGTTCCGAACACTTGGAACAGTATACTCTGACCGATTTCAGCTTAAGTCGTGTAAGACGTGAGATGTCGTCGGCAGACAAACCAGCACAGTTCGCGTGGACACTTAGTTTGCATCCATCGCATGATATAGTTGGCGAGTTGTTTGTGATGATCTTGCTAAAATTAGGGCACGGCACCATATTGCAAAAAATTCAGAGCGTCTGGTTGGTAAGCAGCAATAATAACACAGAAGTGTTTGGGAAATGGATGTGCGAACAGACAGGCGTTGAAGGATTAGGGTGATTTATATTATAATGAATTTGCACAAGTTGATCGCTTACCAAATAAGAGGTCGATAACCCGAATGGGTGTTGGTTTCAATACGGTATCTTCGGACAGCGCTACTAGACCACAGGATGTCTCGATCGTAGTAAAACTTGCACTGGAGGAGCACTAATACAACGTACTCAACTTGTCAAAAATTTGTAATTTTTGCTTTAGAATCACAAGAGATGAAAGAATAAAACTGAACAGAGAATTAATACGCGTGTGACTTGTAAAAATATCTATAACTCATGAGCGATAACTATAATATGTATACTTTGTGGTAAATAAATTGATTTAACGCCTATGGAGCGACACTGTCAATATTAGCCATATCACTCAGATCATCTGAAATGATATGGCCAAGATAACACACAGAATGGACTCTTTTTACACTTAGACCATTTAAAGAAACACTTGGTACTGTGTATCTCTTCTTATTAGGTTGGAACGCAATAAATTCAATTTTCTTACTATTATAAACAAGACCATGTCCCAACGCATAAGATTCATACAATGCCAAGAGTTTTCTCAGTCCAGATAAAACTGGTGCGAAGACATCCATGTCATCTGCATAGCTGATATGGTTAACAATAGCTGAGCCATCCACACAACCAATTCTTTCCTCGTTCAGCCGTTGGCTAAGGTCATTCATGTATACATTGAAAAAATAAGGAGATAGCAGCCCACCCTGTCGCACTTCTGTATCTTGGATAAACGTACTGGATTTTGCTGCACCCCATCATACTCTCTTCTGCTTTTTCGTGAGCCATTCATACAGCATAGAATTACGACGAGGGCAAATCTTCCTTTTATTAAGAATGTTCAGAAGTTTGCCCCCATTTACCCTTTCGAAAGCGCGGCTAAGGTCAAGTTAGTTCGCGTATACGGGCTTAAATCGAGAAACATCTCGATTTAAGTACTGCATGATGGTTGATTTTAACGTATATATCGCCATATCCGTGCCATGACATTTTTTGAAACAAAACTGGTTATCGGCACAATGTAGTTTCTGCATACATTTGTGCAAGATGATTTTTTCCAATATCTTGGACAGAACCGTGGCTATAGCGATAAGACTATAATTTTCACTTGAAGTCAGTGAGTCTCTCTTATTGTTTGGAACCGGAACACCATGCGTTTCAACATAAGTTACTAGGCAGATAACTATGCAACGTCATAGATGTAAAACAAACTGCAAGAAGAATATGTAATTCAGGTGGAGCATTTATAAAATGTTCCAGTTTCAGCCCATCGGTGCCCGCAGATTTCGGCCCTTTTACGGCCTCTTGCACGCAGTTACATGTGATAAGGCAACCCACTTGAGAGACAGTTACAGAATTGTCAACATAAGATGTATTGACTCCTCCAACAGAGCCCCCTAAAAGTGTCCTTCTCCAATATTCCGCGACCTCTAAATCATCGGTGAACCAATCGATATAGTTTGGTTTATCAGTTGGTATTTTGGTACCAGTGTGTTTCCAGAAAGAAGTGAAATCACGTGACTGGTACCTCTTTACTAGCTGATCCGCCTTGTGTTGTTCCTGGTTCTTAAGATGAGTTTTCATGCATAGTTTAAAGCTAGCTTGAGTGACAATACGTTGTTGATTAATGGCTCCAACTCGGGGTCTACCGGCATCATTTCAGCTACGTATTGCCATTTTGGCCTCCCATTTCGCAGATATTACTCCCCCATTCTCTCTCCATCCACTCTGATTCCGACCGCCAGTATGTCGTTTCTTGATTTTTCCACTAGCGGTAATAGCAGCACTAGTTATGGCCTTAACTATTTTACCATAGAAATTGTCAATTTGATGCACATGACGTTCGTTCACACAGGCCGTTTCATCACACATACTCAACTTACGCGGAATTATAACTCTGTAATATATTCTTTATTCCCTAGGCCTTGCGGCGTTCAGGGTATACCCTATTAACTATAATACCCTATTAACCATTACAAAAATAGGAAAAACAATCCAACAATTAATCACGTACAATACAATATAATTTACAATTTACAATATTTTTTCTCATTTCTTTCTTCTTGCTTCAATGTCCCTCTCCTACTTCCTGTTCTCGTTCTGGTTTCCCTCTCCGATCTCCTTCCTTATCACGCGGAATTATAACTCTTCTTAACTCATTCACTAGTACTCTGCTATAACACTCTATCACAACACGGTACAGTGTCGCAAGGTAGAAGAGCCTGATGCGGTCTAGCTGACAGCGATATTGGCGTCTTGACCTCCAGGTAGAGCGGAAGATGATCAGAAATGGTAGATAGATAATCTATCTTCATGTACACGACGTTCTTCGTGAAAGATTTAGGCACCATGCAGTGGTCCAGCCAGGATGTAGTGCTGAAGGCATCACTAATGTACGTATAGCTGTCCTCTAGTAATATATCTAAATCAACCACCACATAGTCAAACTCTTGACAAAATTTTAAAAGTTCGTTCGGTTATATATCTCGTCATTCCTAGAATAGAAATTTAACAGTATAGATTCTAGATCTTCATTACGAGTTACAAATTCAGGTGAATAATGTTCAGAGCTAGAATTGAACGCGAAATCAGATGCCAAAGTGTTAGTATTTTCGACCCATAAAGTAACTACGTTGCCATTTACCGATCTGTATTGTCTGCAAAGTCTATATTGGTGTTACAACCGAAGATTTTCCGGACTTACTCCCAAACTATGGCCACTGCAGTGGTAACTGCAACGGTGGACACATATTTGCGCCATGATTCGCGTTTGCTTTCTTTCACAATTCTTTTAGCCCGAGCTTTCGATCGCTGAAGGGCTATTGTGTATTTTTGTGTTGGAGAACGACAAAATATATTGTATTTGGTATCCAGTGAGAACAAATGGCTCCCTTATCAATTTCCCTTTCGAGAGTGGCTGATGAAGGATTGATAGCCCATACTTGTCCCTTCTCGTTTGTGGAGAAGGATGGGTAGCTCTTCTTTTAAGGTGTTGGAGAGAACTGAGGTTGAGTGCATTCCTGGGGATTTATTTAGACCTCATCCCTTTGGTTGTGGGGTCTGAATTTTTGCTTCTGCGACCGATACCAACACTTTATCTATGACAGCATTTTGCACAACTGTCCGTAGCTTTGTAAATGTTCGACGACACACTGTCTCCACGTCACAGGATACCAATTTACCAGTTAACAAAAATGAGAATATGGCTGATAAAGATACAGTAATATTTTCGGACCTTAATAATATCAAAATTTCAAACCGTAAATTGGGAAATATTGAAATGAATGTGACTCAAGATGGAAATGAATCTATGGCAACAATTAAGTTTAAATAAAGAAATTATTAATTGTATATTATTATGTATTGTAACAATTGTAATTATATTGTATGGAAAGAAAAATAAAAACAAATTATTCATTATAATTATTTATTTATTTATTAATAATATAGTTACATACACATTACAGTTTATGTATAAACAGATATATATATATATATAAAGAAATTATTGTATTGTTCGATATCGCCATGGTAATGTATCTATGTATACATAATTTACAACCCTTTTATCATCATGGAGGCTAAGAGTCAATTTTTTCTGTTTAACTGTAAAAATATTATGCTTTTTGGATAAAATATTGCATCGCCCTTTTGTTAGTGGTGTTATTAAACAAACAGTTATAGTAGTCATCAAATCCGATTGTATTCAGAACTGCATTGGTTATATCTTTTGCCCGTTTACCAACCTTTTTTTGTGTACCTTATACGCATACATTTTTGACCTTAGCCCAACGCAGGAAGTCTTCAATAATATCACCATTTAATTCATCCTTCATCAAACCTATCACATTTTTATTGACCCGAGGCATGTTAAATATATTATTTTCGGGGTAATCTGACGTATCAAATTTATGAATGTCACGCTTCATCACTTTATAAATGTCAAAATTGAAAAAACTATATAAGGCTACCTGTGTCTGTGTAAAGGAGTTTTGCGTTTTCACCAAATTTTTTCTTTATGTCATTATAATGAAAATCATATAAAAAATTTTAGATAAATTTTAGTAATTTGGGTGTGATTCTAGGCGGGGACGGAGTTTTGGAAAATGAGGAAGTACAATGAGAAAGTACGTGCCGGGAAAAATGAGGAAGTACAATGAGAAAGTACGTGCATGGCCTTGAAGTGGTCTAGTACGTGCCTAGCTCTACTACTGAAGAGTTATGTTAGTATAGAATAGTTATGAAAATATCTGGATTATGTACTAGCGAGAAACAATGGGGCTGAACTACACATAAGAGAAAGAGTAAGAAAGGCAAGAGTAGTCATGGGGAAGCTGTGGAGTATAGGAGAGAGGAAGTTTAACGATGATATTAGATGGAGACTGAGGGTGTTTGACGCCGTGGTGAAGAACATCCTGCTATATGGCGTGGAAATATGGTGATAGAAGAAATGGGAGAAGGTAGAACGAGTACAGGAGAGGTATTTGAGATGGATCTTAGGGGTAGATAGAACAACACCAGGGTATATTGTAAGAGAGGGACTGAAAAGGGATAAGTTGAAAGTGGGTACAGTAAGGAGGACGGTTAATCACGAGGGGAAAGTTAGAAGAGAATCAGACAAAAGAAAAGTGAGGGAATGCTGGGAGGAGAGAGCCAGAGAGGACCAGAAAGGAAGGAGTATTAATGGTGGTATTACTGGATGCGGAGTGGATGCGACAGAGGTGGAAAGGAGAAAAAATGAAGGGATAAGCGTGATTGAGGAGGTGTGGAGGAGGGATAAGGAAATGGGGGAGCAAGAAAGGACAGTCAGAATAGACAAATCAAGGAGTGCAGGGAGATATAAAGAGGTCAGAAAGAGGAAGGTCAGAAGGGAGGGTTAGGAGGATTGCGAGGCTAAGGTGCGGGAATGAAGAGAGAGGAAATAGATATTGGAAGAAACAGGAGGATAAGATGTGCATAGTAAGAAGATACAGAGCACCTCGCGAAGAGGTGTAGGGAGATAACAGTGTGGTCGGGGAACACATTAGACCTGTTGCACGAAGATGGAAGGGGGAGAGGTGGGCAAGGAAATTAGAGGCAAGAAGGATTGAGATTGGGGAAGGATAACAGGAAGGTGTAAAGGAAGGAAGAAAGAGGTCCGTAGGAACGAAAAAGGGGGAAAGGAAAGAAGTTGAGGTTGCCTAAGAATGGGGAGGAAGGAAGGGACATAGTAGGAGGGGGGAAGAAATGGTTGGAAGGGAAGAGAATGGAATAAAATAAATAGTAATGTAATATAATGTATGGTTAATATGACGTTGGGATGTTGATATGAGACATGATATGTTTTGTAATTGTAGTAAATACCCTAAACACAGAAAGGTCGAGGGGAAATAATGGATTATATATATATATATATATATATATATATATATATATATATATATATATATATATATATATATATATGTCAGCACCCCAGAACGGACAAAATGACAATCACAATAACAATTAAACACACGATTTATTGCATTTAATCTTTAAATTACACAAAATTATTATGAAAAACTATAATAAAATCAGAAATATGGCTCTCTGCCTGCCGCACGCGTCACGCGCATTCCACAGTTAACGGTCAACTCTTATCTCTGCCTGCCTGCTGACCTTCGATGAGTAGTTAAGTTAGTTAAGTGGAATGGCCGGAATCTGATATATATGTATATATATATATATATATATATATATATATATATATATATATATATATATATATATATATATATATATATTTATATATATATATACACATACATATAGTAAAAAGCTACTAAATTGTTTATTTACCGGGTGATATTCGTTTACAGCAAAGTGCAGCCCGACTGTAGGCATCCATATTGTTATATGTATCTTCGACACCATCTAAAAAGTAAAAAGTCGATTGTAAGTAGAAATTAAAAATTACAAGAGAAAAATATGAATGCCAGATATCAGAATGCACTGAAAATCTGAAATCTTCAGAAATTAATGGCGTTTTTGATGGACACAATTTTCTTCGAAAAGGCGACGTGGGAGCAAGTTGGGAAAAAATTTGATAACCAAAATTTATCAAAAAAATTGAATATTAGTACTAAAATTTTCCGGAATAAACCGGAAATAAACGATATCAAGGGCAATTTCGAATTTTTAAATGGGAACTTATGTCATATTGGGTATCTTTGGATTGAGTTTTTGAAAAGATACAAATTTAACATCAACATTTTTTTAATATCTTACGGTTGACAAAAGATTGTGATATTTTTATATGACGATTATATTCCGTATAACGACTTGAAAGTGAAGTATCTTTATTAACAAGTGTTGAAAGTGCCTTCCACTTTGATTTTTTGAACAGTTTCGCATCCTTACTGTTGAGTTATCTGTAGCTCAGAGAGTAATAAAAAATAAATAAAAAATATTGCACTTTCAAGTCGTACCTACTTGAGAGAACGACTTGAAAGTACTTGAAGAACCTCCAACGCGAACCATTGTTATAGAAACGCATCAACTGACACATACACTTTATTTGACATTGACATATTTTACTTATAGTCTGTTTCTTTGGTCTAAATGGAACTACATTTTCAAATCTAGTAACTTTTATTGATTGAATGAAGCTTTTGATAATTTTGTTTAGCAAAAGCCCACTTTACTCATTATAAAGTTAGCTAGTGACAATTTAAGAAAATTAAAATTTAGATTAGTTCCGCTTTAACGTTTGGAATAGCCTTTAAATTAGTTTTCAAAATAAGTATATCAGATATAATAATAAATAAAATATTTATATTATTTATATTAGGAAAGGTATATTTTTACGAATATAAATGTAAGATATTTATAAGTATGGATAAAATTTATATCTTGCAAGATTGATTATATTTACATGTTTCGATCTTGTATGACTTCGCGGCCCCTAGACAAACCTTTCACTGCCCCCCCCGGTTGAGAAACGCTGCTCTAGAGTAACTCCCAACCGAATATGTGTTTTATTAATGTTATTATTAATTATTTACAAATACAGTAATTTCCGAGTTTATGTGTATAAGAAGCCTACACGAGCGCCTACCATCATACAACATGATTCAACCTATTGTTTGAATTAGTTTAGTTTTTAGTTTTTAAGGTATCAAACAAAAATAATCATTTATAGGGAAATAAATTTAGGATCCCAGCGCTACGGTGGTCAATTTTTAACTTGGCTAGAGGACATTCAAGATTTGGTTGTGTTGTGTTTACATAGTTGTCAAGCTAAAATTGTAAGAATCCATTTTTTTACAATATTTTATGAATCTGATTGCTGTTTGAATAGGTGTTGTTGCGACCGAAGCGCGTATTGGGCGTAGTGACTCGAAGAACCAGTGTCTTTGAGTTCTCCAGACACAAAGCGAGTTTATTGTATAGTAAACGCGGGCTGGTGGTAGGTATTGGGGCAGCACAGCGACTCTTACGGAGAGGACAGGTCTGTAAACTTTTCACTGTCGCGGCATGAACGCCAGTCTTAACACACAGGGATGCGTTAGCCTTGGAAAAACAGGTTCCTGATTAGGCCCACATAAAATGTTGTTAGGAGGATCCCTATGCGTCAAATGTCCTCTTGAGTCCCTACCGTAGGGGGGGGGGGGTGCGTAACGTAAGGTTAACAGCGCACAGAAACCTACACCAGGAGGGTCCCTAGTGAGTAAGACTGCCTGGACGGCAGCGTGCAAGGGTAGCTAACTCTAAGTGGCTAAATAAAGTGTTCTACCTTACCAGACTTGCAGCTGAACGTCCATGTACATAGATGTAGTATGTGCCAATCCTACTCACTGTGGGTGCAATGGGTATAGAAAGCAGATACCATGCAAGCTTATCCTAGGTTCCAAGCCAAGCGGGTGCAACGGAATGCAGGGTTCGACCATGCAGTCTCAATCCTTGGACTTGGAGTACCTAAAAATAGTTACAAACACAGTATTGCTCTCAAACAGGTTGCTATGATAAATACTGCAGCTACTCGTGGTAGCGCTACGTAATACCACGTGAATCGTGGAAGAAGAAAGCAACTGAAAAGATAAGTAATTAGAATATCTAAGAATATAGCTAAATACTTATCTTTTAGTGATGTATCGGCGTGAGAGACGAGTTGAGATGTGGTGCTGGAGACCTGCAAATCACTGTCTACACGTGAGTTTAGCAGCAAGAAAAACGGTTTTTGAAACGGTGTTGTATTCACTAAAGTAGAATTATGACTGGCTTAACTGCGCTTGCTAACGACGTGCAGACCCGTAAAGCGGTGTCCACACTATGCCGCAGTTTGCCAGTTGTCAAGGCCAGTTGGCAATGCCAGCAGTAATGTAGACGTGACCGTTGGCACATGCCATCGTGCCAGCGGCATGCCAACGAGAATCGCTCGAGTGTCGGTCTCCTTCAAAGAAAGCCGATAAGAACGGTGAGTGGGGACGTGCCAACTGGCATCACGCGGCTTTAGGCTTAAATTCAGGTTGTGATTCAGGCGCATATGAGCAACGTTGTTTATAGATGGAGTGGACAAACGAAAAAGTGTTTAATTTGACCGATTTATACCGGGATCGTCCTGTTTTGTGGGACTGTCGTTTAAAGGACTATAAAGACAGGAATAAGAGATGTGACGCTCTATTGGAAATTGCGGTTAGTTTTGGAGTACAAAAAGAAGAAATTGATAGAAAAATCAAGAACTTGGTATGTCATTTTTCGCGCGAAATAAAAAAGAGAGAGAAGGTAATAAGTCCGGTGCGTGATCTACTTTGAAGACCTGGACGTACCCAAAACCGTCGTTTGCGCCGTTTGCGTATTTTTTCTTCACTGTCAAGTATGATAACAGCAGCTGAAGCAATTAGTAAATCCTCCTCGGTGAACATTGTGCGACTAAACTAAATGCCAACACAGATGTGGACGTTTATACAGACACTGGCTTTGCCAGCTGGCCTTGCCAACTGGCAAACTGCGGCATAGTGGGGATGCGCCTTAAGAGACGGACTCCAACACGTGAGCTAGCGAATGCAGTGACGTAGAGGCGATGAAGTAAATGCGGAGCGGCTGAGTTCGTTGTCCAAACAGGTGTCTAGAAATGTTTAATATGCTATTTAAACATTTCCAAAAAAATATTCTTTAGCCTAGTTAAAAATTGACCATAGTAGAGCTGGGATCTTAAATTTATTTCTCTATAGTAGTGAAAAAATTATAAATCAAATAACATTTTTAATAATGAGAAATACATTTTAAAATTAAAAAAAAAATCATTTATTACACATTTCTTATTAATATAATGGAGATTTAAATACGAAACAAACGCAGAAAACATTCGAATTTTTTATTTAAATAATTTTAACCGTTATTTTACAAATTTTTCGCAAATTATTTTAACTTAGTTTAAAAATTAAACAAATGCTCTTAGTACTCAAATAATGAATAAAAATGATTATCAAAAAGTTTTTTACAAAAAAATATCCTTAGACAGCCAGCATTCTATTCCACTTCTTATACTTATTAAATACAACTTATATTTCTTCACTCGACAACTCGACAAATGTTTTTAAAAAGATTTATTTTAATTATTGCAAGGTATGTGTTTACATTGTTGCCCACTCGACATTTAAGAAAGTAGCTAAAGCATTGATGAAAAGCCGCTATTTTCAAGAAAAAGTCGCCAAATTTTTTATTAAACAAATAAAAACACTACCTACTACCTACAATTAATTGTTTTTATTCAGAACTGACAAGCTTGAATACGCAGTTTGGTGATCAAATATTGTACTAGGCATTCTAGTACTGTTTGAACTTATTACATATGTTTTACTGTTGAATTTTTGTTAGAATGTCGATTGAAGTTGAGAACAACTATAAAAGTAGAACAAATTGTAGTGTTTTTGCTGTCATTCAAGACAGGACAAAGATAGGCATCTTAGTTTTTTTCTTTTCTTAAGAAAAATGGAGGGAAAGTTAATATTAAATCCAGATTGGGAAAATATTTGGTTATGGACAGGAGGAAGGCTTATATTTGGGATTATATTTTGAGTTAAAAAGTAACTGATACTATGCGAGTTTGTTCATTACATTTGTTGCAGAAAAACAAAACTGCACTAATATGCTTGCACCTGCAAGTTGCATTTTTAACTTTTATTTGGTCCTCTCCAACTAAAACTAATTTTATTCCATGAGGCAATGAACATAATGCACTTGTTTGCAAACAGAATCCATATATTGTAAATTCAGATGACCAACACTCAGATGTACCACATAAAATTACGTGCCCGGCATTTAACACCTGCTCATCTACAAATTACACTTCAATAAATCTACTGAAATTAAAATTTAAATGCTATAATTTGATGCCCACCTTCTGTTATACACCTAGATGCATGTGTAGCGCTTAAAAAATAAAAAAATTCGCAAATATTTACTCGCATTTTCATTAAATTAAAATGTACTGTGCTTAGATTAACCTGTTCGCTATTAGCATATTGACAGCTGAGTACTTGAGACGACAGCCATATTGCCTTGAAGCGCCATCGGTAATGTCACTTCTCAATAGTGTTTGGGACTTAAGATATTCAGTATTGTAATAATAATAATAATAACAATAATCTTTATTAAACTATTTGATCATAATAAATTATAAAATTATATAATACAGTATGCAGTTACAAAATTAAATAATACATTTATAGAGAAGATTTCTAGCAGAATACCCGTTCTTCGCACGGAATGAGTTAAATTAAGTTTATTATATAAGAAATATAATCATATAATTAAATATATATTTTTTTCAAAATAAAGCTAATTGAACATATGTATAAAAATAGTATTGCAACAAATCAGGGGTCAGTAACATTAAATAAATATTTAAGTATTTAGATTATAGCAGATCTTAACAGTACATTAGTCTGAATAGAAATGTGAAATATGAGTGTTCCAGTTCCACTGTTCTTCCACAATCCAAGATTTGCTAGACTTCGGAATTGAAATGCAAATAGGATAAAGCCCAAATTATAATAATTTAACACTGTCCACTTCGATTCAGGTTTACTGATTTACATAATTTTTTTATTCAATAATATTCTAAGAAGATGTTTATGTTATTTTCATAAACAAAATACTGAGGAAAAGATTTCTAGACATTTTCTTAACTTTGACAAAAAAAATTAACTAAAAGAACGAAAGTGTTTATGATAGTGTTAAAGTTACCTATACCGAATGAATTTTTTTTCCGTTCTCGCCCCCCAAAATGTTCCACATTTAAATTCTGATACGAAATATAGCCTATAATTTGTCCGGATTCACCTTAAGGTGTATTGAAAATCTCGTGAAAATCGGTCAAGCTATTTTATCGTGTTGCCCGTACGGGCAGGCAGATAGACTTTCACATTTATATATGTATCCAGGGACCTTTCTATTGAATCAAAATAACCAATTTACGTTTTTAGGTTTGAAATGAAAAGAAAAAACCGTCAAACAAATTCCAAATATTTTAAAAACACACCTATATGTTAGAAACGAATATTGTACCCCACAAACACAATAGATTCGAAGGGTTCTATAATTCACCCTAATATATACGTTCGTCCCTTAGGAGTTGATGTTTGGGTATGCAATTAGTATGATCGGACAAGCTCGTACTAGATCGCTCAACAGCAGTATAGCAACGACAAAGCACGAGCGTGTGTATTCTTTGTAATTGCTTACTCAAAAATGATTCACCGACCGCCACTGGTGTATGGGTAATCTTTGTAAGAACACAATATCAACCTAATAATCTCATCGGGTCGGAACACGCACACGCACACGCACACACGCACGCACGCTCGCACAAACGCACGCACAAACGCACGCACGAACCCACGCACGCACACACATACGGACGGCACTTCAAAAATAGGTTCTTTTGATTCCCTGGACCATGAAACGTGGTCATCAGTCAAAATCTCGACATCGAAAATTTAAGGCAAAATCCTGAAATACATTTTTAAACATTTTTATGGGTAAACTTTGTAAACAAAAACCAAGTCGATATCTCATAAGACGTAAAAGATTTGGAGGAATTCGTGAAAAAACATTTTACTCTTTTCATCCCCAGAAGGATCGAATTAAAAAAAAAATCCCTTCTTATTTGGTGCTTACGTCATGAAAAGAATATTCTCCTTAAATTATATCTTTCTAGATTTACAAAACGTTCTCTCGAATAATAATACCAATTTAACCTTTTAGGGATGAAATTTGAAAAATCACTTTCTAAATATTTTAAAGGCACACATATATGCCAAAAAGAAATGTTGTAACTCAACAATACATGAGATACAACGTGTTCTATAAAGCACCTTAAATGTACAAACACTCTTTTAGGGGTTGATTAGAGCAAAGTCCTGAAATAAGTTTTTAAACATTGGTATGGGAAAACTTTGCAAGCAAAAGCCAAGTCTATATTTCATCAGATCTAAAAAATATTGAGGAATCCATGAAAACATTACCCCGTTTTATCTCTTAGGGGTTGAATTTTGAAAAATCTTTTCTTAGAGGGTACTTACGTCATGAAAGGAATATACTCTCCGAATTATATGGTTCTAGGTCTAGGGGATGTTCTACCGACTAAAAAAATCAATTTATTCCCTTAGGGTTGAAATTAAAAAAAAAAAAAAACGTTAAAATACTTTCTAAATATTTTAAAAAGACACCTATATGCAAAAAAAAGAAATTATAACATAACGCACACAGGAAATATGACGGGTCCTATAATTCACTCCGTTTGTAGATTCACCCGTTTAGAGGTCGATTAGTACAAAATCCTGAAAAATAAGTTTTTCAACATTTACATGCGTAGTCTATGTAAACAAAAACAAGGCGATATATTATTGACCTAAAAGATATTGAGGAATCCGTGAAAACACAATTCACCCATTTTCACCCCGTAGGGATCGACTTTCGAAAAATTTCTTAGGGGGTTCTTAAGTCATAAAAGGCATATATTCCCCGAATTTTATATTTCTTTATCTAGTTTCTATATCAAATTAAAAATACCAATTTACCCCTTTAGGGGTGAAAATTTAAAAAACAGTCAAAAAAAATTCTAAATATTTTAAAATGACACCTATATGCCTAAAAGAAATGTTATAACACAACAAACACAGAAGATGCGAAGGGTTCTATAATTCACCCTGATTGTAGATTTAGCTGTTTAGGGGTTGATTAGGACAAAATCCTGAAATAAGTTTTTTAATAATTATAAGTGTTATCTTTGTAAGCAAAACCAAGTCGATATCTTATTGGACCTAAGAGATGTTAAGGAAACCGTAAAGCCACATTTTACCCCTTTTAATCCCCTTTTCAACCACTTAGAGGATGAGTTTCGAAAAATCCGTTCTTAGTGGATGCTTACGTCATGGAGGGAATATATTTGTCGAATTTCATGATTGTAGGTCCAGTGGTTTGGGCTGGGCGTTGATTATGAGTGGTTAGCTAAGTTACGATTTTATATATGTAGATTACATATTATTATTATTATTATTTATTTATTTTTTTCTTTTATAATATTTTGTAATAGATTGTTATTCTTCGAGGTGCAAATATTAAATTTCATTAATTTAATATCATTCTACCAAGTCTATTGTGCTAAAAATGTTAAAAATATGTTTTTCTTACCTGTAGATTTGTGAAAGATAACTCCTACCGCCAGAGTAATGGCCACGCACACAGTGGAGTGCATGGTGAATCAATGGAAGTTTCAAACCATCAACTAGCTAATATATAATAAGTTGTTGCTTTAATCACCTTTGTGCTACATCAATTTCTCATAATCTATTCATTAAATTGGAAATTGCACTATTGTTCCCTTGTACTAATAACACAATGTTATTAAAAAATACTCGAGATGTATGTATATTATAATGAAACATATTGTGGAAAAAATGAAAAAAAAAACTATTTATATTTAACTATCGCTTACCTACTGTTTAATATTAACTGACTTAATTATTTAACTTTACGTACAAATACAAAAACCGATAGCAACCACAAACGCCACGTAATATTTAATTTTTAAAAGAAACTTGCTTCCAAATAATAAATAATAATAATAATAGTAGAATAGTTATTTAACGTTCAATTTGTATAAATTCAATTTGGAGTTCAATTTTAACAATTGGGAACCCAAACATTAGAGAATACATGTATAGTTTAAGTTAGTAGATATTTAATATATCAGCTGAGCTGACCAACAAGTGTGAAACGTTTTGTCAAAGCGTAGACACTCCCGAATTAACATGTTATTAGATATAAATAATCTACTACGTAAACTATAGACGTATTTTCTAAGTACAGCCATACAAGTATTAACTTCATTCATAACAAACATTTCACTTGCACTACAATATTTGGAAAACCCATTGATAACTCTAAATGCATTGTTGTAGCAAACCACTAATTTACGAATACCGGTTTTGGTGGTATTAGCCCAAAGAGCAGATGTATACATACTGCCACAAAACGTATTGGAAAGGTATTTACGTACAACAGTACTGCATTTAAAGAATCTATGGTTTAACATATTTGCTTTAACTAGGGTGACCATTTTCTTAAGAAGGCAATGCGGGACGGAGCAAAAAAAAAGTCCTCATCTCCCAAATCCAAGTGAAGAGCAAAAAAAGGTACTCACCTCCCAAATCCAAGTGAAGAGCAAAAAAAAAGGTAATGTTAAAATACGGGACGCATCTTAATGCGGGACAAAATGTTAAAATGCGTGACGAATGGTCACCCTAGCTTTAACACATAGAGAGCAACATTGCTTACCAATGTTAGCTGTATCATTTCAATCCTCACAGATGATATGACCCAGATAACATACAGAAGGGACTCTCTTAACGCACTGACCATTGAGTGAAATGTCGGGCACTGTATATCTCCTATTCTTGGGCTGAAATACAATAAACTCTGTTTTATTTACATTATAAATTAGGCCATGCTCCAGAGCATAAGATTCACACAGTGCTAGCAATTTCCTCAATCCAGCCAAAGATGGTGCAAAGACCACCATGTCATCAGCATAGCTGATGTGGTTAACAAGTGATGAGCCAACCATACAACTAATCCTTTCCTCGTTCAGCCGTCGACTCAGATCATCCATGTGTTGAACAAGGAAGGTGATAACAGCCCACCCTGTCATTATTCGAGGGCAGACGTTTTTCTTCAAGTGTATCTGCAGAAGTTTTCCTCTATCCACCCGTTCAAAAGCGCGGCTAAGGTCTAATAAGCACGCGAATACGGGCGTCTCTCGCTGTAGGTACTGCATTATAGTTGACTCCAACAAATATATCGCCATATCTGTGCCATGAAATTTTTTGAAACCAAATTGGTTGTCGACACACTGTGTTTTATCCACGAATTTTGTCATGAGATTTTTTTCAAAAACTTTAGACGAGACAATAGATATCGCGATAGGGCGATAATTCTCGCTGTATGTCACAGAGCCGCTCTTACCCTTCGGAACTGAAACAATGTTAGTCTGGATTAGTTTCACAGGTAGATGTCGATGTACCATCATAAAGGTGAAGCAAATAGCAAGCAAAATATGTAATTCAGGGGGTGTATGGATGATGTGTTCCCCTTTGAGACCATCAGCACCTGCAGATTTGCCACATTTCAGACTTTTCACCGCTTCCACCACGCTTGAACATGTGATTAGGCAATCTTCCGGAGATACCATCTCGGAGTTATCAACAAAGACAATGTTAATACTCCGCACAGAACTCTCTAGCAGTGTTCTTCTCCAATGTTCAGCGATCTCCAGATCATTTGCTATCCCGTTGATGTCACTCGGCTTTACAGCAGTTTTCTTAGTACCGGTGTGCTGCCAAAATTTTGAGAAGTCACGTGACCGGTATCATGACAGTACGATGTTGATTAATAGGACCCTCACGTGGTCAGCCAGCATCAATAAAGTTACGTAAAGCTATTTTGGCCTCTCTTTTCGCAGATAACAGCTCCTCATTCTCTCTCCAACCAATCACTCTTCGCCCACCAGAATTTCGCTTCTTATTTCTTTTACAAGCATCAACAGCAGCACTGGTAATAGCCTCTACTATTTTGCCATAAAAGTCATCAATCAGCTGAATATGGGTATGCTGAATATATTTATACATTATCAATTCCCGCGGAATCACAGTTCTTTTTAACTTATTCACAATTGCTCTGGTATAGTACTCACTCACATTAACATTCCATGGCACACTATCGTCGGAAAAGTTTGCCTGTTGTGTCGTTGTAGATATAGATGTCTTGACCTCCATGAAAAGTGGAAGATGATCTGAGATGGTAGACAGGTAATCTATTTCCACATTCCTGATGTATTTCACAAATTATTTCGGAACTATGCAGTGATCAAGCCACGAAGTCGCGCCGAAAGCATCACTTATGAAGGTGTAACTATCAGCAGGCATCATCTCGAGATCAGCTACTGCATAATTAAACTCTTGACAGAACTTTAAGAGCTCATTCGCAAAAACCGATGTAGGATTAGAGTTCAAGTAGCCAGCTATCAGCACATTGGAAACATTATTATCAGTTGCTAATGCTTCTATCTTCCCTAGGACTTGAATGAATTCAGGTACATTTTCCAAGGAATTAGTCGGCATGTACATATTGATGATTAAAATATTGCCGTCATTAGTGCTGATTTTAATCGCTGTCAGACGTGGTTCTTCTGGTACAGCTATTATATTTATACTCTGAGAAAGAGACTTCCTCCATAAGATAGCGACACCACCGTACGGTCGTCTCAGATGCACTGATGCTGCAGGATCCATCGCTGAAGCGAACCGTCACAGAAAAATTCTATCCCTTCGATATATGGCAGCACTTAGTGCCAAGCCAGATCATCCCGCCTATGACCCTATTCTACAAAATAGGCATACAGAGACTTATGACAGAAAACCAAGAACCAATAGGCCTTTTGGTCTGAGGACTTTCGACATTTTGGGTGATATTAATTTTAATATGCCCGAAATGGCAAGTTAAGTTTTGTGTGCTATTCCACCATGGACGCTAACGCGTCCGCTTGTAAATCTCACATTAACTAAGTTTGATAAAGATACTACGTTGCCTATCGAATACCAACATGAGTTACATAGAACACTAGTCCCTTGGTTCGAGGATATTGTCATTTTTACTGACGTATCAAAATCCGGAACCAGGGTTGGGTGAGCGTTTGTTGTCTTGAATCCACGCCAGCAGTTTCAGTACCGTCTGCACTCCATAACGAGTGTGTACACTGCTGAGCTGTACCCTATTTTCAAGGCCCTGTGTTTTGTTTCTGTTGGGATTACGTTATTCTGTGTAATACAAGAATAAAATAAAAGAGAGCTGGTAGGTTAGTTAAGTTTATTAAACAAAATGAAAAGAACAGTGTTGATGATACGAAATCTAAATAGTGACTGAATTCTTAATGTTCAGTTCTAGTACATCTTAAGAACTAATAAAAATATGGACCCCAGATATCGGCTTAACTTAAAAGAAATTAGCCCGCCATAAACCACTAGGGACTGCCATAAACCTTTTCCTGTTAAGCCGACCGGCGGTCTGCAAATTTGTTTACACAATATAACTAAAATATTAATTAATATTTCCAACAGTTTCGTCAGAGCAAAATCGGTCAAATGTCGTCTTGGCGGACTCGGTGAGCGCTCTGAACAGTATCCAAGATCTAGATCCAATGCATCTTGTACTAAAGATCCGGGTGCTGATCCGGAACTGACATCCGAGATGTCGTGAACATCATTGATCAACTCCCACCATCCTTCATACTGCTAGGCGATTTTAACGCCTACAATGTGTGTTGGGGATCGGTGCGGAACGATCGACGGGGACGTCACCTGGAGAATATGTTGAACGATTTGAATCTGAGCTTTTTGAACAACGACAGGCCCACGCACTTCTGTGCAGCAACGGGTACATTTAGTGCTATAGATCTTAGCGTCGTTTCAGGAGCCATAGCTCCGTTGTTCAAATGGGATGTGCATCACGACCTTTGCGGTAGTGATCACTTTCCAATCCTCTTAAGGCCTCTGTTCAATACCGTTACCGAATCCCGCTGGCCACAGTGGGTTCTTCGGAAAGCGGATTGGACCAAGTTTGCGGAATCATTCTCTCATGAGGATATTCCGAGCTTGACCGTAGACGAGGAGGTGAATCAATTCACGGATTCCATCACGAGCGCGGCCAAAAACAGCATACCGCTGTCATCTACACAGCCCCGTCGAGTTCCCGTTCCCTGGTGGAACGAGGAATGCGACTTGGCGCTACGTGAAAGGAGACACCTCTTCAATACATTCCGTCGAGGTCCAACAGAGGAAAACATGATAGCCTTTCAGCGAGCGAAAGCTCGTGCTAAGATGATTGTGAAAGAAAGCAAGCGCGAATCATGGCGCAAATACGTGTCCACCGTTACAGTTGCCACTCCAGTGGCCAAAGTTTGGGAGAAGGTCCGGAAAATATCCGGTCTAAATACAGCTACAGCCATTGCTGGTCTATCGGTAAATAGTAACGTAGTTACCTCAGCGGTCGAAATGGCTAACACTTTTGCATCTAATTTTGCGTTTAACTCTAGCTCTGAACATTATCCACCCGAGTTTCTAACTCGTAAAACAGGCATCGAATCCATAACTCTAAATTTCTTTTCTAGGAATGACGAGGTATACAACCTGCTTTTCTCTCGTGAAGAGCTAGATAGCGCGATGTCAAAGTGTAAGGATAGCTCTCCTGGTCCAGATGCGATACATTATCGTATGATCCGCAATCTGCCGGAATCATCTAAGTCTAGGCTTTTGAATGTCTATAACAGGATATGGACTGAGGGCAAGTGCCCGACCAAGTGGAAGGAATCGCATATAATTCCTATCCCCAAACTCGGGAAAGATAAACACTTGCCCTCTAGCTATAGACCTATATCGCTGACCAGTTGTCTCTGCAAACTCTTGGAGCGTATGATCAGCAAGCGTCTGATTTGGTTTTTAGGATCAAACGACTTGCTGGCCAACACACAGTGCAGCTTTCGCCGTCACCGCTCAACAGCAGATCATCTAGTCAGACTAGAGACAGCTATCAGGAATGCTTTAGTTGAAAACAAACACCTGGTAGCTTTGTTTTTCGATATTGAGAAAGCCTATGACACTGCATGGTTATATAGTATTCTCCGTACTCTGCATTCCTGGGGTCTCCGGGGACGCTTGATGTTCTTTATAAAAGACTTCATGTCGAACCGGCGCTTCAGGGTGCGGATCGGAAATACCCTGTCACAAATATTCACACTGGACAATGGGGTCCCACAGGGCTCCATACTGAGCGTTACTTTATTCTTGATTGCCATTAACGGTGCAGCTTCATGTATTCCATTGCCTGTACAGAGTTCGATATTTGTCGACGACATTGGTATCCTTGTCGCTGGACAAAAGATTAGTACAATCGAACGTCCGCTTCAGCTGACTATCAATCGTCTAGATACATGGGCAACCGAGAATGGCTTTAAATTCTCGACCAGCAAAACTGTATGTGTCCATTTTAGTAGGAAAAGGGGTGTACATCCCAATCCTACACTCACACTGAATGGAGCACAGTTACCCTTTACCTATACTACCAGATTTCTAGGTCTCGTGTTTAACACTCGTCTTACTTGGCGGGCACATTTTTTGTCCGTCAAGAAAAAATGCCAAAAGTCACTCAATTTGTTGCGGGTCCTCAGTCACAAGACATGGGGCGCAGACCGCACTGTCATGTTGTATTTATATCGTTCTCTAGTGTACTTTAAGCTGGACTATGGATGTCTAGCCTATGGGTCATCTAAATACCAGGAGATAAGAATTCTTGGCACTGTACATCTCACTGGGGTTAGATTAGTCACAGGCGCATTTCGCACCAGCCCAATACTAAGCCTGCTGTGTGAAGCAGGCGAACCGTCACTGTACAATCGTTGTAAAATTCTTTGCGGTATATGGCTGCACTCAGTGCCAAGCCAGATCACCCCGCGTATGACCCTATTCTACAAAATAGGCATATAGAGACTTATGACAGAATACCAAGAGCCAATAGGCCTTTTGGTCTGAGGACATTCGACATTTTGGACGATATTGATTTTAATATGCCTGAAATGGCAAGTTTCGTTTTGTGTGCTGCTCCACCATGGACGCTACCGCGTCCGCTTGTGAATCTCACATTAACTAGGTTTGATAAAGATACTACGTTGCCTATCGAATACCAACATGAGTTACAAAGAACACTAGTCTCTAGGTTCGAGGATACTGTCATTTTTACTGACGGATCAAAATCCGGAACCAGGGTTGGGTGTGCGTTCGTTGTCCTGAACCCACGTCCAACAGTTTCAGTACCGTCTGCACTCCATAACGAGTGTTTACACTTCTGAGCTGTACGCTATTTTCAAGGCCCTGTGTTTTGTTTCGTCAGAGCAAAGTCGGTCAAGTGTTATCTTGACGGACTCGCTGAGCGCTCTGAACAGTATCCAAGATCCAGATCCAGTGCATCCTTTTGTACTAAAGATGAGGTAGCTACTCCACAATCTGAATGCTCAGAATGTGACAGTACAGTTGTTTTGGATACCGGGACATGTTGGTATTAAAGGCAACGAAGCGGCAGATGCAGCTGCAAAAGCCGCCTCTCACAGACCTATAATTGATGTGAGTTTCATTTTTGCAGATGACGCAAAGAGTCATCTAAAACACCTGGTTTTAGACATGTGGCAACATGAGTGGAGCCGCACACAGAACGTTAAGTTACGACAGATTAAGGGAGACGTTAAACCATGGGGTTCTTCCTGCAGGATTAACCGCAGGGAGGAAACCGCCATCACACGCCTCCGTATAGGTCACTGTTGGTGGACCCATAGACACCTCCTTCGAGGAGAAGAGTCCCCTATCTGTGAAACGTGTAACACAAATTTGTCTGTGTTACACTTTTTAACTGAGTGTATACAGTTTGAGGATGTCAGGGAGAGATTAGGCCTGTGCTATGACCTGTCAGTTGCTCTAGGAGACGACAGGGTACTCATGGACAGGCTGATACTCTTCCTGAGAGAATCGAACTTATTGTTTTATGTGTGAAGTCTTGCACCTAATTTTAATGTGTTTCTAGTTATTGACTGTGATATTCGATGATAATTGGCCCCTTTACAGCCTCTTACCATCACCTTGAGTCTGTTCAAATTTTCGAACAGACTTTTTATATTATTTATTTGTGTTTGTCAGTGCAAGATTTCTTTTATTGAGTATGTGTATTTTTAATGATTTTATTTATTTATTTATTGTCTAATATATTGTTTTTAATATATAGTCTAGTCATTTAGATGGGCTGCGTTAGGCGCAAATAGCCTTTGTTGCTGTGCGCCAAAAATTTTAACTTACTAACTAACTAACCAGGTGGCAACATGAGTGGAGCAGAATACAGGATGTTAAGTTAAGACAGATTAAGGGAGACGTTAAAGCATGGGGTTCTTACTGTAGGATTAATCGCAGGGAGTAAACACGCCTCCGTATAGGCCACTGTTGGTGGACCCATAGAATAGGTAGAGCGTGAAGGTTTCGAGGTGAAGAATCTCCTATCTGTGAGACTTGTAACACAGATTTGTCCTTGTTACTCATTTTAACTCAGTGTGTACAGTTCGAGGATATCAGGAAGAGGTTAGGGCTGTGCTATGACCTGTCAATTGATTAGCGTGACAGTACTCATGGACAGGCTGATACTCTTCCTGAGAGAATCGAACTTACTGTTTTATTTGTGAAGTCTTGCACCTTATTTTAATGTGTTCTATTTCTGGACTGTGATATTCGATGATAATTGGCCCCTTTACAGCCTTTTATCATCACCCTGTGTCTGTTCAATTTTTTTAACAGACTTTTTATCTTATTTATTTGTGATTGTCCGTGCAAGATTTCTTTTATTGAGTATGTGGATTTTTATTGATTTTCATTATTTATTAATTGTTTTTAATATGTAGTGTAGTCATTTAGATAGGCAGCGTTAGGCGCAAATAGCCTTTGTTACTGTGCGCCAAACATTTTAACTAACTAACTAAAAAAATCGTATCTTGAAAAATTCGTGAGTCGTTGTAGATGTCGAGATGTTTTAGTTTATTTTAAAGTTCGTTTTAGTGAGTGTGGTAATTTTATTTATCCAATTTAAATTCAAACTATATACAATTGATCACACACAGACAAGACATTTCTACGACTCTATTTCTGCAGTGTTACCAACTATCAGATATTATATACAAAAATTTATTACAAATTTATTGTTTCCTAACACCCACCTTCAATAAAATGGTTTTAAATATTCAAAACCTTTTATTTATGGATCGAACTGACCAAACGCAATTTATCTCTTAGCGGGACAAATTTTTCTTTTACCAAAGGTTTGGTGAACATATCAGCAATTTGATCCTCGCTTTTAATATATTTTAAATTTATGACACCTCCTCTAATTTTTCTTTAATGAAGTGGTTTTTGATATCAATAAACTTAAGTCGTTTGTTATTTTCTGGGTTTTTAGCAACTTTAATTGCAGCTTGGTTGTCTTCGAGAATTATTTAAAGAAAACACTTGAAATTCATTTATGATATTTATCAACCAACATACTTGACTTACAGCCTGCTTTAAAGCTACGTACTCTGCCTCTGACGATGATATTGCAACACTTTGTTGCTTTCTTGAACACCAAGAAATACAGCTTTGGATAAATGTATGGAGCACCCATGCAGTTATAATATAACATCTAAATTTATGTACATTGTAACTTGCATATATTTGATAAAATGTTTTTAAAATATTATTGACACATTCTAAAAGACGTACGTCTTATCAGATAACCGAAAATGTAAACATATGAACCTTGAAATACAAATAAATATAGGTTCAGATCTGTTGCGTTTTGTTTACAAAAAAATAAACAACTAGGGCTTGGATCATTATTACACATGCGTTTAAAGTAGACACTGTTTTTGTCATGTTTTTTTGAGTTCAAGTGAATATTTTTAATTATATTATGGCTAAAAATCGTGAACTCACTGTGACAGAAAGGAGTCAAATTGTATTTCTCCTTTCACAAGGACAGTCGCAAGTGAAAATAAAAAAAGGAGTGTTCAAGAAAAGTCGTGCAAATTACCATCAAAAGGTTCTAATAGACTGATACTTATGAAAACAGACCAAAAACCGGAAGAAAACGTGCATCCACTTCCAGAGATGAGCGTTTCATAAAGCTCTTCGTAGACGCTCAATATCGTCAAAAGAGTCGGCTGGTAATCTGTGGGAGCATGGAGAAGTTAAAGTTTCTTCTAGAATAATTAGAAGACGTCTAGTGGAATCTAATTTGCATGGAAGATGAGCTCGCCGAAAACAATTGTTAACCGAGCGACACAAAAAACTTCGCCTTGAGTGGGCAAAAGATATTTAAATTGGACACCTGATGAATGAGCGAAAATAATTTGATCTGGTAAGTCGAATATTGAAATAAGCACTGTCATGGTTTAATGTACTTACGAATTTGAACAGAAAAATAAATTTCTAAGCAATTATTGCACTAACGATATAAAATTTAATTCACTATAAATTTACGAAATTAAGATTTGTTTTTTCTTTTTGGATCAGCTTTTTGGACAACTTGGAGCCATATTTGTAAGACTTAGGCTGGGTGAAGCTTTTCGTCCTAACAGCATCATCCCTACGGTCAAATTTGGTGGAGGTAGCATCATGATCTGGGGGTGTATGTCCGCCAGTGGCGTAGGCGAAATCTTTTTGTGCGAGGGACGCATTATTCTCGTCATTATATTACCATGCTTAATGAAGTTTTGGAGCCATCAATATTAAAATTTGATGAAGACGATCCAGAATATGTTTTTCAACAAAATAATGCCCCCTGTCACAAAGCCAAAGCAACAAATGAATGATTTTCCAAAAACAATGTGCCACTTTTCGCAACTTGAAAATTTATGGTCGATTCTGATAAATAAGGTGTCACTTTACAAATTCAAATCAAAAGAAGAATTGAAGAAAATTATTGTGGACGAATGGTTCAATATACAATCCTATGTACGTAAAAAACTTGTGGACAGTATGCCTAAAAGGGTACGAGCGGTAATTAAAGCACGAGGAGGTACCACAAAATATTAATAATATTAATTAAAGTTGTGATTAAAAGCTGTGTGTATTATTTTATTTACAATTTTTCCTGTAATAATCCTAAAATTAAATAAAACGTAGGGTGCTCCATACATTTGTCCATGGCTGTACATATCATAATATTTTCCATGCATTTAATTACTATAGAATCATCAAGTGAGGAACGGATTCAGTGAAATCAATAGTTTCTTTAACATATCGTAAAACTTTTTTTATATCTGTTAACAATTCTTCACTTGAACAACAACTTAAAAAGGTTACACTATTTTTATTTTATTTTATTTTATTTAATGTTCGTAGCGTTGTATACAGGACTAACCCAACACTACAACGACAACATTGTTAAACAATATAATTACATTGGTGATTATTAAAAGATTACCAAAAAAAAATGGTGATTATTAAAAAAACTAGCACAGAGATCAGTTCTAGTACCCATTACAACATACATTAGAGCACCTAGTAATTTTCTACCAATTGTTTCCATTCTTTTATTAGAAAAATCTTTCTTTGACGTGTTTAATTTAATGTTCCATTGGGGTTGACATAGATTTACAATCATTTTAAATTTGGCCAGTATACTTTTCAAATAATTTGTTTGGCTTAATTCAGTGATACAATTTTCCAAATCTTGTTTAATATTTATCCCTATATATTGAGTTACAAGACCTAAATCTTTCACATAAAAGTTTTTGTTCAATGCTTTTTTAATTTTGTAACTTCGTTATCTGTTCCAAATATGAGTAAACCATCAACATAAAGTAATACATACACTAATATTGATAATAATAATAATAATGTTCAATAATTAATAAGCCAGTCATCAAATTTAGCAAAACATTTAGATAACAATCATTATTGTAAAGAAGAAAATTTAAACATCCTACATCTGGAAAACAAATGCGGTAAACCTATGTACTTCTTAGAAGCTTTTGAAATTAAATATGCACTTAAGAAAGGGCATAAACTCATAAATGAACAATTAGATCTGTTAGAATCGCCGATAGATACTCAAGATGTTGGTCAATGGTATTTCCTAATCCCCTCTCTGTTATTAGTAAATAGTTTATACCTTTACATTTAGTTATAATTTGTCAACACTCTTTGTATCTCATTCTTCTGATGATGGCCTAATAAGCCGCAATATATATATTAAGATATTTAATAAATTAATTTTGTGGAACTTTAACCAAGTGTGTTTTCTGTTTTCTGTGTTAATACATACACCTTTTTAGTTTTTGTTATTTTTGTATATAAACAGTAATCATTCTTTGAACTGCTAAAACCTTCCTGTTTTATAAATTTATCAAACGTTACGTTCCAATATTTAGGTGATTTCTTTAAACCATAAATAGCCTTATTTAATTTACAAATTTTCTCATCTGCGTAGTGTCCTTTGGTAAACGCATATAAACTTCCTCATCAAACTTGCCATACAAAAATAAACTGTGCACTTCCATATGATGTACTGGTAAATATAACTTATTTGCTACAACTAACATTATTCTAACAGTACTTACTTTTGCGACAGGAGAATAAATATTTGTTGAAAACCTCTTGCAACTAGCCTTGCTTTATTCTCTGCTGGATTTCCAAAACTGTCTTTCCTAACACGAAACACCCATTTGCTGTCAATTACATCTTTATTACTTGGTACATTCACTTCACTCCACGTATTATTTTCTTTAAGTACACTTAATTCTTTCTTTATAGCTTGCTCCCACTGTTTTGCACTTTCACTTGTCATCGCTTCTTCATATATAGTGGGTTCTTCAACAGATCCAACGATGCAAGTTTCATAATCATTTAACCAAGCAGGTTTCTTTTGAATTCTTCGTTCCTGTTTTCTTTCGTTAAACATGTTTTTCTATTTTCCTTCTTCATTATCTGAAGATAGTTCTTCTTCTTCAGTTTCTGAATCTTCAACTTCTTCAACATGATTATTTTCCTCTATTAAAAACTCTTCTGAATTTGTTTCTTCCTTCTTTCTTACTTATATTTTCTAGCGTTTCATCAAAAATTGTTACACTTCTTATGTTTTTAGTTTCATCATTTGCTTTATCATCTTTTTGCAGGATGATTTCTTTTTCATCAATCTTTTTTATAAAAACTACATCTCTCTGGATTTCAACCTCATTTTTATCTGGAAAATATATACGATATCCTTTTGTTTCCTTACCATGTCCTACGAATCTTCCGTTTCTACTTTTGGAGTCCCATTTCTTTCGTATCTGTTTTGCAACATGTACTTGCATTTCTGATCCAAATACATCTAACCATTTATGTACCAATACGATTCAGTGTGTACATTTCCGTGTTCACAACTTCTGCCCAAAATTCCTTACCCATTTTTTCGCTAACAGCATTGTCCTTGCTGCTTCAACCATCGTTATCAGTTCCCTTTCCGCCTTTCTATTTTGTTCAGGTGTGTATGGTATAGCAGTTTGGTGTTGTTGCGACCACTTGAGTCGCAAAATCATTCAAAATTACCGCTCCTGGTAATTTTCATCATTTTTTATTGTCATATACAATTCTAGCGTTCATTGTATGAACCGCTAGAATCTTGTATACTTCTGTCAATCTAGCAACGAGAACAGACGTCATTTTTGAGTTTTTTTGAATATTATTTGGGCTGTGTATTAGTGGCCCCACAAGTTGTTTTACTAAACAAAGCTTTGTGAGCCTAGTGTACAGTGTTTCAGGTTTGCAAAGATGAAGTTGCGAGCTATTTTGTAAATCATATCTATCGCTTGACCACCGTACGGGATCTACGTTTTTTACAATAAAAAACCCCCGTTCAGGACCGCGTCAAGCAGTTTCAAGATTTATGGATATTTTACACTATCAAAATTATCTGTAAATAAAGCTCTCAAGAAGCGTAAATTTGGAACTGCCAAAAAACCAGACGCGAACCAGAAGAACCTAGAACACTCCAGAAGTTGGGCCAGTAATCAACCAACATCGGCGATACCACCAGGAAATTGTAGGGTCCGATTGTGGATAACTGAAGCCAACTTATGTATCTGTATCCCACGCTTAGTATTTTTCCGTATTTTCATACGGAACGCGTGAGTACACATTTTAATTCATAATTTTTCATTGTAATTTGACGCGACGCACAGTTCAGTACCTGTGCGTGCGCACATTGTAAATTTTGCCGCTTATTAATTTAGATTCCGTATATTGTAAATTGAATATTATTTTGTGTATAGTTTCTCACCCCAATGTATTTGGTTGTGTCGGGGAGAAACACATATTTGTAAAACTTATATCACCCGTCTACCGGGTGATCCATTATTTGATACTAATTTACGCTACATTTTCCCTTGTTCATTTTTTGTTTGTTATAAAAATTATTCAAAATAATTTTTCGTGTTACTCAGAGCAGTTCTACTGTGTGTGTGTGAGCCCCTTCGAATACCTCTACTCCCAGGGAAAACCAAACCACATGTAATAAGTCTCCGAGAATAACCCCTCGGAGTGAATTACGTCTGAACCCTGCCTGTCCTTTTTTATGTTTGTGAGTATAACACTGCTCTGAAGTAACGCGCACTTATTTCAACAATTTACCTGCAATTCTACTGCAGGTTAAATCTGCACGCATCACAATTTTCTCAGCAGAACCGTTTATTAGTCACCACGTGTGGCGGGTCCTACGATCTTAGTCGTAGACCTGTGTGATGCCGCGACGCCTGCGTCTCTCCTACGAAACCAGCGCAACGGGCGCCACAGGTGTTTTATACCTTTTTCTTGTAGAATATTTTTAAGTTCACTACTTAAGAATTCTGTTCCATTATCCGTTCTTAATATTTTAATTTCATTAACTACTTCCTTTTCAGCAAACTTAAAAAACAGTTTAAATTTATCTACAGACTCAGATTTTTGTTTTAAAAAATAGACTGTTCTATAGTGTGAATAATCATCTTTAATTAGTAAAAAATACCTGGAGCCTCCTATTCCATTGGACCTTTCTTCCATTGGGCCGCATAGGTCTGCATGCAGTATTTCACCTGGGTATGTTGATTTTGTTTCGCTTTTTCTAAATGTAACTGTATGCTGCTTACCTCCTAGACAGGGAATGCACGTTTCTTCTTGACTTTCTTCATAGTCAATATTTCCTGTTTGTAACATTTTTCTTACTTGGTTATGGTTTTGGTGTGCCAGCCTCTCATGCCAGGTTGATAAATTTGTTTTTGCAATCTTATCTTGAATCTTAATTTGATTTTCTCTAAAACACATTATGAACATTTTATTTTCTCTTCTTGCTATAGCTCTTACCTCATTTTCCTTTAAGCCTTAAGAAGCTGCAATTTCCTGATTTAATATCCAATGTATACCCTGCTATATTTGTTACAGAATATAAATTTACTTTTAAATCTTGTATGTAGAGTACATTATTTAAAGTTGTCGGAACCCAAGGCTTATAGATTCTAAAGGTTGTCTCATATGGACATGACCTACGCAACGTCATGTGACCCGTGACGTCAGTGCCAGTCCTAGGAGTATATCGTAATACACATTATAAGCGTTTCACCTCACATTTATAGTAAAAATAACACGTAATTAAGAAAAACAATATTATTTTAAACAATAATAATATTTTACAATGTTTCAGGATTACCAATTACATAAATATACATTGAAAGATTGTTGCCTTAAAAGTAACTGTAAGAGAAAAACCTAAAATAAAATCGTAATTTGCATTTAGATTTAAATTGATTTAAGTAAGAATTATTTTTAATTTCCAGAAGCAGTTCATTTGATAATTTAATACCATTATTGAAAATATAATTTAATGGATACTATTTTTTATGCATTTTTTAATATTTACAAATATTTTTATTTTGCTAATAAAATTTAAAAGTGAATAGTTTCCCAAGGCTGTAATTAATTAATTAAAGGATACATGGAGAGGTGGGCAAATAGAAACAAGATAACATAATAAAAATTATTTTATTTTTTATGAAAAATACAGCAACAACAAAATTATTTAAGTGTAAGCTATTCCACACCTTTAAGCGGACCAAATGAAATTTAAATTTTATTAAGTTATTACAAGCTAATTTTTTTTATGTTTGAAGTTGGGTTTTGCTAAACAAAATGATCAAAAGCTTCTGTCAAACGTTAACAGTTACTAAAATTCAAAATCTAGTTCCACTTAAAACCAGAGAAACAGGCTATAACTTATATATACATATAATTTTATATGTTGTGTTTCATTTTGTAATACCTTACTAGATTTGATGATTTTAGTGACTTGTGGTGTGTACAGACTTTGACGTATCCATGTGAACCAATACTATGATAATGGGACAGCATCACCAGGGGAAACGCGCAGGGCACAGGCATGCCGTACTGGTGGAACTCTGAAATAGAGCGAGCCAAAACCAACTGCGCTAAGCTGCGAAGGGCCACTACAAGGCTCAACCGCAGGAGAACTGCCACGGACGAGGAGAGGGAAGGAGCACGGGTAAGGTTTAAAGCAGGAAGGAAACTCCTGCAAAACCTAATAAACCGGTCAAAAAGAGACCTGTGGAGAGAGGTGTGTGAGAAGGAGAACGAGGATGTCTGGGGCGACGGTTACCGTATCGCAACGAGGCACCTCGGAGGGCTGACTCCATACGACATCTCCACAAGCAGGAAGACGGAAATAGCGAGGGCCCTGTTCCCGGCTGCGAACGAAGCCCTCGACAGATGGACGGTGGCGGAAACGGTGGATATTTTCAGTCTGGAGGAGCTTAAAAGTGCTGCAAAAGCACTGAAAAGCGGAATAGCTCCAGGCCTGGATGGAATCCCCGTCGAAGCCATCAAGGAGGTGGTAGCGAACCAACCATTTTGGCTGTTGAAGATGCTTAACCAGCTCCTGAGCACACAGTGTTTCCCAAAAGAGTGGAAAACGGCAAGACTGGTCCTCATCCCGAAAGGGGGAAAGCCTCCAGAACTGCCGTCATCGCACCGGCCGCTCTGCTTGCTGAACTCAGCTAGTAAGCTCTACGAGGCGATGGTGAAGGCAAGGCTCGAGATCGAAATCGAGAGTAGTGGAGGACTGCACGAGCACCAGTATGGCTTCCACAGGGGCAGATCCACCATACAAGCCCTACAAGCCGTAAAGGATTGGGTCGGGCGCAACAAGAGCACATGGTGCGTACTTGTAACGCTAGATGTAAAGAACGCCTTTAACTCTGCCTGCCACAACCTGATCTTACAGGAGCTACGGAGACGCAACATCTCCGAATACTTATTGGCACTGGTCTCCAGTTATCTGGAGGACAGATCTATTCAGGTAGACAAAGGCGTGTCTTTGAGGACCGACGCAGGAGTTCCCCAGGGTTCGGTTCTAGGACCTACCCTGTGGAACATCCTGTACGACGACGTCCTGGCGCTGCACACGCACGAGGACGCCACCCTGATCGGCTTTGCGGACGACCTGGCCATGCTGGTGGAGGCGGAGGACCAGCGATCGCTAAAAAGGACAGTCAATTGGTGCCTCGAGCTGATTAACGACTGAATGACATCCCACAAGCTAGAGCTTGCGCCGGGCAAAACGGAGGCCATCATCCTGAAGGGGAAGAGGGATAGGAACGGTATCAGCTTCTCGCTGGGGAACACCGTAATCCCTACCTCCAAAACCCTTAAATACCTCGGTGTCACGGTTGACGAGAGGATGTCCTTCACGAAACACGTGCTCGCTTCCGTTAGGAAAGCCAAAGTGAGGACATCTATGCTTGGCAGACTGATGCCGAATGTTGGAGGCCCCTCGAGTGGAAAACGGGCGGTGCTTTGCGGAGTGGTGCACTCGATACTCCTATACGGAGCCTCTATTTGGCACGAGGTGTGCAAATATGCAAAATATAGGGATATCCTTATAGGTGCACAGCGGAAGGCACTGCTCAGGTGCGCGTCGGCCTACCGTACCGTGTCGAGCGTTGCCCTGCAGGTGATCACGGGAACCGTTCCGATTTTCCTCCTGGTCGAGGAAAGGAGGACGGTGACCGAGAGTGCCAGTCGCGGCGAGACCACCAGACGGAATGCCAGGGAGCAGAGCATCGCTCAATGGCAGGACGAATGGAATAGGAACACCACCAAAGGCCAGTGGACGAAACGTCTGATATCAGACGTAAGGACCTGGCTTGAATGCCCTCACCGTAAGCTAGACTACTGGCTGACCCAAGCGTTGACAGGTCATGGTTCTTTTCGTACGTATACGAAGAGAATCGGTAAGGACCTGGAGAATACGTGCGTGTACTGCGGAATGGTGGACTCTGTGGAGCACACCATCTTTCAGTGCATGCGTTGGGACGCGGCGAGGGTGGAGGTGGGGGCTCTATGCCCAGCGGCATTAACACCTGACGCCCTGGTTGCAGAACCTCTTATACGATGACCTCTAACCTCCTTCAGCTCTCGGGAACCACCTGTTTAGAACCTCTTTGGCAATGACTTTTGACCTTCTTCAGCTATCTCTATGGGGATGCCGTCCGCGACTTCGTCAGCACTTCTTGTACATGGTGACCTTGAATGACTCTTCCAAGGTCAACGGGTTCAACAAAAAACGTTGTAGCTGTACATGGGAAACAGGAAACTTGAATCTCCGCTGTCTCACCACCACATTTCGGACATTTAAATTTTGTTGTTGATAGAGATCTGTAAAAATAACGCATATTAAAATTATTGAAAATTCTTACATAATGTTAATGCTAAAGGACCTTTTTTTACTGTCGGTAGTTTCTTAAATCTTCTTAACAGTTTCGAAACTGGGATAAGATTAACTTCTTGTGATCAATACATGTTCCAGTTTCCATAAACAGTTCAATATTTTTTTGTTCAATTTTTCCTATTCCAGACTTGAGGGCTTGAAGTTCCACTGTCACATTTGCTAGCTGCCCCGCAGGGGAAGTTCGTAATGGCCATGACACCTGGCCATTTATCGAGCTTTCGGGCCTGATGATCCCGCGTACCCTCAATCACGCAAGGGAAGTTCATAATGGTCCCAACACCTGACCATATAGGACTTTTGGGCCTGATGATCCCATGTACCTTGAATCACATATCATTTGGGAGGAGATAGTACAGAGAAGCCGATTGTGGGAATAGACTTATCTGTTGTCTCTTTTATCTCCCACTTAAATTCCTACCTACGTGTTTGCCGTGCGTGGAGACCCGTAACGCCGGAGAAGAGGATCCTGGTCGGTTGAGGGAGACTGCTGCTCGCGGGCAGTACGATCCCAACACGCCTTCTTTGGCCTCGGATTCGGTAAAATGGGAGGCTGAGTCTGGTCAGCTCAGTCAATCGGCTGGTGTCACGGTTCATGAATAGAGTGGCTCCACTACTGTATCGTGGATGCCGGGGTAATGCCGTGCCACTAGACAAGTATTCGGGGGTCTGTGGAAGCGGATGCAGCTCGCAAGGTTCCAGAGTTGGCTACTTTTGGTTCTCGAGCGGGTCGAGCAGCCCGTGACTACTTCCTCCGATGCTATATCAACCTGACATGTCTGGCGCAATGAGCCAGTTTGTGGCCAACGTCCCCGGTGTGGGGCTCCCTGGTGGGTGGGCATGGCAGGGTGATGAAACTTTTTATACGGGTATGGCGACTACCCGGAAGGATAAAAACTTTTAAGTTCCGCCAAAGTTGAGAGTAAACTCCGTAAAAAAAACAAACAAGAGACCTCGTCCAGATGTCCAATCATCAGACGAGGGATGTGTAAGACCTTCTCCTAAGAAGTTAGATAGGTTGGTTGAGTATTGTGCGCCAGTACCACGATTTCTCGTCGTGAAGGTGCAAGAAGAGGGCATATCTTTTAAGGAGATGTCCCCCTTCTTTGTTGCCCGAACGTTGAGTAATACGTTCCCAACTGGTTTTAAGTCACTGCGAAAATTCTCGGACGGTACGTTGTTAGTCGAAGCAGAGACTGAGTCTTCGTCGACGCTGCAGAAATGCGAGGTATTTGGTAAATACCGTATTTCTGTTGTGCCACACAAGGCTCTTAATACAACTCGAGGCGTCATAACAGATCGCGATCTTGCTTACGTCACGGAGGAAGAGTTCGTGCAGGAAATGGCCTCGCAAGGTGTCATTGAATGCAGAAAACTCAAACCCCGAAATGGAAAGCCCTCGATCTCAATGGTGGTGTCCTTCGCTGGCACTAGGTGTCCAGCATCGGTAAGGGTGGGGTATAACGTTTGCAACGTTCGCCCCTACTATCCCAACCCGATGCGATGCTACAAGTGTCAGCGTTATGGGCACACCTCAAGGCGTTGTGGTAAGCAGACCATTTGTGCCAACTGCGGACAGGATCAACATGAAGTTGAAACCTGTCCAAACGCGGCACACTGCGTGAATTGCAAAGGTGCGCATGCATCCACCTCACTCCACTGCCCAACGTACTTGGAGGAAAAGGCCATTCAGACGATCAAGACGCAGGACAAGATAACTTATTATGATGCCAAGAGAAAATATAAAGAAAGTGCACCTGTTACTGTGCAGTGCACATGTTCGCGAAATCCTTCGCGCAGGTAGTAGCAAAAAGAACAGCAAGCGTCCAGGCTCAGACGGAGACAGTGCCCCGTCCGACTTTAGCGACAAGTATAGATGCGCCCAAACAATCCGGCAATGAAAAGGTGTTGGAATCGGTCCCTGAGACCAAAATTCAGACTCCACAACCCGGGGGGTCGGGTCTGAATAAATCCCACCAATCAAAAGGAGAACGCACACCATCTCAGTCCTCCCCACCACCTAAGGAGAAGTCTCCACAAACTTCTCCAAAAGCAAGAAACGACCAGAGTGTGGTCGCTTCTGCCAAACCCTCATAAGCCACTCTTGTATCGTAGACTGATAAGGGAACTGTTGGCTCTCAATGGATACCAGTGAGAGCCAAACCATCCAAAAGAGAGTCCAGTGTGTCCACCTGGACAAACAAGTGAAACCATCGCCGAGAAAATGGCTGTTGACCCGCAACCTAAGGGTAAACCAAAGATCATTAGGTTGCGGGGTAACTCCCCTAAACAAAAATGAATGGTCCACTAATGCAGTGGAACTGTAACGGTGTATATCAGCCCTATGTAGAGCTACGACAATTAATGTACAAGTTTGCACTATCATGTGTCTGTCTACAGGAAACAAATTTCAAGGATACCGACACATTCTCTCCTAGAGGATACTCCGTGTTTCGCACGGATTTCCTTACGGGGGCAAGAGCATGGGACGGCATGGCAATTCTCGTTAGAGACACATTGTACCACGACCCTGTAGACATTAACACTGAGTTGCAAGTCGTAGCAGTTCGTGTTGCACTTCCCCTCCAGGTGACGATTTGTTCTATCTACCTTCTCCCTGATGTTCGAACTGACATCCAAGATGTCGTGAACATCATCGATCAACTCCCACCACCCTTCATACTGCTAGGCGATTTTAACGCCTACAATGTGTGTTGGGGATCGGTGCGGAACGATCGATGGGGACGTCACCTGGAGAATATGTTGAACGATTTGAATCTGAGCTTTTTGAACGACGGCAGACCCACGCACTTCTGTGAAGCAACGGGTACATTGAGTGCTATAGATCTTAGCGTCGTTTCGCTCCATTGTTCAATTGGGATGTGCATCACGACCTGTGCGGTAGTGATCAATTTCCAATCCTCTTAAGGCCTCTGTTTAATACTGATACCGAATCCCGCTGGCCACAGTGGGTTCTTCGGAAAGCAGATTAAACCATGTTTGCAGAATCATTCTCTCATGAGGATATTCCGAACTTGACCGTAGACGAGGAGGTGAATCATTTCACGGATTCCATCACGAGCGTGGCTAAAAGCAGCATACCGCTGTCATCCACTCAGCCCCGTTGAGTTCCCGTTCCCTGGTGGAACGACGATTGCGACTTTGCGCTACGTGAAAGGAGACACCTCTTCAATACTTTCTGTCGTTGTCAAACAGAGGAAAACATGATAGCCTTTCAGCGAGCGAAAACTCGTGCTAAAAGGATTGTGAAAGAAAGCAAGCGCGAATCATGGCGCAAATACGTATGCACCGTTACAGTTGCGACTCCAGTGGCCAAAGTTTGGGAGAAGGTCCGGAAAATCTCCGGTCGAAATACAGCTACAGCCATTGCTGGCCTATCGGTAAATGGTAACGTAGTCACATCAGCGGTCGAAATTGCTAACACTTTGGCATCTAATTTTGCGTTTAATTCTAGCTCTGAACATGATGAAACTCAGATGGATAGAGTTTCTAACTCGTAAAGCAGGTCTAGAATCTATACCTCTTAATTTCTTCTCCAGAAATGACGAGGTATACAATCTGCTTTTCTCTCGTGAAGAGCTAGATAGCGCGATGTCAAAGTGTAAGGATATCTCTCCTGGTCCAGATGCAATACATTATCATATGATCCGAAATCTTCCGGAATCATCTAAGTCTAGGCTTTTGAATGTCTATATCAGGATATGGACTGAGGGCAAGTGCCCGACCAAGTGGAAGGAATCTCATATAATTCCTATCCCCAAAGTCGGGGAAGATAAACATTTGCCTTCTAGCTATAGACCTATATCGCTGACCAGTTGTCTCTGCAAGCTCATGGAGCGAATGATCAGTAAGCGTCTGATTTGGTTTTTAGAATCAAACGACTTGCTGGCCAATACACAATGCGGTTTTCGCCGTCACCGCTCAACAGCAGATCATCTGGTCAGACTAGAGACAGCTATCAGGAATGATTTCGTTGAAAACAAACACCTGGTAGCTGTGTTTTTCGATATTGAGAAAGCCTATGACACTGGGGACGCTTGATATTCTTTATAAAAGACTTCATGTCGAACCGGCGTTTCAGGGTGCGGATCGGAAATACCCTGTCACAAATGTTCGCACTGGACAATGTGGTCCCACAGGGCTCCATACTGAGCGTTACGCTATTTTTAATTGCCATTAACGGTGCAGCTTCATGTATTCGATTACCTGTACAGAGTTCGATATTTGTCGACGACATTGGTATCTTTGTCGCCGGACAAAAGACTAGTACAATCGAACGTCAGCTTCGGCTGACTATCAATCGTCTCGATACATGGGCAACCGAAAATGGCTTTAAATTCTCGACCAGCAAAACTGTATGTGTCCATTTTAGTAGGAAAAGGAGTGTACATCCCAATCCTACACTCACACTAAATGGAGCACAGTTACCCTTTACCGATACTGCCAGCTTTCTGGGTCTCGTGTTTGACACTCGTCTTATTTGGCGAGCACATTTTTTGTCCGTCAAGAAAAAATGCCAGAAGTTACTCAATTTGTTGCGGGTCCTCAGTCATAAGACATGGGGTGGAGACCGCACTGTCATGTTGCGTTTATATCGTTCTCTTGTGCGCTCTAAGCTGGACTATGGATGTCTAGCTTATGGGTCAGCTAAACACCAAGAGATAAGAATTCTTGACACTGTACATCACACTGGGGTTAGATTGGGAACAGGTGCATTTCGCACCAGTCCAATACTAAGCCTGCTGTGTGAAGCAGGCGAACCGTCACTGTACAATCGTCGTAAAATTCTATCCTTGTGGTATATGGCTGCACTCAGTGCCAAGCCAGATCATACCGCATATGACCCTATTCTACAAAATAGGCATACAGAGATTTATGACAGAAAAGCAAGAGCCAATAGGCCTTTTGGTCTGAGGACTTTCGACATTTTGGGCGATATTGATTTTAATATGCCTGAAATGGCAAGTTTTGTTTTGTGTGCTGTTCCACCATGGACACTACCGGGTCCACTTTTGAACCTCACATTAACTAGGTTTGATAAAGATACTACGTTGCCTATCGAATACCAACATGAGTTACAAAGAACACTGGTCCCTAGGTTCGAGGATACTGTCATTTTTACTGACGGATCAAAATCAGGAACCAGGGTGGGATGTGCGTTCGTTGTTTTGAATCCACGCCAACAGTTTCAGTACCGTCTGCACTCCATAACGAGTGTGTACACTGCGGAGCTGTATGCTATTTTCAAGGCCCTGTGTTTTGTTTCGTCAGAGCAAAGTAGGTCAAGTGTTATCTTGACGCACTCGCTGAGCGCTCTGAACAGTATCCAAGATCCAGATCCAATGCATCTTCTTGTACTAAAGATCCGGTTGCTACTCCACAATCTGAATGCTCAGAATGTGAGGGTAGAGCTGTTTTGGATACCGGGATATGTTGGTATTAAAGGCAACGAAGCGGCAGATGATTGATATGAGTTTCGTTTTTCCAGATGACGCAAAGAGTCATCTGAAACATCTGGTTTTAGATATGTGGCAACATGAGTGGAGCCGCACACAGAACGTTAAGTTACGACAGATTAAGGAAGACGTTAAACCATGGGGTTCTTCCTGGAGGATTAACCGCAGGGAGGAAACCGCCATCACACGCCTACGTATAGGTCACTGTTGGTGGACCCATGGACACCTCCTTCGAAGAGAAGAGTCCCCTATCTGTGAGACGTGTAACACAGATTTGTCTGTGTTACACTTTTTAACTGGGTGTATACAGTTCGAGGATGTCAGGGAGAGGTTAGGCCTGTGCTATGACCTGTCAGTTGCTTTAAGACAGGGTACTCATGGACAGGCTGGTACTCTTCCTGAGAGAATCGAACTTATTGTTTTATGTGTGAAGTCTTGCACCTTATTTTAATGTGATTCTAGTTATTGACTGTGATATTCGATGGTAATTGGCCCCTTTACAGCCTCTTACCATCACCCTGAGTCTGTTCAAATTTTCGAGCAGACTTTTTATATTATTTATTTGTGTTTGTCAGTGCAAGATTTCTTTTATTGAGTATGCGTATTTTTAATGATTTTATCTATTTATTTATTGTATAATATATTGTTTTTAATATATAGTCTAGTCATTTAAATGGGCTTCGTTAGGCGCAAATAGCCTTTGTTGTTGTGCGCCAAAAATTGTAACTAACTAACTAACATTTGCTAGCTGTATAGCGTATTCTCGTACGTCAAATTTTAAAATATACATATTATAGATTTATATTACATTGTAAACAATCCTTCCTCAATGGATTGGAAAAAACAACAACATCTTCGTTGTAAAAATAGCACAAATATTGTTGAAACGTGTATCATTCCTCCAAGACACTGGAAATTTATTCCACTGATCGTTGATTTGTTTTTCCGCAAATACCATAATAAATTCCATGGGAAGTTGGGCTATTTTTTCGGCATCCATAAAATTCTATACACCACCATGAATTTGATATGTTTTGAAGGCATTATATGTATTAAATGTTTTTTTAAACCATGTAAATTGCAATAGTCTGTTTGAAGAGGTTCACTAATTTCAGCTAGTTTTGGACACCCTAAATTTTCAAGATTTATTATTTTCTTGTCTATATTATTTTGCAACCATTGCACTTTCTCCAACCCTTTCACATATACATTTTCAATTTCAACACCATCTAACAAATCCTTGAGTGTTTTAGAAAAGTTGATATATGAATCGTTTCCAGAACACCATTCCAAATTGTGATATTTTTTCGTAAGCCATCGGGCATTGTACTGGTCTTCAGAACCAGATCAGACCACGGACATGGTGGCTTAAATATTTTTGAATCACATATTTCACTTTTCACATCAACAGCGAGTTCTTTACATATAAATTCATTATTTTTCACTATTTTGAACCCTGTAAATCAACTATCATGGAACTCATGATGATGTCAGGAAGCCTAGAAGCAACGGATTGAACACCAGTTTTACTCTACATTGCTTTTATGTATCCAACTGTTGTGATTATTATCAAACCCCAACCACTTTACAAACCTTATATCATCTTTTCGTTTAAGAACCTTTTTGACTAAGTACAAGTCTGAATGTTTCACCCTCTGTAATTCTTCGTTGTAAAATCCTCCCTGTATTGGTTGATCTGTAAAATCCTTCAGAATATATGTGGTAGGGTTTGTTAAACATATTTTTGATATGATGAATATTTCGTTTGACCAGTTTGGTGTGTAACCCTTTTCAAATTCACTACGATATATTGTTTTAGCCATGTGGCAACATGAGTGGAGCAGCATACAGAACGTAAAGTTGAGACAGATTAAAGAGACGTTAAATTATGGGGTGCTTCCTGCAGGGTTAACCGCAGGGAGGAAACACCCATCAAACGCCTCCGCATAGGTCACTGTTGGTGGACCCATGGACACCTCCTTCGAGGAGAAGAGTCCCCTATCTGTGAGACGTGTAACACAGATTTGTCTATCTTACACTTTTTAACCGAATGTGTGCTTTAGGTGACGACAGAGTACTCATGGACAGGCTGATACTCTTCCTGAGAGAATCGAACTTACTGTTTTATGTGTGAAGTCTTGCACCTTATTTTAATGTGTTCTATTTCTAAACTGTGATATTCGATGGTAATTGGCCCCTTTACAGCCTCTTACCATCACCCTGAGTCAGTTCAAATTTTCGAACAGACTTTTTATCTTATTTATTTGTGTTTGTCGGTGCAAGATTTCTTTTATTGAGTATGTGTAATCTATTTATTAATTGTTTAATTTATTGTTTTTATATGTAGTGTAGTCATTTAGATGGGCTGCGGTAGGCACAAATAGCCTTTGTTGCTGTGCGCCAACATTTTAACTAACTTACTAACTAACTATTGTGAGAATATGCAAAATATGCAAAATAAAAAACGTATAAAATGACGTGATTTTATTAGATTTGCAAATATATGAAAGAATTTTTGGGATATGCATTTAGTTTAGAATATGCATTTGCATATGCAAGTCAACAAACATAGAAGAAGAAGATTTTTGTTTTCTTATTTATTTATTTTATTTTTTTCTTTACAAACAATTTAAATATCTTTTTAATTTCTTGAAAGATGTCTATTCAATACTTATCAGATTACTTCAACTCATTACCGCCAGATAGAATCACTCTTATGACCGTTTGCCTATACAATAATAATTTAAATTTCTTACCACAGAGATACTTCTAACGTATAGGTTAAAATTTCAAATGAATTTGGCAGTGTTGCTTATTTCATAGTTCTTTTTTTGCAGAATTAAATGATAATCCAGTATTATATACGAGAATTGGTTGAAAAGTAATCGGCCTAGGCAAGAAAACAACTTTTTCGGTAAAACTCAATTTATTTCGCAACATAGTCTTCTTTTTGGAACTATACACTTCGTCCAACGATTCTCCAATTTTTCGATGACCTTCTCATTCGACCTAAATCTCTTACCACCGGGCCATTTCTTCAAGTTTGGAAATAAATAATAGTAGCAAGGGGCCAAATTTGGTGAATATGATGGATGAAGAGACAATTCGTAACGCAATCCATGAAGTTTTACCATTAGGACTGCGCACTTGTGGATCTGTGCGTTGTCCTGGTGAAACAGCACTTTCTTCTTCGCCAAACACGGCTGCTTTCGCTTGAAATCGGCGTCGAAGCGGTCCAACAGCTCTGCATATTATACGCCCGTGATCTTGTTGCTCTTTTACAGGTAGTCGATGTGAATGATACCGTGCGCATCCCAAAAAACTGAAGCCATGACTATGTTGGCCAGCAGACCCACCTTGGCCTTCTTCGGCTTCGATTCGCCAGAAGCAGTCCATTGTTTCGACTGTTCCATGGTCTCTGGCGGTCTTTGTCCACAGTTACGAAATGGCTCAAAAAGTTCTTCTTATCGCGGTTGAACATCGCCAAATATTCCTTCGAAATGGTCATACGATCGATTTTGTTGGCGACTGAGAGCAAATGCGGCACCCATCTGGCAGAGAGCTCCCTCATGCCTAAATATTCATGCAAAATATTGAGCACCCGTTCGGTTGAGATGTCCGCACCCTCAGCTATTTCGCGCATAGTCACTCGTTGACCGTCATTTATCATTCCATGGATTTTATCGACCATTTCTGGCGTGGTGATCTCTTTCGGATGGCCTGGACGCCCATCATCAAAAATGCTCTTACGACCGCGCTTAAATTCAGCTGTCCAATATTGAATTGTTGATATCGAAGGTACAGAGTCCCGAACAATATCGTTCGATTTGGTGATGATCTTATCGTTCGTTTTCTTTTTCAAAAACAAGTATATAATCACTGCACGATATTCGCTTTTATTCATTTTTGTAAAAATGCAAAAGTTGTTCGCTTTCAATGACTGTCAAACATAAACTAAATGACACAGCTGGTTGAAAATTTTACAGTAGTCATTTTAAGGTTAGGATTTACGAAAAATAACATTGATTTGATGTTGACATGTTGGCGCATGATGATGTTGTTGTTGCATGATGATGTTGATGTTGGCGCCATCTCTTGCCTAGGCCGATTACTTTTTAACCGCCCCTCGTATTCAGCCTCTACGACGGTTTCCCTGAGGGTTCCACTCTAATGTCATTCTGGAGACGTCGTTTACTGCCTTCCGGAGGGTATGCCCAATCCAGTTCCAATTTCTTGCCTGAATTTCCAAATGGATAGGTTTTTGTACTGTCGATTCCCAAAGATGAGAATTGGGAATATGATCTGATCAAGTAATGTGAAAAATTCTGCGCACACATCTATTAATAAAAACTTGGAATTTATGGGTAATTTCTTTAGTGACTTTCCAAGTTTCGCAGCCATACATCAGAACTGATTTTACATTGGTTTTAAATATGCGTACCTTAGTGTTACGAGAGATCTTATTGGATCTCCAGACTTCTTTCCACAAGCCGAAAGCTTGTTGAGCTTTAAGTATTCTGTTGTTCACGTCCCTTGTAGTTCCTCCATCTTTCGTTATTGCACTACCGAGGTAGCAGAATTCTTCCACATCTTCTAAGATTTCGCCGTTAATGTAAAATCTGTTGACGTTATTGGTACCAATCCGCATTACTTTGGTTTTTCCTATATTTATGCATAAGCCAACTAAATTAGCCAAAGTACTTATACTTTCAAGTTTGGCTTGCATATCTTCATAATTATGCGAAACAAGGCATATACCGTCCGCATAGCTCAAATCTCCCAAACGGTTTTGGAAGTCCCACTGTATGCCTCTGTGTTCTGTGAGGGCATTACGAAACCCAGTCCAACACGGTATTAAATAGTAGAGGAGATAGTAGGCAGCCTTGCTTAACTCCGCTTTTGACGGTAATACTTTTACTTCTCATCCCATTATGCACAACTTGCGAACTTACTTCACGGTATAGTTCTTTTATGAGGTTAATTATTTTAGTAGGAACCCCAACATAATCCAAGATATTCCAGAGTGCCTCTTGACTGACCCTGTCGAATGCTTGCTTAAAGTCTATGAAAACCAGATAGAGTGGTGCCTGCCACTCTACTGATTGTTCAATAATTATGCGCAATGTATTTATGTGGTCAATACAGGATCGGCCAGGGCGAAAACCAGCTTGCTCACGACGTATACGTTTTTATAGTTTATCTGCGATTCTGTTCAGTAAGATTTTAGATAGAACTTTGGTTATAACATTAAGGAGTGTTATACCTCTCCAGTTTCTGCACTCTTGTAAGTTGCCCTTTTTAGATAGTTTAATAATTAACCCCTCTTTCCAGTTCTTTGGCATGGATTCGTTATTCCATACCAGTGCTATCATGGGATTTATATTAGAAGCAAACAGTGAGCTATCGGCTTTAAATAGTTCGGCTGGGATGTTATCAGCGCCAGGAGATTTATTGTTCTTAAGCTGATCAATTGCTTCTTGTATTTCTGCTTGTCTGGGAGTTTCTGTGTTCATACGCAAGGTTCTATTTGGCGATTCTGGCAGAGTAACAGAGGGTATACTATTGCCTAAAATAGCTCCAAAATGCTCCTCCCAACGTTTCAGTTGCTCTTCATCTGTAGAAAGCAGTTTACCTTGCGTATCTTTCACGGGCTGTACACTGCTTAGTGTTCTGTTGGTAAGTCTCTTTGTTAATGTGTACAGTTGCTTCATGTTTTTGCTACGGGCTGCATCCTCCGCCAATTCAGCCATTGAATCTACCCACCTTCTTTTATCTCACCTAGCGAACCACTGAACTTGTCTATGCTTGTTTTTATATGATTGTAATAGAATTTCTTTTTCGGCCGTTAGTTTTGCTGTAAGCAATTTGCTTTTAATGGCTTTTCTCTCCTGTATCATAGTCCATGTCTCATCGGAGATCCATTCTTTCCGTGAACCGGTTTTGAGACCTAGAGTTTTTTCAGCAGAGGTCAGGGTAACATTGCTTATGCTGTTCCATGTAGCTGCAACTGCATTTAGATCATTGCAGTTTGGAATCTTATTAAGTGCTTCCTCTATTATATTATTATTATAATTCTTTATTTCCCCTAGGCCTTGCGGCGTATAGGGTTTTAACTATTACATTGAGAAAAAATAATCATAATAATATAATAAAATAAAATAATATAATATAATTTTATGATTTTCTTTCTTCTTCTTCTTCTTCTACCTTCTACCTCCGGTGTTCATCTCTTTCTTCGTAATCTCTTTTCGGCTTCCGTCTCCGGTCTCCTTCCTTCTTGACTCCAGTTCTTCTTCCCCTCTTTTTCGCTTCTCTTCCCTCTTTTCTTTCCTCCTCCATTGCCTCTTTCTTCCTTCCTGTACTCAGTTCTGTCTTACCTCTCCGCATTCCTTCCTTCTTTCCTCGAGTACTCTCGCCCACCTTTCTCCCTTTCCTTCTTCATTCAACAGCTCCTTTATCTCTCCCTCCCATTTTGTCATATTTCCACATCTTTTTGTAAGATGTTCCAAGGATTCTTCCTCCTCTCTACACATTCTGCATACCCTATCCTCCGGTTTTGCCCAATACCTACTACTCCGTTCTTCATTTCCGCATCTTAATCTGGCAATCCTTCTAACTCTGCCCCCTGCCTTTCCTCTCCTCCCTTTCAAATATTTAGGTATTCCTACCGTCCTTATCTCCCTATACCTTTTCACATTCCTTGAATTGTCTATTCTTACTGTTCTTTCCTGCTTCTGTACCTCCTTGTCTCTCCTTCTCAATTCTTCTACTATGTTTCTTCCTTCATTTCTCTTTCGCTCAGCTTCCCTTATGTCCATCCCACATCTCCAATAGTACTCTTTCCTTGTTTCTCCCCATTCCGACAGTTTACCTTTTTGTTCTTCCTTCATTCTTTCTTCCCAGCATTCTCTTATTATCTTCCTTCTTTCGTCCCTCCTGATTTTCTCCTCATACTTCGCCGCCCTCGCCCCGGCTCCTACTGTCAGCTTTTCCCTCTTCATTTCCTCTCTCACTATATATCCTGGTGTCGTTCTGTCTAATCCCATAATCCATCTCATGTATCCCTCTTGTACCCTTTCTACTATCTCCCATTCTTTCCATCCCCAGGTCTCTACTCCGTACATGAGGATACTCTTCACAATCCCGTCAAACAATTTCATTCTCCACCTGATATCGTCGTCAAACCTCCTCTCTCCTATGCTCCATAGCTTCCCCATAACCATTCTTGCTTTCTTCACCCTTTCTCTAACATGCTGCTCTGCTCTGTTGTTCCTCGTTAGAACATATCCGAGGTACTTCATACTCTTTACCTCTTCAATTTCTTCCTCTATATCTTCCTCTATATCTTCTTGATATGCATGAAGACTTACTGGGTGTAAGTCTAAAGTTTTTCTAAATTGAAATATTTGCGTGATGAAGTCAATGGCCGCTGTTTAACTGAAGCTATTTTTAGTCGAATTTCTCCTATTACAAGATAGTGGTCACTTGCCATGTCTGCGCTCCGGCGGTTTCTCACGTCAAGTAAGGAGCGGCGCCATTTCACCAATTACGATTTTTATATCTCCAGACCTGACTATGCTCATGGTGTTATTGAGACTATCATGAAACTGGTCTTTTTCTTCTTGTAGTGAAGGATCAGTGGGAGCATAACATTGAATGATGGTGATATTACGGAATCGGGAGTGAAAACGAGCCAAAATTATTCGATCGGTAATAGCTTCTCAGTGTAACAGGCTCTTTTTAGCATTTTTCGAAAGCAAAAATCGGACTCCATTGACTTACTGCGGCTCTGTATATATATATATAAATCAGTCTCTTGTATCATTTTGTAAAAATCACATTAATACCTATCACATGCATAAATATTAATTAAAGTAGTTGAAAACTAAAAATTATAAGGTATTTCAGTAAAATTAGAGTACTCTCAGGGAAATACATATCTCTATATTAATACATTAATACAATAATATATTAATACAGACAAGGCCGATTTCAGTTTGTAGTACAGTTAGTGGCGCACCCATTTTTCTTTGGGGGGGTGGGGGGATAGACAAAAAAAAGTGAAGATATAAAAAAAAGCTCCTCGCTTCAATGACAAAAAACAAAAAGGTCCTCACTTGTAAAATACAAGTGATGAGCAAAAAACAAGGTCCTCATTTGTAAAATACAAGTGATGAACAAAAAAAAGAAAGGTCCTCACTAGTAAAGTACAAGTGATGAGAGAAAAAAAAGGTCCTCATCTCTACTTTTAAATCCATATCTATATATTTACCTAAGATCCATAATGCTAATTAAAAAATTTGGTATTTCCATCCTTCTTGGAGGGGGCCCCTTCTGGGTGCGCCACTGAGTACAGTACTCTAACTAATGAGGAGTGAGCTTTATATTTTTGAATATTCGAATATGCCCGAGCATACCCGATCTTAGCGAGATAAACCCATAGAATAGGGTAAAAAGGGATAAACCATTCTATTTAAGAGCGCGTCGATTTGAAATCCAAGGACTAAAATATTCAATATGTCGCATTATATAATATTAATATTTAACTTACTAAAAATGTATATAAATAAATATGTTTCAGCAATAAAAACATCAAAAAAATCGTACATCTGATACCAAGAAGTCGTACATCGTACACATGCAAAAATAATCGTACAAATACGATTTAAATCGTACATCTGGCAACACTGTGATAAATCTTGAAATACAAATAAATGCAGACTCAGATCTGTTACGTTTTGTTTACATAAAAATAAACAACTAGGGATTGGATCATTATTACACATGCATTTGAAGTGAATACTGTTTTATTGAGTTCAAGTGAATACTCTTAATCGTATTATGGCTAAAAAACTTGAACACACTGTGGCAGAAAAGAGCCAAATTATATTGCTCCATTCACAAGGACAGTCGCAGGTGAAAATTTAAAAAAAAATGGAGTGTTTAGGAAAAGCCGTGCAAATTACCACCAAAAGGTTCTAAGAGACTGACACTTATGAAAACAGCCAAAAAATCTGAAGAAAACGTGCTACCACTTTCAGAGATGATCGTTTTATAAAGAGAAATTCTTTTCGTAAACGTTCAATCTCGTCAAAAGAGCTGGCTTGTGATCTGTGGGAGCATAGAGAAGTTAAAGTTTCTTCTAGAACAATTAGAAAACGTCTAGTAGAATCTAATTTGCATGAAAGAAGAGCTCGCCGAAATCCACTGTTGACCGAGCGACACAAAAAACTTCTCCGTGAGTGGGCCAAAAGACATTTAAATTAGACACCTGATGAAAGGGCAAAACTCATTTGATCTAATGAGTCCAATATAGAAGTAAGCATTGTAATAGTTTAATGTACTTTTTTATTTAGTTTAAACTAACAAAAAAAAATATTTCTAAGCAATGATTGCACTAACAATATAAAATTTAATTTACTATAAGTTTTGTGGATTAGCTTTTTGGACAACTTGGAGCAATATTTGTAAAACATAGGCCGGGTGAAGCATAGTCATACTGACTGCATCATCCCTACTGTCAAATTTAGTGGTAGTAGCATCATGATCTGGGGGTGCATGTCCGCCAGTGGTTTATGCTAAATCTTATTGTGCGAGAGACGCATGAATTCTGCTCGTTATATTACCATGCTTAATGAAGTTTTGGAGGAACCTTAAAATTATTTGATGAAGACAATCCAGAATATGTTTTTCAAAAGAATAATGTCACAAAGCCAAAGCAACAAATGAATGGTTATCCAAAAACAATGTGCCACTTTTTGCATGCACCCCCCTCTTCAGTCACCAGGTTTATCGCCAATTGAAAATTTATGGTCGATTTTGAAAAAAAAGCGTCTCCTTACAAATGTAAATCAAAAGAAGAATTGAAGAAAATTATTGTGCACGAATAGAATGGATCAATGTACAATCCGATGAAAGTAAAAAACTCGTGGACAGTATATGCCTAAAAGTGTACCTGCGGTAAGTAAAGCACGAAAAGGTACCACAAAATACTAATAATTTTTATTAAAGTTGTCATTAAAAGCTGTATGTATTATTTTATTTACCATTTTTCCTGTAATAATCGAAAATTCAATGAAAAGTAGGGTGCTTCATACATTAGTCCAAGGCTGTATATTAAATGGATGCTCGGACTGGATCGGAATACATCAACATATTCTGACGAAAATGTCTTGTTTTCCCTCATGGGACGCCTATGGTGGAATTCCATGGAATATTCGGGAAACTTCTAGTAAGTCATATACATGGAAACAATAGAATAATTTAGAAGTCTTTAGAAAAGCATGGTACATTGTAACAATCGGAGCGAGTTTCCTTGGTAAGTAGATGCTTTTAGGTAGGCAGTCGAGTTGTTAGTCTTGCCCAGGCAAGTATAGTAACAGTTTGTGCTTCCGGGCGAAAATACTAGTACCGGGCGGTATACTTGTGTAATATTTTGAGTGTTAATAAATTTTACTCTCAGGAACATTCTGCGTTTTTGTTTAAAGAATCCGAACACGTTACAATATATGATGATTGAGGAAACAAACGTGGAAAAAATAAAAATACATGCTATAAAAAGGGCAATAAGGTATGAAAAAAATATAACTAGATACCGGGAGAAGCAGTTATTAAATGAATGTTGGAAGGAAATAGAGAAAATAGATCAACAGAGAATAATAGTATCTAATTGGAAGGCAAAGGAGAAAAAATGTACGAATATGGAGATTTCTCAACTGAAGCAGTAAGGATGAAAAGATTAAATGGATAAGGAATGCAAGAATGAAAGACATACGATACAGACACAGAACTTGATATTAAAATACATGAATCAAGATATAATAGCAAATTTTAAAAAACCTGGACATCGCAACGGCCACAATACCTGAAAGAGATTGGAAATAGGGAGAAAAAGAGGAAGATTGCACGCTTCAGGTGTGGTAACAAAGATAGAGAAAATACATTTTGGATGCAGGAAGAAGAAAACTTGTGCAGGATATATAGTGAAGCAAACCTGTAGCTGCAATGTTAAATCGTTTGTACCTGCTATTTGTCCTCTAAGCAAGGGCGCAGACGTGAGTTCCATTCCTGTTTATGTCAAATAATTGGTGTAAAAATATTTATAAAATTACAGGTTCTGCTTAGCCGTTCTCAACCGGCTATAAACTGTAGATGCCTTTCTGTGTACGCTAAATTTGACGTAATACTGACAATATTACACCTGAATGTACATAGATTGAAAACATGGTCATGAAACCTGGAAACACGAGGTCCAGGCTCGCTTCGGGCTGTCGCGCCAATAATGATGATGATGATGATGTAAAGAAAAGCAAGAAAGACAATTAAGTACATGTTGGAGGGATGCGGAGAAATAAGAAGCAGGATAGGAACAAGAAAGGAGGTTCTGAGTGAAAGTGGAGAAGGATATGCATGGATAAAGGATGTAATAACAAGAAGGAAGGAGATTAAAGACATTGAAAACAGAGGAAAAAAGCGAAATTAATCTACGAATTTAACCATTTTATTTCAGATTATAGGATTGAGAGTTTTATGAATGTAAACATAAATTAAAATGTAATATATTTAATTATAAAAATTGAATACAATATAAGAAGTACGAGGGTGTTCCAAGGATCATCTTCCCTCTTTATGGTTCGCAAATGTCAGTTAATTTGTGTGTGTATTTCTTTATCCATGAAGCATAAGGAGCAATTTGATGAATTTTATATTGAGATGTATTTACTTGCCTACCAACAGTATATCCACAGACCTTACCTATAATTAAAAATAATTATAATTAAAGAGAATGAATTTTTAAGTCCAAATCTCTTACTAACAATATATTAGGTCGCCAAGGATGAAATTTGAAGTTAATAATGTTGCCAACTTTAACAGCTTATTTATTTATTTATTTATTTATTTGAAATTTGGTCACACGACAGGCCGGAAGCCCAATAAATGTGTGACATAAAATTATAGACCAAATAATATATAAATAATATATAATTATACAAAGTATAGTAACACTAAATTATTTAAGTTATTTAACAATATAAGAGTACAAATATATATATGTCCTATGTCATAGGACAGAACGTTCGGCTAGACTATGATTAACCGTTCCTGTCCGTTCCAAACATTTTAATGCGGAAATACATTTTATACATTTGACAATAATATTGGACTGAGGATGATTGGATTACCAATCGAAACGTCTCGATAAATTGTTTTAATAAATATATGTCGAATATGAAATAAGAATTTTATTTAATACCCATATTAATTTCGTCAAGAACTTTCTTTCGAGTATATATATATATATATATATATATATACTGATATACGGTGTCTTATATATATATATATAGGTAAATCTTGACGTTTCGACTACTCAAGCGTAGTCATCTTCAGTCTATATATATCAGTATATATATATATACTCGAAAGAAAGTTCTTGACGAAATTAATATGGGTATTAAATAAAATTCTTATTTCATATTCGTGTTATATTTATATATATATATATATATATATATATATATATATATATATATATATATATATATATATATATATATAAAAAAACTTCTGAATCGGTCGTCCAATTGTAAAATATATTGGTCACATAATAAGAGACGTTTCGACTACTCAAGCGTAGTCATCTTCAGTCTACAATAAAATAATACAAAAAATGTTAAAATGTAGTAAAAAAACAATATTCAGAAGTAATGTACTAAAATAAAAAAATAAGTTAGCTTACCAACGAGGTGTGAAGGAGATTCACACATGGCTAAACAGAAAAAAAAAACAGTCCGGTAGGAACTGGCATGATTCCATTCCTATATGCCTCCATGGCCCAATGGCTTGGGACCAAGACGCGTAATCTCTAGGATGCGGGTTCGATTCCCGGTGAGGTTGTATTTTTGATATCAAATTTTCATTATTAAAATTTATATTTGTTAATTTTAAATAATTTCATTATTCATTTCGTTTACGGTGTAAACAGGCTCTGTATATTGGAATACATGGATCTGTTTTCACCAAGGTTCACTGCCCCTTATGTGCGGATTCTCGGTGAATCGCAACGGCATAGCAGGTGGCCTATCTCAATCATCCTTGGGGGGTTAGTTTCTATTATCACCGATACGGTAGCGTATGCGATAGCTCAAACAAGACCGGCCTTTCTTTCGTAGTCTGGACATGAGCGAGAAAGGTGTCTTACTGTACAGATTGTGATTACACACGTGATTGTGTTTGCGAGACCATTTCTTAGAGGAAAGTCGTGCTGAAGGTGTGAAATGACAGGTATGTTTTCTCATCAGATTCTAATTAGAACGCATATTTGTAGAAGTGCCAATTGGGGGCCAATTCTATGCCAGTTCAGTGCAAAGTCAGAGCCTAGGTACGGCCAAGTATTAGCCACATTGGGGAGCCAAAGTTGAGGCCAAGTTAGGACCAAGTTGAGGCCGAGTTACGACTAAGTTGAAGCCTGTTAGGAGCGTCAAGCAACCCTGGTGCGAGGTACCGCGCGGTTGGAGCGCTGCTAGACGCCTCCAGGACCTTTTGGAGGCGATCCGTTGGACGAGCGCCATGAGGTGAACGAACCCTGGGTGTTCCTGTCGTGGACAGTGAGCCCACGTGCCCGTTGGGTGTAACGGGACCTGTAGACAAGGTTCCCTCCGAAGTGGTTATCGCCTCTTGCCGGAAGACCGCGTGGACTAATTGGTTTAGACTATTATATTGTACTAGCTGAGTACCCGTGCTTCGCTACGGTATATTGACGGTTTGCCATCATCGTGCAATTATTATGTGGTTAAGTCATGGTTCTTTATAGATCACATCGCTCACTCTCTCCTCAGGTGTAAATTCACCCCGTTAGAGGCTCATTAGTGTAAAATTCGTAGTTGGCTTCTAAACATGTGCACGGGTAACTTTTATAAGCAAAAGCCAAGTCGATATCTTATTGGTACTAAGAGATATTAAGGAATACTTGATATCACATTTCAGCCCTTAGGGGTTGAATTTCGAAAAATACCGTCTTAGTGGACACTTACGTCATACAGGGAATATACTTTACGAATTTCATGTATCTTGTCCAGAGGACGTTCTATCGAGTAAAACATACCCATGTACCCCTTTAGGGGTGAAATTTTTAAAAACTGTCAAAACCATTTCGAGATATTTTAAAAAGACACCGATATGCCAAAAAAGGATTGATATAACTCAATAAACAAAGGAAATACGAAGGGTTGTATAATTCACCCCGACTGTAGACCCCTATAGGGGTTGATTCGGCCAACATCCTGAAATAAGTTTTTCGGCATTTGTATGGGTAATCTTTGTAAGCAAAATCCAAGACGATATCTTATTGGTTCTAAGAGGTATTGAGGAATCTTTGAAATCACATTTCACCCCTTTTCACTTCTTAGGGGTGGAATTTCGAAAAATCCCGTCTTAGTGGCTGCATACGTCATGGAGGGAATATACTTCACGAATTTTATTTATCTATGTCCAAGGGATGTTCAATCGAATACAAAATTCCCATTTACCCATTAAGGGTGAAATTTTAAAAACTGTCAATACCATTTCAAGATATTTTGTAAAACACCTATATGCCAAAAGGAATTTTATAACTCAACAAACACAGGGAATATGATGGGTTGTATAATTAACCCTGTTCGGAAATTCACCACTTTAGGGGTGGATTAGAACAAAATCCTGAAATAAGTTTTTCAACATTTATATGGGTTATCTTTGTAAGAAAAACCAAGACGATATCTTATTGGTCTGTAGAGATATTTAAGAATCCTTGAAATTATATTTCACTCTTTAGGGGTTGAATTTTGAAAAATCCCGTCTTAGTGTATGCTTACCTCATGGAGGGAATATACTTTGCGTATATCATGTATCTATGTCCAAGGGATGTTCTATAAAAAATAAAATAAAAAATATCCTTTTACCTCTTTAGGGGAGAAATTTTGAAAAACTGTCAAAACCATCGAGATATTTTAAAAAGACATCTATATGCCAAATAGGAATTTAATAACTCAACAAACACAGGAAATACGTCGGGTTCTATGATTCTCCCTGATTGTAGATTCACCTTTTAGGGGATGAATAGGACAAAATCTTGAAATAAGTCTTTCAACATTTATATGGATAATATTTATAAGCAAACATGAAGGCGATATATTATTGAACCTGTGAGATATTGAGGAATCCGTGAAAACGCATTTTACCCCATTTCACCCCTTAGGGGTTGAATTTCCAAAAATCATTTCTAAGGGGGTTGTTAAGTCATAAAAAGGATATACTCCCCGAATTTTATGTTTCTCTGTCTAGACGACATTCTATCGAATATAAAATACCAAATTACCCGTTTAGGGGTAAAATTTAAAAAAAAAGGTCAATACACTTAAATATTTTAAAAATACACCTATATGCCTAAAAGAAATGTTACAACACAACAAACACAGAAGATGCGAAGGGTTCCATAATTCACCCTGATTGTAGATTCACCCCTTTAGGGGTTGATTAGTACAAAATCCCGAAAAATAAGTTTTTCAACATTTATGTGGGTAGTCTTTGTAAGCAAAAGCAAAGCGATATATTCTTGACCTAAAAAATACTGAGGAATCCGTGAAAACACTTTCACCCCTTTTAACCCCTGAGAGGTCAAATTTCAAAAAATCATTTCTTAGGGGGTTCTTAAGTCATAAAAGGAATATACTCCCCGAATTTTATGTTTCTTTATCTAGACGAAATTCTATAGAATAAAAAATACCAATTTACCCCTTTAGGGGTGAAATTTAAAAAAACGGTCAAAACACTTTCTAAATTTTCTAAAAATACACCTATATGCCAAAAAGGAATGTTATAACACAAAAAACACAAAAGATGCGAAGGGTTCTATAATTCACCCTGATTGTAGATTCACCCCTTTAGGGGTCAATTAGAACAAAATCCTGAAATAAGTTTTTTAATATTTACATGAGTAATCTTTGTAAGCAAAAACCAAGTCGATATCTTATTGGACCTAAGAGATATTAAGGAAACCGTGAAGCCATATTTTACCCCTTTTAACCCCCTTTTCACCCACTTAGAGGATGAGTTTCGAGAAATCCGTTCTTAGTGGGTGCTTACGTCATGGAGGGAATATACTCGCCGAATTTCATGATTGTTGGTTCAGTGGTTTGGGCTGGGCGTTGATTATGAGTAGGTAGCTTAGTTACGATTTTATATATATAGATTGGTGATTTTGAGACAGCGTAAGTGCGATATTTCGATCTGGAGGTGGAGGTGTTTGAAGTGTGACACTTTACGTTGTATTGGTGGTTAAGTAGCTTCCGATGCGAAGTGGGAACCAGATCTGTTACGAGTAACCTGTCCACTCTCCTTCCTGGGTGTGAATGTGTGAGTGCGTGGGTACTAACCTTTTCCTCCATAGGTTTTGGCTTCCATGGAGCAAGGTCATCTGAGGAACTATACAAGAACCGTTTGACATGATAGACCGTACAGGGTTTCCGACACGGATCCGATAGATCTGGAGTATCGTATTCACAGACTATACATTACGCTGTATGATTTTAGTAAATAGTCTAGTTTATTTGTTGTAATTAGTTAAATTCTGGATTATACAATTATTTACTTAGACGTTTGTCTCTGATATATGACTGTACGTCCTGTCACTGAAGTCATGCTCCGTGTAGGAGCGTAGGTCGTTCAGGGGCGTCCTCCTTCTCTTTCAGGGCGTGTAAGCGAAAGGTAGGTGGGCCCTTTGTGTACCGTAGAGTGGGGCCGTAGCCATAGGCCGTAATTTAGTTTACATTACGCGCTGCCGGTCTCTTCAAGAGCTGACAGTAGGACTGGTTGAGAGGTCCTACTGTAGGTATTGTTAGTCTTCGGGGATCTTAACTGGCGCGTTATAAATTTAACCCCTCCCACCCTATCGACAGAGCTAGGTCGGCGCATCAAGATTCTTGGAGTAGACCGGTATTATATCGTGTTTCTGTTGGCTACTAAGAAACCGTTATAATATATATATATATATATATATATATATATATATATATATATATATATTTGTACTCTTATATTGTTAAATAACTTAAATAATTTAGTGTTACTATACTTTGTATGATTATATATTATTTATATATTATATAATAATATATTATATATATATTATTTTGTCTATAATTTTATGTCACACATTTATTGGGCTTTCGGCCTGTCGTGTGACGTTTTATCACAAATCTGTGATCTGCAGAGCTGCAGAAACATGTTTTTAAAAGTTATAATGTTGACTGTAAATATGTCCGGAAAATTGTCAATTTTAATAAACTTATTTAAATTAAAACATATCCTATTAATTGGTGAATTATATGCTGAATTTGATTTATTAAACGGCAAACATAAAAATTCAGAATTCCGAGTATGGTATGCAGGTGTTTTAAAATTTATTTGACATTGGCTTAATATTTTACCGTTTTTTTTTTTTTTTGTTGGAAAGTTACACCTCTCGCCTGTTAAAAAAATCATTGTATGTTCTAAAAAATATAAAACATTAAAAAAAATATATTTTGTTGAAAATGGAACGGTTGCAAATTCGCACTATTATGAAGTATGAGTTCTTACTTGGAACTACAGCTTCGCAGACCGCACGAAACATTAATAGTGTATTTGGCTCTAGTACTACGCAGCAGACAATATTAAATTGGTTTGCCAAATTTTGTACAGATAACTTATAAACAAAAAAAAAAAAAAAACAGGCTCATCGATCACAGCAGCCAACTAGACGAAATGATGCAAAAACTTAAAGAAAAAGAGCCTAGATCAACCTGGTCAACTGAACAAATGACTGGGGCAAAACTACAGGAATTGGAGTTGGAACTTTTTCATCATCCTCCATACTCACCAGACCTAGCCCCCACTGACTACCTCTTCTTCCGCCTTTTCGACAACTTTTAATAGGAAAACAGTTTAATTCCGACAATGCTGTAAAACTGCCCTTCCAGGAATTCATCGACTCTCGTCCGCCAGGGTTTTATACCACTGACTTGAACAACCTGCCACTTAAATGTAAAAAGTGAATAGAAAATATATGTGCATACTTTAATGAATAAAATAATTCCTTATATTTGTAAGTTATCAACCAACTTTGCTTTTTTTTTCTACAAATTTCATCCTTGACGACCTAATATTTATTTATAAAAGAAACACAGCAGAAGCCGAGGCTTGTAACACTGTGTTTAAATAACAAAATACAATATTAAACATACATAAAACTCAAAGTAACAATAATAATTATAGCGTAAAAAGAAAAAAATAAATAGAAAAAATTTGAGAACAGAGCAGACAATCAAGAAAAATAAAACAAATAATTCAAAAAAATAATACCAAAAAAAAAAAAAAAGAAAATAATACAATAGGATAATAACAGATACTGAAAAAAAAAACATTTGTACATTTTATCAATTACATAGTAAAAATTGATCTAGTCTATTTTTGAATACATTAGTACTAGATGCTGACAAAACATCACATGGGAGAGAATTCCACCGATCAAGAATTCTATTTGTGAAGAAGTTCATATGACTGTTGCGAAAAGAAAGATTTTTTTAAAACTTAAATTGGTGACCACGAAGTCTGGTATCACAGTTAATACTGTAGATGTTGAACAAATCGCACTGAAAAGCACCACTGACAACACGGAACATATTAATTAAATCACCACGTTCACATCGCGCTTTCAAGGTGGTCAACTTTAACTGTCTCAAACGTTCTTCATATGGTAGAAAACCAAAGCGTAGAGGAAGACGAGTAGCGCGTCTTTAAACAGATTCCAGCAACTGAATATCGCGCACTAATAACGGTGATCACACTGGTATCGCAAACTCAAGATGAGGCCGAATGTAGGTTTTGTATAGGGTAGTTAATATCCTGGAGGTTGGCCGGTACAAAGCTTTACTTGTCAAAAACAACAAAGAGTTGGCTTTTCTAACAGATTTGGTTACTTGTTTCGTCCATCCAAGGTCAGAAGTGATATTAATGCCCAAGTCAACGTGTTCATCAACTGATTTAATATATCGGTTATTGATTAGGTATTGTTTTCGAGGATTTTTGGTGCCAATGTGCAGGACAACAGTTTTGTCCTCATTTAAAGGGATTAGCCAAATTTTTGCCCACTCGTTGATATTATCCAAATCAGCTTAAATCAAATGGTAGTTGCAGATTGGGTCATTGTAAAATATCCCATCATCAGCAAAAAATTGTTTCGGAGAAGATATAGACTGAATAAGGTCAATTGTGAACACTAAGAAAAGAAGAGCACCGAGCACCGAACCTTGTGGATCCTTACTTAACACAGGATATTGTTTCGAAACATGATCGGCAATTTTCACTTGAAAGGTTAAATCGGTTAAAAATGCTCTGATCCATTTCAGCAGTTTTCCACGAACCCCATAGTGTTCCAGTTTGAGCAGGAGTCTTTTTATAGCTACTTTATCAAATGCCCCACAAAAATCCAGATAAATGACATCAACTGAAACTCCCACATTAATAGATGTTATCCAATCATATGTAGCGTTAAGCAAATTAGTGGTCACTGATCGGCCAGGAGGGAACCCATGCTGTTCGTTGGGTATTACACCATTTTCAGAAAGAAACTTTTGAAGAGACTTGACAATAATGCGTTCTAATATCTTCCTCAGATTAGAGCTCACGCTGATAGGCCGGTAGTTAGAAGCTTGCAATTTGTCTCCTTTCTTGAAGATTGGTGTGACATAAGCTTGGCGCCACAATTATGGCAAGGTTCCCGTCTCCAAAGAAATTTTAAACAAATGGTAAATCGGTTCAGCTAATGCATCTTTACATTTGGTTAGCACAACGGACGGTATCATATCAGGTGTCAAATTTGAAGATTCCTTTAAGGAAGCCAGTTCGCTCAAAATAAGATTAGGTGATAACTCAACAGAAGTGATTTCATCGACAATTCTAGTGGAGGTATCCAATGTTGGAAGGTTCTTTTGTATGTGCTGATAAAAATTGTTTTGCGAATATCTCGGCAACTATAATTGGGTCACTGCATATCGAGTTTTTGTCATTCTTAAGTATAAGTGTTGATACTTTAGATACAAGTTTTTAATTATGCAACTGTAAAAGGCCTTAGGTCCATTGTTGAGAAGTTTATTTTCATATTCAGTACGAACAGCTCTTAGTTCAGCAGTTAACTTGTTAGATATTTTACGGTGTGATATGTAATCAACAGTACTTAAAGACTTTTTGTAGCATTTCCATAAAGATTTTTTCCTTTTAAGCAGTGGAAATAATCTAATAGGAAACGAAGGCTGATGAAAATTTTCTGGTACATGTAGGAGTGTTATGTTTAATTACATTATTTATTCTGGTAAAGATGTCTTGCCATTGTTCTTCAATGCTGTTAAAAAGATTTAAATTAGTCTAGAACGAAGAGTTCGTCAGATATGGCATCAAAATTTTCTTTCCATATATTAGTTCGACGAATCTTAATGGACCTATTCTTCATCATCTGTAGCGTAGCAGTTAATTGTGCATGGCCGGAACGTCCAATTTGTGATAAATATTTAATGTCAGTAAAAAGATTCTTGTCACTACATAGCAATAAGTCTAAAGTTGATGATCTTTGATTGACTTTGAATCGTGTAGTTTTATCGTTAAGTTGATCTAAATTGGCATCAAGAAAAGTCTGCCTGAATAAAGTGGTGGAATTATCGCCACTAAGATTATCCGATTTAATAAATGTGGCAAGTTAAAATCGGCAATAATAATAATGTTTGGCTATTTATCTGCCATTTGTGATACGGTCCCGCAAATTATTTTGTCTACATTAAGAGCAGTTTGAGGTTCTCTATAAATACATGACAGTAAAAACATTTCACCTTACAGCGAAATTTTGAGCCAAATAGATTCAATGTTGGGAATAGAGATGTCTAGCCCTTGTATAGTATAAGTCTGAAAAATAGCTGTAGATAGGTAAATGCAGACACCACCTCCCTTCTTAGTCAATCTGTCGTAACGAAATATTTTGCAGCCCGGTAATGACACAAGTGAATCTGGAATAGATGGAGACAGCCAAGTCTAAAATACCAATATGCAGCAAGGACGCAATGTGCTGATATATGCAACAAACTCATTAAATTTAGCCATAATTAGTGTAATAGACTAATAGTCTGGCCAGTTCAAATTGTTTTTTGACACATGTTGAGTATCTATTGAAGGAACTCCTTTAATATATTTAATCGTAGATCCAATTAGAAGTTCTGTTTTCCAGTTCCTTTCTTAAGTACTGTAAATGCTCAATTTGTTTTGGTGTTCGGTCATCATAGATTTTAATTCTATCAAATTTGGTACCAATAAGTTTTGTCCTATTTTTTAGTATAGTCTTAGCGTTGATTACATTATGTAGAACTACTCTCAGTGGCCTCGATTTGTTCGGATTAGAATTTTAATTCCTTCCCAGGCGCCTGACAGGATTAGCAACAACATTATTCTTGTTAGTAGCAACATTTATTATTGCATTAACTGTATCCACATCAGATGTATTGCCTGGATTTTCAGGAACTCCGTAGATGTATTGAATAGTTGATAGTTTTAATTGGTGAAACTCGAATATAGGTAAACGGTTATTAAATGATTTGCTTGGTAAAGTTTCACAAACTGTTTTATTTGACATGATGACTACAGTTTCGGTAATAATTACTGTTGGATCCTACGATAAATAAAAACTCGTGTGGACTGTATATTTTAATTTTATTGTTAATTCAATTACAACTTCACACAAGACATGTTGTCCTGTGCTAAGCTCAACTCGTTCTCTCTTATCTCTTACAAATATGCACTTGCACTTGTTGACAATAGTACTGACCACCTGCACCCTCGAGAGGGAGTGGGGGTTTACAACTTGTAGACGCATTGTTTGGCAATGCTGATAAGAATATAAACAATAATACTCAACAATTACCATTTTTAAAGCTACAATACCTTATACAAAACTTTCATGCTATATTTATACAAGAACAAACGGGAGGTGGAAGCAGGTATAGTTAACAAATGTATAACAGGAAAACCAGAGCTATAAACTAACCTTAAGACCTATTAACGGCGAAGTGGTGAATTCCGTCATTTCATTGAGGGGGTTTATTGTCTTCATGATCACGTGCGCCTCCAGCAGATTAAGTTTATGGTCTTTTTCTTGGAAGTGTAATACTTCGGGGTTGAAAGATGCGGTATAGTTGTCGGTAATTATATGTGATGCAAATGTAGAATCTTGAGTTTGTTTCCGTAATGATCTTTTATGTTCCGATATCCGTGTGCTAAAGCTGCGCCCATTCTGACCAATGTACACCCCACTGCAAGTGTCACAAGTCAATCTATAAACACCACTCCGATCCAGTCTTTCTATTCTGTCTTTATTGTTCCCTAAATATTTTTTAATATTGTTGACGGTTTTAAATGCAATTTTAAAGTTTTTGCTAATTTTTAGTTCATTCGCGATTTTATAGCTAATTTCTCCGATGAATGGTATGACAATATATTTATGGATTTCTTTATTGTTAGGCGAATATATTTCTTTAATGCTGAGCTTATTTAATTTTTTATTTAGTAGTTTCTCGATAAATTCAATTTTATAGCCGTTATTAAGCGCGATATTTTTAATTAGAATTAGTTCTTTATTAAAATTAATTTTATTAAGAGGGACAGATAAAAGTCTATGAATCATGAAATTGAAGGCTGCTGTTTTATGTTGGATGGGATGATTAGAAGAGTTGTGGATCACTGTATCGGTATATGTGGGTTTCCTATATATGTTAAACTCATGAATGTTGTTGGCTTTCGTGATGGTTAAATCTAAGAAGTTTATTGAGTTATTAATTTCTTAATCTATGGTAAATTTAATATGTTTACTGTATATAGGAAACATATATATGAAATTTTTTCTTCAATTTTAGCCATTTTGTTTGTGATAAATTGTTTTAAATCAGCAAATTGAAGACAACGCTCATTACAAGTATTACAGAGCATTCGTAGGTTTTTTTATGCTTGTCGAGTAATGCGACGGACGTCATCAGCCGTTAAATCAGTACAGGTAACATATACTGCAAATTTGCAAGCATGACAGGCTACTGTTGGTTCGTTATCACTGATTACCTTGGTGCAGTTTGGACAAATCATGTCAGTAGAGTACTCAATATGAGGAGGTACCTTTCAAACAAATGATTTGTCACAGTAATGTAGTTTTGAGATAACTGCAAAAAACATTACAATCCTGTTTGTAACAAAGTGGCAACCTAATTTTTCAACCTACTTAATTTTAAGCTCCTAAACATTGAATTCAAGCATGTCATTAAAATTTTAATAAGTAAAAATATGAAAAATTGATTATTTAAATTTGGACAAATCACGTTTTGCACGAACTTAGTGAACAAATAATGGTTTAAATGAACGTAACAAGAATAAAATCTGATTTTAATGAGTGTTTATTAAAAGAATATTACTTTATTTATTCTTTTTTAAAGTTTTGTAGGTATGACCAAAAAAAACCCTTATACCGTCATTTTGTCGTCTATCTGTCTGGCTGTCTGTTCAGTAAAAATTATAGCCAAACGGCTAAACCTAGAGAGTTGAAATTTGACATGCTTATACAACTTTTTTCCACGCACATAGAAAAAATACGAAAACCTCTAAAAAGTTATATCCACCTAAAATTATAAACAAATATGTGCTAAACGAAAAAAAAATATATATATATATATATATATATATATATTTTTAAAATTCTGAGTAGGGCATCTAATGAAAGTCCTTAGTACATGGATTAACGACAGCGTTGCCAGATTATTATTTTACCAAATCGGGATTTTCACCAAATAAATATAAAAAAATTGAGATTAAGGTGCAAAAAGCGGGACAACCTAATAAAATGTACAGTTCAAAATATTTATATAAAGACTCTCTCCCAAAATAGTAGTGAGGAGCAAAAAAAAAAGTCCTCACTCCCAAAATAGAACTGATGAGCAAAAACAAAGGTCCTTACTCCCGATATAGAAGTGACAAGCAAACAAAAAAATGTTTGATTAATTCGTGATTTTAGCTGTCCCGCGCGGGACAATCTATTCTTGTTCAAAAAGCGAAATTCGAGACGGCTGGCAACCCTGATTAACGACCAAAATTTTCATTCGATTTTTGTCAAAATTGAACAAAAAAAATTTTGATGTGAGTTCTATGATTTGGGTTATGAGTTAAGAGATTTATTATTTGAGACTTTATATTTGAATTCTCAAACTCGAGATGTGAGATTTTCAAATGTTAGTTCTGTGATTTGGGTTTTGAGTTAAGAGATTTATTATTTGAGACTTCGTATTTGAATTCTCAAACTCGAGATGTGAGATTTTCAAATGTTAGTTCTGTGATTTGGGTTTTGAGTTAAGAGATTTATTATTTGAGACTTCGTATTTGAATTCTCAAACTCGAGATGTGAGATTTTCAAATGTTAGTTCTGTGATTTGGGTTTTGAGTTAAGAGATTTATTATTTGAGACTTCGTATTTGAATTCTCAAACTCGAGATGTGAGATTTTCAAATGTTAGTTCTGTGATTTGGGTTTTGAGTTAAGAGATTTATTATTTGAGACTTCGTATTTGAATTCTCACCCCGCAAGGGAAGTTCATAATGGCCATAACATTTGGCCATTTGTCGAGCTTTCGGGCCTGATGATCCCGCGTACCCTCAATCACGCAAGGGAAGTTCATAATGGTCGCATCACCTGACCATAAAGAGCTTTTGGGCCTGATGATCCCACGTACCCTGAATCACATATCATTTGGGAGGAGACAGTTCAGAGAAGCTGATTGTGGGAATAGCCTTATCTGTTGTCTCTTTGATCTCCCACTTAAATTCCTACCCACGTGTTTGCCGTGCGTGGAGACCCGTAACGCCGGAGAAGAGGGTCCTGGTCGGTTGAGGGAGACTGCTGCCCGCGGACAGTACGATCCCAACACGCCTTCTTTGGCCTCGGATTCGGTAAAATGGGAGGCTGAGTCCGGTCAGCTCAGTCAATCGGTTGGTGTCACGGTTCATGAATAGAGTGGCTCCACTACTGGATCGTGGATGCCGGGGTAATGCCGTGCCACTAGACAAGTCTTCGGGGGTCTGTGGGAGCGGCTGCAGCTCGCAAGGTTCCAGAGTTGGCTACTACTGGTTCTCGAGCGGGTCGAGCAGCCCGTGACTACTTCCTCCGATGCTATATCATCCTGACATGTCTGGCGCAATGAACCGGTTTGCGGCCAACGTCCCCTGTGTGGGGCTCCCTGGTGGGTGGGCATGGCAGGGTGATGAAACTTTGTATACGGGTATGGCGACTACCCGGAGGGATCAATTTTCTTTAAATTCCGCCAAGGTTGAGAGTAAACTCCGTAAAAAAACAAACAAGAGACCTCGTCGTGATGCTCAGTCATCCGATGAGGGATGTGTAAGGCCTTCTCCCAAGAAGGTAGACAGCAGATCAGTTGAGTTTTGTGCGCCAGTGCCTCGTTTTCTTGTCGTGAAGGTGCAAGAAGAGGGAAAATCTTTTAAAGAGATGTCCCCCTTCTTTGTTGCCCGAACGCTGGGAAAAACGTGTCCAACTGGTATTAGGTCGGTAAGAAAACTGTCGGATGGAACATTATTAATTGAGGCAGAAACTGAGGCATCTTCAACGCTTCAGAAATGCGAAGGATTTGGCGAGTATCGTATCTCGGTACAGCCACATAAGGCACTGAATACTTCTCGAGGCGTCGTTACAGACCGTGACCTTGCGTATGTTACGGAGGAAGAGTTTGTGCAGGAAATGGCATCGCAAGGTGTCATTGAATGTAGAAAACTTAACCCCCGAAACGGTAAGCCTTCTATTTCTATGGTGGTATCTTTCGCTGGTACTAGGTGTCCAGCATCATTTTAAGGTGGGGTACAACGTTTGTAACGTTCGCCCCTACTATCCCAACCCGATGCGATGCTACAAGTGCCAGCGTTATGGTCACACCTCTAGTCGTTGTGGCAAACAGTCCATCTGTGCCAACTGCGGGCAGGATCAACATGAAGTTGAAAACTGTCCAAACGCGGCACACTGCGTGAACTGTAAAGGTGCGCATTCATCGACTTCACGCCACTGCCCAACGTACTTAGAAGAGAAGGCTATTCAGGTCATCAAGACGCAAGATAGAATACCGTATTTCGACGCCAAGAAGAAGTATAAAGAGACTGCGCCGGTCACTTTTGCGAAATCCTTCGCACAAGTAGCTGCAAAGAAGACAGCCAGTGTCCAGACTCAGACGGAGTCAGTGCTTCGTCCGACAGTAAAAACGTCAGTGACAGCTGCGTCACAAAAGTCCGACACGGAAAAGGTGGCGGAATCGGTCCAAGAGACCAGTGATCAGACCCCACAACCAGGGGGATCGGGTCTGAATAAATCCCCCTCCCATATAGGAGAACGCACTCAACCTCAGTTCTCCCCACCACCGAAGGAGAAGACCCCACAGTCTTCTCCAAAAACGAGAAACGACCAGAGAATGGTCGCTTCTACAAAGCCTTCATCAGTCGCTCCTGAAAAGGAGACTGATAAGGGACCCGTTGGTTCTCACTGGATACCAATGAGAACAAAACAATCAAAAAAGGAGTCCAGTGTGTCCACCAAGGCACCTGGACAAACAAGTGAAACCGTGGCCGAGAAAATGGCTGTTGACCCGCAACCTAAGGGTAAACCAAAGATCATTAGGTTGCGGGGTAACTCCCCTAAACAAAAATGACTGGTCCACTAATCCAGTGGAACTGTAACGGTGTATATCAGCGCTACGAAGAACTGCGACTGTTACTCTCCAATTTTGCGCCTTCGTGTGTTTGTCTGCAGGAAACAAATTTCACGGAAACTGACACATTCTCTCCTCGAGGATACTCCGTGTTTCGCACGGATTTCCTTACGGGGGCAAGAGCATGTGACGGCGTGGCAATTCTCGTTAGAGACACATTGTACCACGATCCTGTAGATATTGACACTGAGTTGCATGTCGTAGCAGTTCGTGTTGCACTTCCCCTCCAGGTGACGATTTGTTCTATCTACCTTCCTTCTGGTGTTCGAACTGACATCCGAGATGTCGTGAACATCATCGATCAACTCCCACCACCCTTCATACTACTAGGCGATTTTAACGCCTACAATGTATGTTGGGGATCGGTGCGGAACGATCGACGGGGACGTCACCTGGAGACTATGTTGAACGATTTGAGTTTGAGCTTTTTGAACGACGGCAGACCCACGCACTTCTGTGCAGCAACGGGTACATTCAGTGCCATAGATCTTAGCGTCGTTTCAGGAGCCATCGCTCCGTTGTTCAAATGGGACGTGCATCACGACCTGTGCGGTAGTGATCACTTTCCAATCTTCTTAAGGCCTCTGTTCAATACTGTTACCGAATCCCGCTGGCCACAGTGGGTTCTTCGGAAAGCAGATTGGACCAAGTTCGCAGAATCATTCTCTCATGAGGATATTCCGAACTTGAGCGTAGACGAAGAGGTGAATCATTTCACGGATTCCATCACGAGCGCGGCTGAAAGCAGCATACCGCTGTCATCCCCTTAGCCCCGTCGAGTTCCCGTTCCCTGGTGGAACGAGGAATGCGACTTGGCGCTACGTGAAAGGAGACACCTCTTCAATACATTCCGTCGTTGTCCAACAGAGACAAACATGATAGCCTTCCAACGAGCGAAAGCTCGTGCTAAGAGGATTGTGAAAGAAAGCAAGCGCGAATCATGGCGCAAATACGTATGCACCGTTACAGTTGCCACTCCAGTGGCCAAAGTTTGGGAGAAGGTCCGGAAAATATCCGGTCTAAATACAGCTACAGCCATTGCTGGTCTATCGGTAAATGGTAACGTAGTTACCTCAGCGGTCGAAATTGCTAACACTTTGGCATCTAATTTTGCGTTCAATTCTAGCTCTGAACATTATTCACCCGAGTTTCTAACTCGTAAAGCAGGCTTCGAATCTATACCTCTAAATTTCTTTTCTGGGAATGACGAGGTATACAACCTGCTTTTCTCTCGTGAAGAGCTAGATAGCGCGATGTCAAAGTGTAAGGATAGCTCTCCTGGTCCAGATGCGATACATTATCGTATGATCCGAAATCTTCCGGAATCATCTAAGTCTAGGCTTTTGAATGTCTATAACAGGATATGGACTGAGGGCAAGTGCCCGACCAAGTGGAAGGAATCTCATATAATTCCTATCCCCAAAGTCGGGAAAGATAAACACTTGCCCTCTAGCTATAGACCAATATCACTGACCAGTTGTCTCTGCAAGCTCATGGAGCGAATGATCAGCAAGCGTCTGATTTGGTTTTTAGAATCAAACGACTTGCTGGCCAACACACAGTGCGGCTTTCGCCGTCACCGCTCAACAGCAGATCATCTGGTCAGACTAGAGACAGCTATCAGGAATGCTTTCGTTGAAAACAAACACCTGGTAGCTGTGTTTTTCGATATTGAGAAAGCCTATGACACTGCATGGATTTATGGTATTCTCCGTACTCTGCATTCCTGGGGTCTCCGGGGACGCTTGATGTTCTTTATAAAAGACTTCATGTCGAACCGGCGCTTCAGGGTGCGGATCGGAAATACCTTGTCACAAATGTTCGCACTGGACAATGGGGTCCCACAGGGCTCCATACTGAGCGTTACGCTATTTTTAATTGCCAACGGTGCAGCTTCATGTATTCGATTACCTGTACAGAGTTCGATATTTGTCGACGACATTGGTATCTTTGTCGCCGGACAAAAGACTAGTACAATCGAACGTCAGCTTCAGCTGACTATCAATCGTCTCGATACATGGGCAACCGAAAATGGCTTTAAATTCTCGACCAGCAAAACTGTATGTGTCCATTTTAGTAGGAAAAGGGGTGTACATCCCAATCCTACACTCACACTAAATGGAGCACAGTAACCATTTGCCGATACTGCCAGATTTCTGGGTCTCGTGTTCGATAGTCGTCTAACTTGGCGGGCACATTTTTTGTCCGTCAAGAAAAAATGCCAAAAGTCGCTCAATTTGTTGCGGGTCCTCAGTCACAAGACATGGGGTGCAGACAGCACTGTCGTGTTGCGTTTATATCGTTCTCTAGTGCGCTCTAAGCTGGACTATGGATGTCTAGCTTATGGGTCAGCTAAACACCAAGAGATAAGAATTCTTGACACTGTACATCACACTGGGGTTAGATTGGCCACAGGTGCATTTCGCACCAGTCCAATACTAAGCCTGCTGTGTGAAGCAGGCGAACCGTCACTGTACAATCGTCGTAAAATTCTATCCTTGCGGTATATGGCTGCACTCAGTGCCAAGCCAGATCATCCCGCGTATGACCCTATTCTACAAAATAGGCATACAGAGATTTATGACAGAAAACCAAGAGCCAATAGGCCTTTTGGTCTGAGGACTTTCGACATTTTGGGCGATATTGATTTTAATATGCCTGAAATAGCAAGTTTCGTTTTGTGTGCTGTTCCACCATGGACGCTACCGCGTCCACTTGTGAACCTCACATTAACTAGGTTTGATAAAGATACTACGTTGCCTATCGAATACCAACATGAGTTACAAAGAACACTGGTCCCTAGGTTCGAGGATACTGTCATTTTTACTGACGGATCAAAATCCGGAACCAGGGTTGGGTGTGCGTTCGTTGTTTTGAATCCACGCCAACAGTTTCAGTACCGTCTGCACTCCATAACGAGTGTGTACAGTGCTGAGCTGTACGCTATTTTCAAGGCCCTGTGTTTTGTTTCGTCAGAGCAAAGTCGGTCAAGTGTTATCTTGACAGACTCGCTGAGCGCTCTGAACAGTATCCAAGATCCAGAGCCAGTGCATCCTCTTGTACTAGAGATCCGGTTGCTACTCTACAATCTGAATGCTCAGAATGTGAGGGTAGAGCTGTTTTGGATACCGGGACATGTTGGTATTAAAGGCAACGAAGCGGCAGATGCAGCTGCAAAAGCCGCCTCTCACAGACCTATGATTGATGTGAGTTTCGTTTTTCCAGCTGACGCAAAGAGTCATCTCAAACATCTGGTTTTTGACATGTGGCAACATGAGTGGAGCTGCACACAGAACGTTAAGTTACGACAGATTAAGGGAGACGTTAAACCATGGGATTCTTCCTGCAGGATTAACCGCAGGGAGGAAACCGCCATCACACGCCTCCGTATAGGTCACTGTTGGTGGACCCATGGACACCTCCTTCGAGGAGAAGAGTCCCCTATCTGTGAGACGTGTAACACAGATTTGTCTGTGTTACACATTTTAACTGAGTGTATACAGTTCGAGGATGTCAGGGAGAGGTTAGGCCTGTGCTATGACCTGTCAGTTGCTTTAGGTGACGACAGGGTACCCATGGACAGGCTGATACTCTTCCTGAGAGAATCGAACTTATTGTTTTATGTGTGAAGTCTTGGACCTTGTTTTAATGTTTTTTTAGTTATTGTCTGTGATATTCGATGGTAATTGGCCCCTTTACAGCCTCTTACCATCACCCTGAGTCTGTTTTCGAACAGACTTTTTATATTATTTATTTGTGTTTGTCAGTGCAAGATTTCTTTTATTTATTTTGTGAGTATGCGAATTTTTAATGATTTTATCTATTTATTTATTGTCTAATATATTGTTTTTAATGTATAGTCTAGTCATTTAAATGGGCTGCGTTAGGCGCAAATAGCCTTTGTTGCTGTGCGCCAACAATTTTTAACTAACTAACTAACTAACATTCCGTCGTTGTCCAACAGAGGAAACATGATAGCTTTTCAGCGAGCGAAAGCTCGTGCTAAGAGGATTGTGAAAGAAAGCAAGCGCGAATCATGGCGCAAATATGTATCCACCGTTACAGTTGCCACTCCAGTGACCAAAGTTTGGGAGAAGGTCTGGAAAATTTCCGGCCGAAATACAACTACAGCAATTGCTGGTTTGTCGGTATACGGTAACGTAGTTAAATCAGCGGCCAAAATAGCTAATACTTTGGCGTCTCATTTCGCATTTAATTCTAGCTCTCAACCCTACCCACCTGAGTTTCTAACTCGTAAAGCAGGCCTAGAATTTATACCTCTAAATTTCATCTTTAGGAATGACGAGGTATATAACCTGCTTTTCTCTCGTGAAGAGCTAGATAGCGCGATGTCAAAGTGTAAGGATAGCTCTCATGGTCCAGTTGCGATACATTATCGTATGATCCGCAATCTTTCGGAATCATCTAAGTCTAGGCTTTTGAATGTCTATAATAGGCTATGGACTGAAGGTAAGCGCCCGACCAAGTGGAAGGAATCTCATGTAATTCCTATCCCCAAAGTAGGTAAAGATAAACACTTGCCCTCTAGCTATAGACCTATATTTCTGACCAGTTGTCTCTGCAAACTCTTGGGGCGTATGATCAGCAAACGTCTGATTTGGTTTTTAGAATCAAACGACTTGCTGGCCAACACACAGTGCGGCTTTCGCCGTCACCGCTCAACAGCAGATCATCTGGTCAGACTAGAGACAGCTATCATGAATGCTTTCGTTGAAAACAAACACCTGGTAGCTGTGTTTTTCGATATTGAGAAAGCCTATGACACTGCATGGATTTATGGGATTCTCCGTATTCTGCATTCCTGGGGTCTCCGGGGACGCTTAATGTTCTTTATAAAACACTTCATGTCGAACCGGCGCTTCAGGGTGCGGATCGGAAATACCCTGTCACAAATGTTCGCACTGGACAATGGGGTCCCACAGGGCTCCATACTGAGCGTTACGCTATTTTTGATTGCCATTAACAGTGCAGCTGCATGTTTTTGATTACCTGTACAGAGTTCGATATTTGTCGACGACATTGGTATCTTTGTCGCCGGACAAAAGACTAGTACAATCGAACGTCAGCTCCAGCTGACCATCAATCGTCTCGATACATGGGCAACCGAAAATGGCTTTAAATTCTCGACCAGCAAAACTGTATGTGTCCATTTTAGTCGGAAAAGGGGTGTCTATCCCAATCCTACACTCACACTGAATGGAGCACAGTTATCCTTTACCGATACTGCCAGATTTCTGGGTCTCGTGTTTGACACTCGTCTTACTTGGCGGTCACATTTTTTGTCCGTCAAGAAAAAATGCGAAAAGTCGCTCAATTTGTTGCGGGTCCTCAGTCACAAGACATGGGGTGCAGACCGCACTGTCATGTTGCCTTTATATCGTTCTCTAGTGCGCTCTTAGCTGGACTATTGATGTATAGCTTATGGGTCATCTAAACACCAAGAGATCAGAATTCTTGATACTGTACATCACCCTGGGGTTAGATTGGCCACAGGTGCATTTCGCACCAGTCCAATACTAAGCCTGCTGTGTGAAGCAGGCGAACCGTCACTGTACAATCGTCGTAAAATTCTATCCCTGTGGTTTATGGCTGTACTCAGTGCCAAGCCAGATCATCCCGCGTATGACCTTATTCTACAAAATAGGCATACAAAGATTTATGACAGAAAACCAAGAGCCAATAGGCCTTTTGATCTGAGGACTTTCAACATTTTGAGTGACATTGATTTAAATATTCCCGAAATGGCAAGTTTCGTTTTGTGTGCTGTTCCACCATGGACGCTACCGCGTCCACTTGTGAACCTCACATTAACTAAGTTTGATAAAAATACTACGTTGCCTATCGAATACCAACATGAGTTACAAAGAACACTGGTCCCTAGGTTCGAGGATACTGTCATATTTACTGACGGATCAAAATCCGGAACCAGGATTGGGGGTGCGTTCGTTCTCCTGAACCCACGTCAACAGTTTCAGTACCGTCTGCACTCCATAACGAGTGTTTACACTGCTGGGCTGGTCTTATGGGTTCGTGTTCTTTATGAATTTTAACAAGGCCATACATGACAGGGGGTTGGGGGTTTTGACAATTCAAAGTCACACAAATGAATCCCCAACCCCCTGTCATGTATGGCCTTGTTAAAATTCATAAAGAACACGAACCCATAAGACCCATCGTTTCCTCCTTTGATGCACCATCCTATAAACTATCCCGTATATTAAATGAAAAATTCCTTCAGCTAACTAAATTCAAAGCTTCCCACAGTGTTATCAACTCATTAGATTTAATTAACAAACTTAAGAAAATTAAACTGAACACTAAATGCACCTTTTACTCTTTAGATGTAACTAATCTTTTCACTAACATTCCTACAGACGACTTAATACCTATCATTGACAAAATACTCAAAAAACATTTATATGACCCCCGCGCAATTGAAGAATTCCTAGAAGCTTTCGAAATCTGTTTGCATCAAAATTATTTCAAATTTAACAACAAGTTTTATTCGCAAGACTATGGACTTGCAATGGGATCCCCCCTAAGCCCTTTGTTTAGCGAAATATACATGGATTATTTTGAAAAATTTTTATTATCACAAAATAAATTTAAAAAAGAACTTTTGTATTATTATAGGTATGTTGATGACATAATTATCTGTTGGTTAGGCACAGACAGACAATTTGAACAATTTTTCAATCAATGCAATTCTATCAACAAAAACATCAAATTTACCAAAGAAAAAGAAATCAATAATTCCTTAAACTACCTGGATTTAACTATTTCTAAATTTACAAACCAACACGCATTTAAAATTTACAGAAAACCCACTCATACAGACACTGTCATTCACAACTCTTCAATTCACCCAACATCACATAAACTAGCAGCCTTCCATAGTATGATTCATCGCTTAGTAACAGTCCCCTTAAACACATTAGATTTCAACAATGAAATTTTCATGATCAAGACCGTAGCAGTAAACAATGGTTACAATCCTCAATTAATTGACACACTGTTAGCCAAAAAACTCAAAAAATTAGCCCTGAACAAAATATACCCTAAAATTAATGAATCTAATCCCATCCAATATGCTTCTTAGCCTTACCTAGGTCCTATCAGTAACAAATTAGCTAACCAAATTAACTCTAACAACATCAAAGTTTCATTTAGAACCGTTAATAGTACTAAAAAATCCATAGTAAATAACAAACAAAAATCAAACATACTGGACAAGAGTGGCGTTTACATGTTAACATATGACACGTGTGACTCCTTTTATTGTGGGCAAACAGGAAGATCTTTTGCCATCCGGATTGAAGAACATAGAACCTCCTGGAAGAAACAAAAAACCGATTCCACATTTGCTGTACATCTCAACTGTGAAAAACATTTTACAACTTTCAAGCCAGATATTATTCATTCACAACCAAAAGGTCCAAAATTAAATTTATTGGAGGCATACGAGATTATAAAATTGCACAAGCAATGAAAAACCCTTAATGAGATGACCGACTTGTCTACCTCCCCTCTCATAGGATTATCATTACCTGTAAATAGTATTTAAGTAGTTATGTTTGTAACTTAGTTCATTGCTTTGAAAATGGCGAAAGCCGAAACTAGTAAGCAGTCAGTTAATAAAAATAGTGAAAATTTACAATGTTTTTTATTTCAACCATTATTAAATATACAACATTTTCACAAAGTCGACCAAGTTAATTTGTCGACATTAAATTATATCATTTTTTAAAGTAATTTAATGAATTCAAGTCCCGACGTTCACTTAAAGTTTTCATTGAAAATAGATGAATAAGTGTATTATATGGAAAGTCAAGTGGGGGATAGGAGCCCATGATTTTATAGTTGATGAATTTTAAAAACTTGAACTGAATTTTTACAATAACCTTTTTCTGGACATCGTAAATAGGATTCCAAATTAGAGAGCAGTACTCTAGTTTAGATCGTACGAAAGAAAAATAGAGTGTGAAGATTACACTGATGTCAGAGAAGGTGCGAGAGTTGCGAATAATGAAGCCAAGCATTTTAAGAGAAGATGAGCAAATTTTATCTAAGTGTAGATTAAAGGTTAGCGTGGAATCAAATGTAACACCCAGATCCACGGTGCTTTCGACCCGGAACAAAGATTGATTAGATATAGAGTATGGAAAGATAATGAGCGTAGTTTTTCGAGTGAAAGAAATAATTTTACAATTGGAGAGGTTCAGATGAAGTTTATTTTTGGTACACCAGGTGCTTAAATTAGATAGATCTTTTTGAAGATTAGAGCAATCATTAATAGAAGAAACAGAACAAAATATTTTAAGATCATCGGCGAAGAGCAGACGTTGGCTACCTATGACATCGTTGATGTCATTGATGAATATTAGAAATAGTAGAGGACCTAGATTTGATCCCTGTGGCACACCGGAAGTAACTGGAAAGTGAGAAGTATTGTGACCACGAAAAGTAACAAAGAGAGAACAATTTAAAAGATATGATGTGAGCAATGACACAAGGGAAGGAGAAAGACCAAAGCTCTGAAGTTTTTGTATGATAATATTATGATCAATAGTGTCAAAGGCTTTGGCAAAGTCTGTATACACAACATCTACTTGACCTTTATTATCCAATACAGAAGAAACATACTGCGTAAAAGAGCATAGATTACTTGTTGTGGATCTACATTGCATGAAGCCATGTTGAGAAAAAGACAGACAGTTTTTTATATTAAAATAAATGGTCTTGTAGATAATACTTTCAAATATTTTACTAAAGTTTGAAAGAACAGTTACTGGTCTGTAATTACTAATTATGCTCTTGTCGCCAGATTTGTGAATCGGAGTGACTCGACCAATTTTCCATGTAGTAGGAAAAGTACATGATTTTACAGCAAGATTGAATATATGAAAAAGTGCTTCTGTAATAGGTGTTGAGCAATCTTTAATAATTAAGTTAGGTATATTATCAGAGCTGCTTGACAAATTATTTTTGATTGTGTTTTTTATCGCAACTTCAATATCCTCTCTGGAAATATATGATAACAAAACCTGGTTATTAGCGGATTTGCTATGAAGAGTGTCTTGACGAGGAGAAGAAGTGGAAGAAGAAAATACACTTTTGAAATATTCAGCAAAACCGTTAGCAATAGTTGGAATAGTTGTAAAATTATCGTTACTAAGTGACATAGCATTAGGGTGAGATGTATTAGACTTTTTGGAATTGATTTACAAACTATTGTATAATAAATACCTATCTATAATAAAGTAAAAGATTTAATTTTTTTCAGAATCATGTAACATCTGTTGTTTCAGACATTGAAGATGTCGAAAGTCCATAATTAATTTCTTTTAATTTCGGTATGTTAAAACTTACATTATATGCGTACGCATTCTGCGCATGTGAATAAATATTACCAACCTTGCAAGCAGAGTTAAAAGAGTAAACTCAATAGGTTTTGGAACGTAGCCCTTTGCTCCATCAGACCATCAATATACCTTAGCGAAGCACGGGTTTTCAGCTAGTCACTCTTATACCATAATATTGTGATTGTAATGTTATGAAGAAATGATGTAATGTCATTAAGAGAAAACAAAATAACAGTTACGGAGTTATTAAGTTCATAGATATAAACTGAATTACTTACTAGTTTCTTACCTTTATAATGTATTACCAAATTAAAATAACCAAAATTTTTAGTATCCGTGAAATTTTGTCTTGTATCAATTACGTTATCTGCAATTACTGTCGCTTTCTTGCGATAGTCATATGGTTTATTCTGTTTGTCCGTAAAATACGAGTATACTAGCACTTCATCGTTAATTTTAAGATTTCCTCCATATAAATCTAGTCTGTATAATTTTTTACATTGATAATTTATAGGATCCTTTAACTTGATAAGTAACATATTCTGACCCGGGTTATTTATTATGCTTGTAGATTTAAATTTCATTCCAGTTAATACGTGGTAGCAAATAATTCTGAAACAAAATTAAATTGTGAGTGCAACAGTGATTTTTCATGACAATTGAATAATTTAGTAATGTAGCTAACAGAGCTGGGAATATTTGAAATAAAGTATTTGAAAAAGTGTTTTAATTACTGTCTGGTATTTGAAATATTGTATTTCAAATACTTCAAAAAAATGATTTTGGTATTTGGATTTGCAAATGCTATGTCCGTGGTATATGTATTTGTGTATTTTTAATTATTTCAAATATTTTCCTAGTATTTCAAATATTTCCTTAGTACATATTTTAAATGTTTCCTAGAATTTCAAATGCATTTAAATTATTTAAAATACATTATTTAAAATATTTCCCTATTATTCCAAATATTTCTCTATTATTTCAAACTAGTGCACCCGTTGCCAGCTGTGTTGGCAAACACATGATTACCTTTAAAATAAAAATAAATAAATAAATCTCAAATCAGTTTAAATAATCGTGTAAATAAAAAATAAGATCAGTATTATATAGGGATAAACCTGCAAAATATAATACACATCGGTTAAAGGATATAAGAGCATCCAGAGTTTCTCGTTTATGCCTACGAAATCCTAGACATTTCTTTATGTTATTTTATCCCCAAATTTTTAGAGAATAAGTCTTCAAAATATAGTTAAAAAATATTGTTAAAAGGATATAGGAGTGTCTAAAGTTTCTTGTTTATGCCTACGAAACCCTAGACATTTCTTTATGTTAATTTATCCGCAGTTTCTTAGAGAATAAATCTGCAAAATATTGTTCATATCGGTTAAAGCATATAGGAGTATTTAGAGTTTCTTGTTTATGCCTAAGAAACCCTAAACATTTATATGTAAATATATCCGCAGTTTCTTAGAGAATAAATCTGCAAGATATTGTTCATATCAGTCAAAGTATATAGGAGTGTCTAGAGTTTCTTGTTTATGCCTACGAAACCTTAGACATATTTATGTTATTTTATCTGCAGTTTCTTAGAGAATAAATCTGTAAAAAAAATTTCACATCTATCATAGGATATAGGAATGTCTAGAGTTTCTTGTTTATGCCTACGAAACCCTAGATATTTCTATGTTGTTTTATCCGCAGTTTTTTAGAGAATAAATCTGCAAAATATTGTTCATATCAGTCAAAGCATATAGGAGTATCTAGAGTTTCTTGTTTATGCCTACGAAACCCTAGACATTTATATATATAGTTATATTCGTAGATTCCTATAGAATAAACCTGCAAAATATTGCTCATATCGGTCAAAGGATATAGGAGTATCTAGAGTTACTTGTTTATGACTACGAAACCCTAGACATTTCTATATGTAATTATATTCGTAGATTCTTACAGAATAAATTTGCAAAATACTGTTAATATCGGTCAAAACATATAGGAGTGTCAAGAATTTTTCGTTTATGCCTACAAAACCCTAGACATGTCTGTATGTAATTCTATTTTTTGGATTCTTACAGAATAAATCTGCAAAATATTGTTCATATCGGTCAAAGCATATAGGAGTGTCCAGAGTTTTTCGTTTATGCCCACGAAACCCTAGACATTTCTGTACGTAATTATATTATTAGATTTTTAGAGAATAAATCTGGAAAATATTGTTCATATTGGTCAAAGGATATAGGAGAGTTTAGAGTTTCTCGTTTATGCCTACGAAGCCCTAGACATTTCTGTATGTTATTTTATTCGCATTTTCTTAAAGAAGAAATCTGCAAAATATTGTTCATGTCGGTCAAAGTATGTAGAAGTGTCTAGAATTTCTTGTTTATGTCTCCGAAATCAGACGAATCATCACCAAATTATTTCGACCGTTACGAACAGGCAAGATTAAGCTTTTTACATTAAAGGGTCTTTAAAAATGTTAATAAAATTTTAGTTTAATCTTAACATGTGAAAATATAAATAAAATAAATCATAAAAAAACAGAAAGAAATAAAAATATGCTTACATTAATTAATATTAAACACTCTGTGACTCTAGTCTTCGAAATAAATCGATGTTAGGCGATCCGTTCCGAGGATAGACGATCCGTTTCGGACAGAACTGTGGAACGGTGGAACTGGCTTATTATATTATATGATATTTCCTAGTATTTGAGATAATTCCTGTATATCAGATACATTTAAATTATTTAAAATACATCATTTTAAATATTTCCCTATTATTTCAAATATTTCCTAGTATTTCAAATGATTCTAGCATTTCAAATTGTCAACTGACAATAACTGAAGCGCCTCTAGTGAGATTTTGAGAAACTGACGGTTGTAGGATAGTCGAGTTTGTGACAAGCATGGAAATATGTTCTTAGAAGTGGAAAGACAGTTAAAGACCATTTTAGAGTGTGTTCCCGTGTGTTTCAATTAATATCACATGAAGATACCATTGAACCTGTCAAAAATATCCTACCAAAATCAGCCATGATGTGAATGCAGTAGCGCCTCTATCGGTAGTGTCAGATGCCAATACGTTAAAATTATTTGAAATACATTAATTCAAATAGTTTGATCGGCATTTGTTATTTGGTGTTTGAAATAGTCAGTATTTGGCACAACTCTTATTGCGACGGATGGTGGATTTAAGGGTTAAATCAATAAACTGATTAACACTATACAACTACTGAACAATTTAATTATGAAAAATAATGTGGATGAACAAGTACAGATACAGATAAAATGTAAATTCTACAAACAATGCACGTGGACTAATTATGTTGTGGGCGTGGTTTGTGACTTCAACCGCTCTAGTCTTAGAGTGGGGGAAGACACCAAACTTCGTTTATGAGCAACACCATTTCTGCAAAAGGGGACATTCGCTCCGTGACTGGAGCAGTGCTAACACGCCTGTGTCATCGGTATACAAAAATTTCGAACGCCGCCAAAACCATGTGGCGGTTATCTGATGAGTGTAGCACACAATTACCACCAGGAGGCAGTTGTGTTGGAGACCCCCTCGCCACCCACCACCCCTGAATACTCCACAAACTGGAATTTTAAATCTTATCTATTTAAATATGGCAGTTATTGTGAATGTGACTTGCACGTGGCGTGTTTAATGTTCTGTGGTGCAAAGAATTTTAAGTGATCAATAATATATTAATTAGGAAATATTGGCCCATCAGCTGAAATCAAACTTATATGTATTGTATATTTTACTTTTTTTTTGATATGTTCGATATTTGATATTCGATATTTGAAATATTTGATATCAATAACATATTAATTAGGAAAAATTGGCTCATCAGCTGAAATCAGACTTATATGTATCGTATATGTTATTTATTTTTTTTGTTATGTTCGATATTTGAAATCTTCGATATCAATAATATATTTATTATATTTGTTGCAAATTTTGGCCCATCAGCTGAAATCCGACTTATGTATATGTATAGCATATTTTACTTTTGTTGGTGATGTTTGATATTTGAAATGTTCGATTTATTGCAAATATTGGCAAATACTTTTTTTCTTCTGCTATTTATGCTATTTATGTACCTATTATATGATTATGTATGTTAGATTATTATTATTATTATTATTATTATATATGTTCAATAAATAGCTCAATTTTATATTATGTGTTTCTTTATAACCCCTTTTTATTATTAAACATGGATACATTTTCGTTTTATATAAAATTTTATTACAATTTCGAATTGTATTAAAATTTTATGTAAAACGAAAATGTATTCATGTTTTATCAATTGTAATTTTTTTGGAATAATAAATATGAGTACATTCAAATTTCGCGGTTTCATTCAATTTAGTACGTGGTGGATCTCTAGTTAGCGTTAGTTACGCTGAACAAAATTTTGACGCAGAGATGGCACTTCTGTTAATGTGTTCTGTGAGTGCTAAGGTGTGTACTCTGAATTCTTTGTTTTATTTGTACTACCTATCATCCTTCCTACTCTCTCTACGGCCGGTAATTCCCCCAGGAACCCCACCAGTGGCAATTCCTGGGCGGTAGCCCGGTCAAATGAGCTCTTCAGCCAGTATCCAGCAGGGGCTCAGCCGTAACCCCTTGCTGGTAGCCAGGTCCGTTCGCTGCCGTTAGACGACTTCCTGGATGGCCTCCGACACCGCCTACGTCACCGTCAACACTCAGACCCTGAGCCGGGGTATTGTGGCGGTAGATGCGCCGCCTCTCGGAGGGAACTTAGGACCGTTTTCCTCCCCCGCATCAATTAGGACATGACGCTACCGCTGTGTTAGTAGTGTCAAGCAGCACCTGCTTTGTCCGGTGGCAGTTAACTGAAGCACGCCAGCTCGGCGCGGTTTTCAAAACCTTAACAGCTCTAATAACTACTACGAATTACTTTATTATTTCAATCAATACAAATAAATTTAGCAATAGACGAATGAATTTTACGATGATTTAGTACAAACTGCACAAAACAACAATATCAAAAACAGTTCTTTTGTTTAACGCACAGACTTCTAGCATTGCCCAAAGATTCATTAATTAATACGTAAATTCCGTTCAAGATAAGTATGAGATGACGTCACAGTTGAGAAATTTGATGTGTTGCCAGTTCGTTATTTGTTACAATAGTCAAAAAATTTAGGTTTTCAACCACTTCTACAAAGAGATTCAAAACCTATATTTCCTATATGGAGGAAAGGGGCTAATCAGAGCTTTCCAACCAATTTCCCGCTAAATTTATGTTTTAAATTATACTTTTTATGTATCCCCATATCGTACAAATCTAAATAAAAGAAAATGAAAATTTCAGTGTATAAGAATCTTTAAAAATAATTGTTAGAAATGTTTCGTTTTCTTTTCATCCTTTTTATAAAATTTATTTTAATTATTCGCCTGGAGTGTTGCATAAACGAAAAAAAAAAAAAGAAAATCGCAAGGCACTGATAAAGCGTCAAATTTTTTATTATTGATTAGAAATTTTTAAATATTTGAATTTCAAATGTTCGATATAATTTTACTTCGAATAATGAATTATCAAATATTATTTTTCAAGTAAAAAGGTAACATATATAAATAAAATGTAATATTTCTTCTAACTATTTTTTTATCGACCTTGATATTAATTAAGTATAGGAAATTTTCAGGATTGTATATGACAAATTAATAAATACAATTTAATTTAATTGAACAAGACCAAGAACAAGTTTCGATGGATTTATTCATCTTCTTCAGTTGTCTGAAGAGAAAAAAAAGAAACAAAAAACAGTCATGAGAAATCATACACACACACACACACACACACATAGGTTTATAGGTTTAAATGGAAAATTGTAAAATTTCGCAGCACATTCCTAGAATTTCACGGCACACTTTTTTTGCGTTTATTTTTCTTTGGCGATTTAAAATTCCGCCATTACAATATTATTTTCGCGAACCCCTTTTGTACATCCCGCGAACCACCGGTTGGGAAACGCTGTTCTAGGTAGACCACATGTCTAAGTTAACATGTTTAAGTACAGAATGAGAGTAAATTAGATATTAATTAATAATACCGCGCATGGTTTTTTTATCTTTTATACACTTGATGATGTAATCATAACAGCTGTTCAAAATTGCCGCGTCTTGATGAATGTTGATATTATTATTATTTTGTTTGATAAATATCATTTCTTTAACCAGCCTTTTGTAATAATTATCTTCTGTATCTAATATTTTTATATCTGAAATTATGTTCATTTTCAATAATGTGTGTGGGAATGGGTAATTTTTTGTTGTATCTATGTATCTTGTTTATGTTGTCTCATCCTTGTTTCCATATATTGTTTTGTTTGTCCTGTATAAGTAGCTGGACAGTGATTATATTGAAGTAAATATACGATATTGTTTTGCTTACCAATATGGTCTTTATCTTTAAGTCTCGTAAACAGTGAATTAACAGTTTTATAATATTTGAATGAGATATTAATTTCTTAACTTTTTATTTTTTTTTTAAATTATGTGATAATTGAGGCATAAATGGCAACGAACAATATTTCATATTATTATTACCATTAACAGATCTAAGTCTTTCAGTGTTCAATATAATGTTACTTAGTTTTTTTGGAAATTTGTTAAAAGTTAAAATTTTTGATATATGTATGTATTTTTACTTTATTGATATGCAAATTTAAAAATCGATCTGAAGCAATCTCTTTCTTGTACCATTTAATTTTTATATTGTTATTATTACGAATGAGAGTCATATTCAAAAAAGGTATACAGTTATCTTTCTCAATGTCAACAGTAAATTTGAGATTATCATCATATATTGTACTATGGCAGCGCTTCTCAACCTTTCTGTTATTGCGACCCAGTTTACCAACGTAAATATTCTCGCGCCCCCCCTTTTTGATCTATCGAAAATTATAGTGTGTAAAATTAAACTGTATTCTTATTTTAAATATATATATATATAATTTTTTTAATTATACAATTTGTTTTATTTAACCTTCAACAAAGTTTAAATTTTGTTTTTAAATATACTGGCGCTCCACAGGTTGAGAATCGCTGTACTATGGAGTATATGTATTCATTCGGTATTATTAATATGAGATCATCTACATATTTTTTTATAAGTTTACATTCAAACGGTAATCTGTTTAAACAATTGTCTAGCAAATATTTTTATTAGATATAGAAGATAATTATTACAAAAGGTTGGTTAAAGAAATGATATTTATCAAACCAAATAGTAATAATATCAACATTCATCAAGACGCGGCAAATTTGAACAGCTGTTATGATTACATCATCAAGTGTATAAAAGATAAAAAAACCATGCGTGGTATTATTAATTAATATCTAATTTACTGTCTACCTGTCATTCTGTTCTTTAACGTGTTAACTTAGAGATGTGGTCTACCTAGAATATTAACATTTATTATATTAAAACTTGACAAATGTCATATTACTGTGCTACTCAAATTACTGTGATATGTTTTTTTTTTTTTAATATATTTTTTTTTATTCTGTCCATGTTTCTACCAGTTTTTAATGTGTTAATTTTAATTTGTAATATTAATTGTTAATTATGCACGAACTAAAAAAATTGTCACCTACAGCCATTATCAATGTCAATTATATTTTGAGTAAGTCTATATTATATTGTTACACATTGTTGCTGATATATTTATGATTTTTCATGACTGTTTTTTATTTCTTTTTTTCTCTTCAGACAACTGAAGAAGATCAATAAAGTTATCGGTCTTGTTCAATTAAATTAAATTGTGTTTATTAATTTGACCTATACAATCCTGCAAATTTCGTATACTTAATTAAGGCGGCGCACAACCCTATAGTTCTCAATACTTTTTTATACAAAACTAATAATCGGAAATAAAATTAATAACAATCTATATATCAAAATTTGCAGCAAATTTTTATCTATTTAATAGGATGTTTTTAATTGTAGAAAAAACTGTTATGTAATTGTAATTAAGCAAATTGCGTTATAGACGCCATCTTGTAAACCAATCGACGCATATTTGCGTACGATGCGGCAAATTGTAGCTAAAGCTTCCTTCTACATATATGTTTTAAACTATTTCGCTCTATTGTGAAAACTACTTATAGTTATTGTACTTGGTAATCTATTTTTACCGCCATCTTGAATCTGCCGCGGTTCTCAAAATAGGTGTTACAAGTAAAAATGATTTAATATTTGTGAAGAATACGTGTACCAAGTGGCATTCCATTATAATCAAGTATAATATTTTTCGACGAAGGTTCTAAACTATAAGTAATCAAGTCGAAAAAAATGTTGACGTATTATTTGAACATTTTTACACAAAACTATGTAAATATAAAAATTATTCGAAACCCGCAAATAGATTTAAAAAATTACAGAAAAATATCGCTGATGTCTATTTTTAAGTTATTGAGCGATAATATTTTTACAATAAATGTTTCTACAATTAAAAATATCTTATTAGATAGATAAAAGATTTAATGTATAGATTGATATTAATTTTATTTCAGATTGTTAGTTTTGTATAAAAAACTGGTAACCTCTGGGGGTTACACGCAGCCTTAAAATGTAATACTTATATCCCTCACGCATTTTAGCTCTATTAAAGGCCCACCATTATCTCGTTCTCTTCCAACATATTTAATAAGAGACAAAATAATCATTTAGGCGAGGCTACTAAGAGCTTTCGTTAGAAGAGAAACAGACAAAATAATAGTGAGAGAATGCTGGGAGGAAAGAGTCAGAGAGGAACAGAAAGGAAGATGGTACGCATGGGGGGAGATGAGAAAGGAGTATTACTGGAGTTGCGGAGTGGATGCGACAGAGGTGGAAAGGAGAAGAAATGAAGGGATAAGCGTGATTAAGGAGGTGTAGAGGAGGGATAAGGAAGTGGAAGAACAAAAAAGGACAGTTAGAATAGACAAAACAAGGAGCGCAGGGAAATATAAGGAGGTCAGAACTGTAAGGGTACCAAGCTACTTGAAGGAAGAAAGAGGAAGGTCAGGAGGGAGGGTTAGGAGGATTGCGAGGCTAAGGTGCGGGAATGAAGAGAGAGAAAATAGTTATTGAAGGAAACAGGAGGGTAAGATGTGCGGGATGTGCGGGATGTGCGGAGACAAGGAAAAAGATATAGAGCACCTTGCAAAGAGGTGTAGGGAGATGACAGTGTGGTCGTGGAACACATTAGACCTGTTGCACGAAGATGGAATGGGAGAGGTGGGCGAGGGAATTAGAGGCAAGAAGAATTGAGATTGGGAAAGGATAACAGGAAGGTGTAAAGGAAGGAAAGAAAAGGCCCGGTAGAAACCAGAAGGAGGGAAAGGAAGGAAGAAAGGGGGCTGAGGCTACCTGGGAATGGGGAGGAAGGAAGGGACATAGGAGGAGGCGTGAAGAAATGGTTGGAAGGAAAGAGCATGGAATTAAATAAAATAGTAATGTAATGTAATGTATGGTTAATATGACGTTGGGATGTTGATATGAGATATCTTGTGTAATTGTAGTGAAAATTCTAAACACCGAAAGGTAGAGGGGAAATAAAGGATTATATATACGATTATTATAAGAGCTTTCGACGTTTTTATTATAATAATATTTGATTCACGGTAAGTTCATCGAAAATCAATTCATCGAATATCAATTCATCGAAATTCAATGCATCGAAAATCAATTCATCGAAAATCAATTCATCGAAAATCAATTCATCGAAAATCAATACATCGAATGATCAATTCATCGAATAATCAATTCATGGAATGATCAATTCATCGAATGATCAATTCATCGAAAAAAAATATTTTGTAAATATTTGAGAGGAATGCCGAGGGAATCGGAAAGCCAAAAAAGCAGTTGTCAATAAAAGTTGACAGACTACACTTATTAAATAACTATCATACTTGGTCTATTTATAATTTTTAAATTTTCCATTCAGAAAATATGCCAGGTAAAAGATACCTGTTGGGTTATTTTGAAATCGAACAGGGCTCTTTAGATCAGAAAAACCCGGTTAATGGGATCATAAATGTACTTAATACACCCATACTTAAAGGATTATAAAAATGGTATTTCCCCATCTGTTAAGTCTTAAGGGTTTTGTGTTATGTACATAGTTTTATTATTCATATTTAATATACCACACATGATTTGTTCAATGTACGGTGATTCTAAACAGGTGGCATTGTTATGTTAGTGTGAGTTTGTTTTGTCATTATACTAGATGATGGGTAGCTTGCTTCGCTCGGCTTCTTCTAACCAAACCCTTACTAACCTAACCTAACCTAACCTAAGATAGTATTTTGACATTACAGGTTAACACAAATAAGGTAGATGTTAAATAGTACAAAAAATAATTGTCTCACAGAAAAAAATATATGTACATATAAGTTAAATATAATCATTTGTCTAGAGTCTAGACAGTGTTTTTTAAAATACTGTAGTGAAAAGGAAAAAATATTCAGATCTGTGTTGACGTTGTTAAAAGAAGAAGATATTCTAGCAATTGTTGAATTTAATTTAAAGAAAAAGAAACATATGTAAACGACGACTTGACAAAGAAAAAAAGAGAAATCCAGAAGAGGGGACCAATAAGGGGACTTTTTAGAAAGAGGTGAGGGCAATTTTCTGGAGCGTGGCAGGAATTAAAGGGAAAAACGAGGAGTTTTGGGAGTTCTTGAGAGAATTTGAGATAATAGGGTTAACAGAGACATGGATGGAGGAAACAGAATGGGAAGCTGGGAAGAAAAGATGCCGAAAGAATGGGACAGGAAATGCCAAGGAGCGAAGAAAGAAAAGAAGAGAGAAAGAGCGAAAGGTGAGATTGTTACCGGAGTAAGATGTCAGTTGAGAGCAGAGGAAAAGGAAGAGGATGGAATTCGGTAGGTAGGAGAGAGAAGAGTGCACATATGGAAAGAGGATTGGTGAATAGTTACAGTGTACAATAGAGGGGAAAGTAAGGCAAAACTGAAGAAATTGGAAGGAAAATTAATGGAAGAGAGAGAAGCGGATCTGATAATAATAGGAAGGGATTTTAATGCAAGAATATGAGAAGCGGGAGGGGTGAGGGGATGGCAAATAAATGGAGCAGAAGAGACAAGAGTTGCGATGGACAAGAAAAGAAATAAGAAAGGATATGCTGGAAGGGTTGTAAGAGAAGGGATGGAGTGTTCTAAATGGAGATAAAAAAGGAGATGAAGAAGGGAGATGTACTACGCTGTAGATAACGAGAGCGCGTGGCAAAAAGTAAGAAGTAAGGGAGAGAAGCGAGTCAGATCATTAAGAACCGATAATAATTAAGATGAGGAGAGGAAGAAAGAGAGAGGAAAAAGAGAATGCAAAGGAAACACAGAATTGGAAAGAGAAGGAAATCGAAAAATACATGGAAACAATTGAGAAGATTGAATGGGAAGAGTCAGGGGTGAAGAGAATTGAGAGACGGAATAGAGGGAGCGGTAGAAAAGAATCAATGGCACAGCCCAAAAACGGGAAAAAATCCATGGTGGAAAAAGGAATGCAGAATGAAGATAAAGAAGCACAGAAGGCTTAGATGAAAAAGGTAAAAGGAGAGGGGACCGAAGACATAACATCTCGAGAGACCATTCTCAGGTCGCTTCTCGTTTGTGGAGAAGACTGTGGGGTCTTCTCTTTAGGTGGTGGGGAGCACTGAGGTTGAGTGCATTCTCCTTTATGGGAAGGGAATTTATTCAGACCCGATCCCCCTGGTTGTGGGGTCTGAACACTGGCCTCTTGGACTGATTCCGCCACCTTTTCCGTGTCGGACTTTTTTGGCGCAGCTGTCACTAACGCTTTTACTATCGGACGAAGCACAGACTCTGTCTGAGTCTGGACACTTGCTGTCTTCTTTGCAGCTACTTGTGCGAAGGATTTCGCAAAAGTAACCGGCGCAGTCTCTTTGTACTTCTTTTTGGCGTCAAAATACGGTATCCTATCTTGCGTCTTGATGACCTGGATAGCTTTCTCTTCTAAGTACGTTGGGCAATGGCGTGAAGTCGATGCATGCGCACCTTTACAGTTCACGCAGTGTGCCGCGTTTGTACAGGTTTCAACATCATGTTGGTCCTGACCGCAGTTGGCACAGATGGATTGTTTGCCACAATGACTAGAGGTGTGACCGTAACGCTGGCGCTTGTAGCATCGCATCGGATTGGGATAGTAGGGACAAACGTTACAAACGTTGTACTCCTCTTTAACCGATGCAGGACACCTAGTGCCAGCGAAAGATACCACCATAGAAATAGAAGGCGTACCGTTTCGGGGGTTAAGTTTCCTACATTCAATGACACTTTGCGGTGCAATTTCCTGCACAAACTCTTCCTCCGTACGCAAGGTCACGGTCCGTAACGACGTCTCTAGAAGTATTCAGTGCTCTATGTGGCTGTAGTGAGATACGATACTCGCCAAATACTTCGAATTTCTGGAGCGTGGATGAGGCCTCAGTTTCTGCTTCAATCAATAATGTGCCATCCGACAGTTTTCTTACCGACTTAATACCAGTTGGACACGTTTTTCCCAGCGTTTGAGCAACAAAGAAGGGAGACATCTCTTCAAAAGATTTACCCTTTTCTTGAACCTTCGCGACAAGAAAATGAGGCACTGGCGTACAAAACTCAACTGATCTGTCTACTTTCTTGGGAGAAGGCCTTACACATCCCTCATCAGATGACTGAGCATCACGACGAGGTCTCTTGTTTGATTTTTTACGGAGTTTACTCTCAACTTTGGAATTTAAGAAATTTTTATCCCTCCGGGTAGTCTCCGTACCCGTATATAAAGTTTCATCACCCTGCCATGCCCACCCACCAAGGAGCCCTACACCGGGGACGTTGGCCGCAAACCGGCTCCTTGCGCCAAGCATGTCAGGATGATATAGCATCGGGGGAAGTAGTCACGGGCTGCTCCACCCGCTTGAGAACCAAGAGTAGCCAACTCTGGAACCTTGCGAGCTGCAGCCGCTCCCATAGATCCCCGAATACTTGTCTGGCACAGCATTACCCCGGCATCCACAATATAGTAATGGAGCCACTCTATTTATGAACTGTGACACCAGCCGATTGACTGAGCTGACGAGACTCAGTCTCCCGTTTTACCGAATCCGAGGCCAAAGAAGGCGTATTGGGATCGTACTGTCCGCGGGCAGTAGTCTCCCTCAACCGACCAGGATCTTCTTCACCAGCGTTACGGGTCTCCAGGCACGGCAAACACGTGGGTAGGAATTTAAGTGGGAGATAAAAGAGACAACAAATAAGCCTATTCCCATAATTGGCTTCTCTGAACTGTCTCCTCCCAAATGATATGTGATTCAAGGTATGTGCGATCATCAGGCCCGAAATCTCGCCAAATGACCAGGTGTTATAGCCATTATGAACTTCCCCTGCGGGATAAATATTTTAAATAGAAACCTTACTTAGAATGTTACTTACTTAATGGTTAGGTCCTTTTATCATCTCTAGTGTCGGGCTTTGTGAGAGTTTGAATGTTATTTATATTTGTCTTCTTCTTTCACGGCGGAACGTTTCAACATTTTTCCATTCCTTTTTATTTTGAGTCCTACTTCTTGCTTCACTGCAGGGGGTACCTCTTCTCTCTCCAGCTTTTCTTATATCATCATTCCATTCCTTCCTAGGCCTTCCTCGTCTTCTTCTTTTAGAATCCCTGGCTTCATAAACCTTCTTTGTATCTCTACTTTCATCCATCTTTTGTATGTGGCCAAACCATCTCAACTGGCCTTCTTCTATCATTTCTGGTACTGGTTTTGTTCCCAGTTCTTCTCTATACTCTGTGTTTTTTATACGGTCCAGTTTTGTTCTTTTCTTGATCTTCCGTAGGAATCTAATTTCGCTGGTTCTAATTCTGCTTTTAAGTTTCTCTGTAGCTGTCCAAGCTTCTGATCCATATGTAAGTATTGTGATGGCTACTTTCTTAAAGACCTGGACTTAAGCAGCTTACCAGCAGCCCCAATTCGTTCTGTTATTTCCCTGTCTATTTTCCGTCTGAAGAGATACATAAACTGCTCAACCTGTTGGAGTGTTTTTCCGTTTAATATAATAAGATGTTTTTCGGGTTTTGCACTGATGATCATACTTTTTGTTTGCTCGCAGCTGATCTTCATATATATTGTGCTAAGCAACTTGCTAAAGATGTCTAGGTTAGCTTGCAGATTTTCTTTATTGCTAGTGATTAGAACCTTGTCGTCTGTGTAGCATAGCTCTGAGATGTTAATTTGCTTCATTTTCCATTGCCCTACGTGGTATTTCTTTACTTCTTTTCTGGCGTTTTGAATGGTTGTATCGAGCACTATTATGAAGAGTAGTGGACTCAATATACACCCTTGTCTTAGATCGATTTTTGTCTCGAAATACCTAGACCTGCATTTGTTGGTCTGCACATAGCATTTTGTCCTGTGGGATTATTTTGTCTGCAATTTTTTAAATGAAATATACCAGTGTTAGAAATTTTTAAACTGTTAAAATATATTTTATTGAGCCATGTAAAATTTTAGCAACTTGAAAAACAATTGAAAAACAACTGAAGCCATAGCATGCTGTCTATGGCGTAGGCAAGGTATGAGGTGGCTGTGTCTGTGTCCAAACAAATAATGATAAAATTAATACAAATATTTTTTAGAAATTATTTACATAGAAATTGTAAAAATTATTGGACCAACAGCCGCCACATCACCCCCTGGCTAGAATTTTACATTATTTGTGTAATAAATACATGATAAAATTTGAAAGAAAACTAAAAATATTAACATACAATATATGGAATAGATAAAGTGGAAGAAAAAATCTAGTAATGCTAAATGAAAACTGATAGGGTTCATTTAACAATACTTGATTTAGTCTGTGTGTATGATGGGAGGGCACTGGAACTAAGAGTGACCAGACTGGAAGAAATCTGGAAAATGGACTCTTCTCCCTGAGCGTGTAATGCGAGGTGCGATTGAGTCCGGTGTCTGGGCCTCTGGTGGTTTTGGGGTCTTCTCCATGGATGCTGGTACTGTTTTGGTTTGACATACATCTTCGTCCGCAAAAATATACGCCGGTTTTAAACGGTCAATGGACACCCTGACGTCTTTGCCGTGAATATGGACAACAAACGTCTTGGCGTCACGGTGTACGACTTGGTAGGGTCCGTCGTAAGGGTTTTGTAGGCAATGTCCGGGGGCGTCGTGTCGAACGAAGACGTGTTCGGTTGTTGCCAGATCTTTGAAAACGAATGTTCGTTTTTCGCCATGTGATCTTCCACCTTTGAGCTGAAGGTGCTGGAAATGACGGCGTAGCGTCTGCACGAGCTCTGGTTCATCTTGTATAGGGGGCGTCGTGGCGGACAAGAACTCGCCGGGGAGGCGTAATGGTTCGCCGTATACCATCTCAGCCGCTGTTGCACCAAGGTCCTCTCGCCAAGCTGCTCGGATTCCGAGGAGAACTGCCGGGAGTATTTCTGTCCACCTCTCTGTTTGGTGGCATTTTATGGCAGCTTTTAATTGCCGGTGGAGTCGCTCAACCATACCATTCGCTTATGGGTGATATGCAGTTGTTCTTAAGTGTTTGGAGCCTGTCAAATCACAGAGTGCTTTGAATAAACGCGACTCGAATTGGCGTCCTTGATCGGTGGTGATTCGAAGTGGTGTGCCAAATCGAGAGATCCATCCTGCGTAGAAAGCACGGGCGACGGTGGCTGCTTCTTGGTCTTCCATCGGAAATGCTTCAGGCCAACGAGTGAATCGGTCGACACACGTTAAGCAGTATCGGTAGCCTTCAGAGATGGGCATGATGACGATGTCGATGTGGACATGCTCGAAACGTTTGGAAGGCGTATTGAAGCTGCTTAGGGGTGCAGATACATGTCGACTTGTTTTTGCACGTTGACATTGGATGCATGCGCGCGCCATCTTGGTGATGTCTGATTTGATTTTTGGCCACACGAATCGTTGAGTGGCGAGACGGATGGTCGACTTGATGCCTGGGTGTGACAGCTGGTGAACCAAATTGAAAGCGGCACGCCGGAATGCTGCAGTGATAAAGGGTCTTGCTCTCGCCGTGGAGACGTCGCAGTACACTTCAGTGTCGCTACCAGGGAGTGCGACTTTCTTCAGCTGTAATCCGGTCTCGTTGTGGAGAAATTCTTGCAGCTCTTCGTCGGTTTCTTGTGATCTTGCCAGTTCTTTGTAGTCAAGAGTCAAAGTAACCTCTTCTATCCTAGATAGGGCATCGGCAACGATGTTATCTTGGCCAGATATGTGTTGGATATCAGTTGTGAACTGTCCAATAAAATCCAGATGACGGAATTGCCTGGGTGTGCATTTTTCGAGCTTTTGACGGAAAGCGAAGGTAATCGGTTTGTGATCGGTGAAGATTGTAAAATTCCTTGCTTCCACCATGTGCCTAAAATGTTTGACAGCCATATAGATGGCTAATAGTTCTCGGTCGTATGCAGAGTACTTATTTTGTGCTGGACTCAGTTTCTTGGAGAAGAAAGCTAGTGGTTCCCACGAATTGTCAACGAGTTGCTGTAAAACTGCGCCAATAGATGTGTCTGATGCATCACATACGATGGCGAGCGAGGCGTCAAGCTTTGGGTGCGCCAGAAGGGTCGCGTGTGCCAGACTTTCTTTGCAGGTCTCGAAAGCTGTTGTGGTTTCTTCTGTCCAAGTAACTATGTCTTTGCCCTTTATTTTGCCGTGCAGCAATGCATTTAACGATGCCTGTATCTTGGCGGCTCTCGGAATAAATCTTCTATAAAAATTTACCATACCGAGGAACTGCCTTAGTTGCTTCGCTGTCTTTGGCCTGGTGAAATTCAAAATGGCGTCGACTTTGTGCTGTTGTGGGCGTGATCCGTCTCTTGATATATGGTATCCCAAGAACTGCACTTCGGATTGTCCGAAAATGCACTTCGAAGGATTTGTCACAATTCCATAACTCTTCAGTCTTTCGAATAGTATACGGAGATGTTCAGCATGCTGTTGTTCGTCCTCGGATGCAACCAACAGGTCGTCAATGTAGGCATACACAAAGTCGATACCTCTAAGGACTTCGTCTATGAAGCGTTGAAAAGTTTGTCCCGCGTTGCACAAACCAAACGTCATATATGGGAATTCGAAGAGCCCAAACGGCGTGGTGATTGCCGTTTTTGGAATGTCTTCTTCGGCGACAGGTATTTGGTTGTACGCTCGGACCAAGTCAATTGTAGAAAAAATTTTCTTGTCTCGAAGCGTTTGCGCAAAATCTTCGATATGCGGGACTGGATAACGATCTGGGACTGTTCTCGCATTAAGAGCGCGATAATCACCGCACGGTCGCCATTCATCCGTTTTCTTTGAGACGAGGTGCAGTGGTGATGACCAGGGACTTGAAGAAGGTCGAGCGAGTCCTAATCGGAGCATGTTCTCAAACTCCTTTTTGGCCGCAACTAATTTATCAGGAGCGAGACGACGAGGTTTACTTGCGGTGGGAGGCCCGGGAGTCGTTTTGATGTAGTGCCCCGTATTGTGCTTCGGAAGGTTGCAAGTGCCGATAGGACGAGTTATTTCCGGGAATTCTTGGAAGATTGCATGAAAAATAGAGTTTCCGCGAACGGTTTTTATTGAAGGAGTGTCACAATTCGCTGTTTTTCCTATTGCAATCATGTTGGTTCTCTGGTCAAGTAAACGGCCATTTTTGATGTCGACCAACAGATCAAAATGAGCCAGAAAATCAACGCCAATGATGGGGCGACTCACATCCGCGACTACAAATCGCCATGTAAATTCCCGTCTCAGTCCTAGGTTAAGTGTGAGGATTACGATCCCATATGTGGCGATTACAGTACCGTTCGCCGCGGAAAGTTCGTATTCGGTCTTTTCACGCGGTCCACGAAAAAACTTCCTAAGATACACACATAAGTCGGCGCCAGTGTCAATGAGATATTGAATTTTTGTGTCCCGGTCCGTAACAAAAAGGCGACGCGTCGTTGGGCCAATGTCGCTTGCCACCGTTAGCGACTGCCCGCGTCGTTTCCCGTCCGAAAAGCGCAGGGCGGAACACACTTCTTGGCGTCAACGTCGTATTTCCAGTGGTACCAACAAAACTTACGGCCGTGACTTCTCGAACGTTGGCGTTGTCTGAACCTGTCTCGATTCCGCGGTCTGTCCGCGCGACTTATAGATGGCTGGTTTAGCGCCGCGGCGATCTCTTGTCGGAGATCATGGCGAAGAGCAGATGTGATCTCTTGTCGCAATGACACACTCAGCTCGGCAATTTTAGTGCACAAATAATCTGACATTTTGAGTCAATTCGCAGCACTTTGCTTTAAACGCACGGTTCAGTTTATTAAAAATACTTTTGGCACTGCACAGTTTTACTACCACTGATGTCTGTTGTCACCAACACTCGACACAAACCCTGAATTAACACTATTTTTTAAATTAAAAAAAAATTGCAGATAGTTCACCACATTAAATATTAAAAATCACGTCGGGGTCACCAATATGTGGGATTATATTGTCTGCAATTTTTTAAATGAAATATACCAGTGTTAGAAATTTTTAAACTGTTAAAATATATTTTATTGAGCCATGTAAAATTTTAGCAACTTGAAAAACAATTGAAAAACAACTGAAGCCATAGCATGCTGTCTATGGCGTAGGCAAGGTATGAGGTGGCTGTGTCTGTGTCCAAACAAATAATGATAAAATTAATACAAATATTTTTTAGAAATTATTTACATAGAAATTGTAAAAATTATTGGACCAACAGCCGCCACAGTCCCATCATACAAGCTTTGTACTGCTGCTACAAGATATTCCTCTATTTCTCTTGACCTGAGTATTCTCCAAACATCCTCTTTGATTATCCCATCATATGCTTTTTCCAGTTTACAGGTCTATGAATTTTAACTTTACCCGTAAACAAACTTTTTACAAACTTAAAAAAATTGTCAAAACAGTTTCAAGTCAAGTTTTCAAAAATTAACGTATATGACAAAAATGAATTTAACATTAACTCAAAAAAATAGGAAAAACTAAGGGTACTATAATTAATTTCTTTAGGGGTGGATTGGCACGATATCCTGAATTTTTTAAAAACATTTTTATGGGTAACTGTAGTGAATCAAACAAACAGAGCCGGCCTTAGCAAGTCTGGCGCCCCGGGCGAGATTTTTTTGCCGCACCCATAAAAAAAAAATTAATTATTCTATAAAATACAAGTGACGTCCTAAAAAAAAAGGTACTCATTTCTCAAATACAAGTGATAACCTAAAAATGACCATCCGTCGCCCTTCCTAGCCTGGCGCCCTGGGCGATCGCCCGACCTCGCCTCCTTTAAAGCTGCTACTGCAAACAAAGGTTCAAGCAAGAATGATTTGTTTATTGTACACGCATACGAACTGCACAGGACATTACATATATATAACTTAATAAATCTAAAAACCGTACATATCTCGTCCCTATGAACTGTAGAACAATTAACCTTAACTTAGTGATATAATATTTCACTAGCTTACATCAATAACAGTCATAATAATTATTATTTTCTAGGTCTTAAATTGTACCTAGGTTCTACAACAGGTTGAGGTTGAAGGGTAGTCTGAGAGCTACCTTCCAAGGTTAGCTCAACCTCAGAAAGTTTGCAGTCGAGAACCTCTTCGACTGGAGTGTTGCTATCTTCAATCTGTTTTGTGTTTCTAATTTGGTCGCTATGGCGACGTACGATCTTATCCCCAACTTTAACATCAAAAAGTACGTCCCCAACTTTTTTTACGATATCTCCTTCTTCCCAGTTTTTAGACGGTTCCGTATAATTTCTTATCAACACATGATTGTCAAATTTACGTTCTGTACCCCCATATCGCTCTATTTGTTTTTCAGTGTATTTAGCCACGGTCTCCTCAATTTAAGGAATTAACAAATCAAATTTACTATTTAATTTTCTGCCAAACATAAGCTCTGCCGGACTTTTACCTGTAACCATATTAATTGAATTTCGATGGTCTAGTAAAAAAATATTTAGTGCTTTTTCTACATTTACTTTATTTGAAATTGCCTTTTTAATACATTTTTTTATTAATTTTACTGCATTCTCTGCGGATCCGTTACTACTTGGGTGATATGGAGGAGTTAAAATATGATTAATGCCATAGGATTTCATAAATTTTGCAAATTCGAGTGATGTAAACGGAGGACCGTTGTCAGAAACTAATTGTTTCGGAAAACCAAATTTAGCAAATATTTTATGTAGAACTCTAGTCGTGTGTTCCGCATTAGTGCATCTTTAATTACTAAATATTAATTATTTTGTATTGGCCCTAGAAAATCTGTATGAATACGTGACCAGGGTTGATTTGGCCAAATCCACGGGTGTAAAGTTGATTTTTGGGGAACCGGTTTCTCATTTGCGCACGTTGTACAACTATTGCAAATATTTTCGATTTCCTTATCGAGATATGGCCACCATACGTAAGATCTAGCAAGTGATTTTGATTTATTTATGCCCATGTATTGCTGGAGTGTAATTCCGTAAGTATATAATTACGCAAATTTGTGGGTATTATTACCCAGTACCCCCATATTATGCATCCGTATTCAATATGTAGTTCATATCTCTGATAGGGTTACGTAAATTATTCGTAACACAATATTTATATATTTTTGAATTGAAATTTAGTACGCGTAGTAATTGGTTTTGATACCAGTGCTACCACCTAGCGGTAGGGAGCGTAAACTAATCGATCCCTTGATCGATAAATTAGATTGCTTAGTAAATCGTAGCCTGACAACATGGCACTTGTTCTCGTGTCAGCGATCGAAGCAGTAGACGCTTGACTAGACGCGCGGCAAATTTGAGCAGCTGTTATGATTACATCATCAAGTGTATAAAAGATAAAAAAAAACATGCGCGGTATTATTAATTAATATCTAATTTACTGTCTGTACCAGTCATTCTGTTCTTTAACGTGTTAACGTAGAGATGTGGTCTACCTAGAATATTAACATTTATTATATTATAACTTGACAAATGTGATATACCTGTGCTACTCAAATTACTGTGATATGTTTTTTTTTTTAATATTATTTTTTATTCTCTCCATGTTGTTACGTAAATTATTCGTAACACAAGAATTGTATATTTTTGAATTGAGAAGTTAGTACGCGTGGTAATTGGTTTTGATACCAGCGCTGCCATCTATCGGGGGAGCGTAAACTAACCGATCCTTTGATCGATAAATTAGATTGCTTAGTAAATCGTAGCGAAACAAAATGGCACTTGTGCTAATGTCATCGATCGAAGCAGGAGACGTTTGACTTTATCTCGAATCATCCCTTCAAATGGCCGGATTTAATTCAACTAAAACGCATAATGTGATCGAGTAATAGTTCATCCATCGACTGACATAAGTATTTTGTCATATTGAGGGCGTATTACATCTAAACGCGTAAGTTTTTCATTTTCAAGTTATAGCTCATGGTTATTACACCGAGCACATGGTGATATCAAGTGTTTTCGTTGATTTTTAGCGTTTTGGGACCGTTAGAATCGTTTTAAACTGTTATTGTACCCTGCCGAGTACGTGAAAAGCATTTATGGAGCCGTTGTTCGTCTGGGAGACGAAATATTATTCCTTTGAGGCATCTTTTCACACCTGGAGCCGTTGTTATGTTATGTGACGCCGTTGGAGGTCGGTAGCACGTTGTTGAGCACTTTGGAGTTGTTTTGGAGCCGGCGGAGAGGAAATTATTTCACGTTGCATTTACATCAGGGAATATTTCACTGAAATACCGTTTGGAGGCTACCTGCGCTTGCATTGAATTTGGAGGACTCAACCGTATTTATATCCTTGTAAAATCGTTGCCTAAAAGACGACTTGTATGCAGATAAGTGGTTATTGAAAGTAATAAGATCATTTGTACGTGGTTATAGAACTTGTGACACACGTTTTTGGCGTGTATTTGTGTTTATTTTGGTAACCATGGTGTAAACGGGTTAATTGTGTATGTTACGTTCGTTGCCACGTCAAATGTTCTCCACTTTCTAAATAGATTTATGTAAGAGAGCTCTCAGGTCCTAATTTAAGTGTAGATAAGTGTAATTAAGGTTGTTTCTCTCCAAATACTGTCGTTAGATCCGGTGAGACGTAGAGCCATTTTTGTCAGTGAAATTTGAGTTTAAATTTCGGTTCGTGTTTGGTACGATTTCGGTTTATTTGACATTTGTTGTCCGTGGTTTAATAATAATAATAATAATAATAATGTTTATTGACTAAGATACTATACAGAGTAGGTATTGTTTTTAGTCAGTCAATACATAAAATACAAAATACAAATTTCACAATTATACACTATTAAAATTTACATGTTCTAATTCCTCAAAGCTGTATAATGGATTTTGACACAAGGTTACTTTGAGTTTTGCCTGGAATTTTTGAAAAGGTAGCTTTCTAACCTCCTCAGGTAAAAGATTAAAAAATTTAATTGAATAATAACTGCAGCAGTTTCTGGATATATTTAGGCGTAGAAAATTGGAGCGGATATTGTTTCTCGAACGAGTATAATGGCTGTGTGTTTCGCTGTTGGTTGGAATATTTTGCAAATTTTTAAGGATATGCAACAGGCAGTGATAGATATATAAGGATGGCAAGGACATTATATGGAATTTCACAAAAAGATCCCGGCAGTCAGCTTGGAAAGGAGCAGAGGCCATTATTCTCACAACTTTACGTTGTAGGGCGAAGATTCTCTTGGCAGCTGGCGAATGTCCCCAGATTAGTAAGCCATAGCTTAGTTGGGAATGAAAAAGAGAGAAATAGGCTTTTAGAACCACGTCAGTATTAACTTCTCGTTTTAAGTTTCTAATAAATAGGTAGAAGATCTTAGTTTACGACTAAGAAATTCCGTATGCTGGTCCCAGCGAAGATGGGGATCAACATGAATGCCAAGGAATGTTACATGTGCGGGATTGTCGTAGTCATGTGGTCTAGTTGTTACAAGAAGGTTCTGGGATTTGCTTGCATTCAAGCATAATTTATTGCTGGTAAACCATAAGTTGGCATTGTTGATGAGGGGTTCATTTTCAGATAGAAGTAAGTTTAAGTCTGAATTTGCAGTTAACAGAGTTGTATCATCAGCGTAAAGGATTGTTTTGGACTCCATGAAAAGGGAGAAGTCATTGATATAAATTAAAAATAGTAGTGGGCCGAGAACTGAACCTTGGGGGACACCGAGAAGAAGAGGAAGAGGTTCAGATTTGTGGCCGTCAATTTGGGTGAATTGTTGTCGATTGGATAAAAAAGACTTAAGCATAGAACAGCTATTATCGTCAAAGCCATAAAAGGGGAGTTTATTAAGTAAAATGCTGTGTGAAATACAATCAAAAGCTTTGCTTAAGTCCAGAAAAGTGCTGAGACAGTACTCGCCAGATTCAAGTGCTTCCGTGGCATAAGCAATATAATCTAGGAGTGCGTGAGTCGTGTTTAGGTTGTTTCTGAAACCAAATTGACTATTGGAGAATAAGTTATATTTAGTGAAATGCTGCATTATCTGCTTGTGAAGAATTTTTTCTAATATCTTGGAAAAGATCGGAAGAATTGATATGGGTCTGTAGTTGTTAAGGTTATTTAAATCTCCTTTCTTGAATATTGGCAAAACTTTGGCCCGTTTTAATACGTCAGGAAAGCAATTATTCTGTATACAGTCGTTAAACACCTTGGTTAAGATCGGAATTAAGGGATCTTTGACAGATTTTATGACCTTTGAAGATAGGTCGTAGACGTCACGAGTATTGCTGTTTTTTAGCGAAGAGATAATGTCCCGGACTGTAATTTCACTAACTTGTTCAAATGAAAAGTTTGGGAAGGAAGAATTAAGGCGAGACCGTAAGAAGAATTCAGGCGATACATCAGAGGGAGGTAGTTTTTCAATTAATGTTTTGGCAATTGTGGAGAAATATTCATTAAATTGTTCTGCTGAAAATGGAGGGTCGGAGTTTTTTGAATTCTTTCTACGCTTGTTAATGATTTTCCACGCGGCTTTGTTTAAATTACTAGACTCCGCAATGAATTTAGAGTGTGCTGCTATCTTAGTTTCAGAAATTTCTTTTCGGTAAAGAACTTTATATTTGATGAGTGCGAGCTTGTTTATCCTATTTTGGTTTTCCTGGAAAGATTGTTCTAGAATACGAAGAGTATTTCTCATATTCCGAAGATGGACATTAAACCAATTCACTTGGCAGTGGTTGGCTTTATTAGAAATTTTGGATTTCTTAAGAGGAAATGTTTTGTCGAAGATGGAGAGAAATAAGTGAAAGAATTTGTCGAACTTATCTGTTAAGTCAGAGGTAGAGATTAATAAATCCCATGAAAGCGAGTCCAATTTGACGAAAAAATTTTGTATGCTTGAGTCGGAGATCATTCTGTGATAAATGGAGGTAGGCGTAGTGGATTTAGAAGGAACGCTAATGCAGTCAAGGGGGAAAGTTGCTAGGATACAATCGTGGTCTGAAAAACCAGGAATTTTGTGCATGTTATTTTCATTGATATTCATGTTGTGAAAGATGTTATCTATTCTGTTATTCAGACGAGTGTTAAAATTTACTGAGGAAATTAGATTAAAGCTACCAAACAAATCTAAGATAGTATTAACATCAGTAGTATTAGTATTAAAATTAACATTGAAATCACCACATATAATGATATTCCTTGAACTATCCAAGGCATTCAATATTTTGTTAAGATTGCGGATAAAGATGGGCAAATTAGAAGATGGAGATCTGTATATACATAATATTATTAAATTATACAAACTTAAAAACGCAGCACTAACTTCACAGTGAGAATCAATGCCGAAATTGTTAATCTGTATAAGGGGAATAGCGTTACTGTTGGTCCTATTTAATATCATTGTACCTCCGCCGCCCATTGACTTTCGACAGTTAGAGGCTGCACATTTATAATCGAGAAGACGAAAAGAGTCCAGTTCTTCTTCCTTAAGCCAATGCTCCGTGATACACACAAAGTTGATGTTTTTATCTGTCAAATATGCTTCTAAGATTTCGGTTTTGTTCCTGATGGATCTTAAATTTAGATATAGAAGGTTGGCTGAAGGGGGTTGGTTACTGACGAAAAAACTGTTGTGGTTGTCTTCCTTTAGATCTGTTTTTAAGAGATGGCAGTAAATAACGATATTTAATGTGTTCTAACAGTTTTGTTTTGCCAACGATGTTGAGGTGAAGTCCGTGTCGGGTGAAATCAGTACTGTTAAGAATCGAGCAGGGGTTTATGACTATAGATGCTTTATCGAAAACAGAAAACAAGAGCAGATTGTTTTGTAGGGCAGATGAATTAAAGTTGTAGTGATTATCCCAGAAAGGTGTTGCCAATATGGTCAGATTTGTGTTGACAAGCTTACACTTCAAATCTGTTAGAAATTCCCGTGAAATTGAAGTATTCCGAAGCGCATTATTGGTGCCGGCAAACAAGATGACTAAGTCATTTTTGTCAAAGTTATGACTTAGTTTGCAGGCGGTATTAGCGACGTCTTCGAAACAGGCATTTGGTAGCAAGTAACATAATGGTTCGAAAATGTTAATGTCCAGTATGTCATGCAGGACTGAACCGCAGTGTCGTCCTTGGCTATCAGCTACGAATAGTATTTTACGTTTTTTCGTGGCTTTCGGAATATTCATGGGAGCTGCAGTGACGGGACGTTGGGAAATTTGAGCATTGGTCAATTCGCTGATCTCAGTTCTTAATTTTTGCATTTCCTGGACTTGATTTGCTTGTTCGAATATACGAATTTCAATATTTCTATTTAATTCGGCAATAGTTTGCTCATAGTCTATGCAATTGATACAGCTGGATGTTGCCTTCGAGATATTAGAGATTTTTGCTTTTAAATTGTTTATGATTACGGTATGCTCCTCAAGTTTCTGGATCAGAGTATCTTCTTCTTCGACTGCCAATGATTTGTAAGATTCGTATTCCTCTTTGGTTCTTTGCAGGTGGATAGTTTTATCGTTGAGGTCAGATTCAAGTTCATTGATGCGTTCCTGAAGAAGTACAATTTCGTTCTCTATATCTGTGATGTCAAAAATTGGGTGGACAATGATATGACCAAAATCCAACTGATTTAATAAGGTTACGAGAAGCGATTTCCTTAGATTTGTGACGGTTAAACCTTTAGTGCGCAACAAATTTTTAAGTTCAATTGAGTTCAAGTTATCGTAGTTGGCCATGATTTGAATTAAAGTTGATAGAAGTAAATAATAAAGCAGTGAAAATAAAGGAAGATAAAATGGGCAGCCTTAATAAGTGTGTAAAAAATATATAAACACCCTAGACAAATCAAAGAATTATAATAACAAATAAAGCGAAAAAATTTAAATGTGAGAATAAAAAATAAATAAATAAATATAATAAATAAATAAAATAAAATAAAATAATTAAAATAAAAATTAAAAATTAAAAATGACAAATTAAATGATAAATGAAAACATAAAATAAATTAAAAATGAGATTTCAATGTTAATTCAAATGTACAGTGCAAAATAAACAGACATTAGTTAACAAGTTAAAACCACAGTCAACAGAATACAGCTGAGTTACAAACAAAAAAATAAATAAAATAAAAGGAAAAATGAGAAATTTAAGTTTATAAATAATGTTTTTTTTTATTAAATAATGAAGAATTGAGTTTATAGAGGAATAAAAATATTTTTATGAGAAAAAAATATTTTAGTGAACTCCTCAGGGTTCGAACACAGGTCACTAGTATGCTTCTAGATTGTCAAGTATTTAAACCTCGCGACCACTGCACTGACAAGTTTGTAAAAGGTTTATGCAAATTAAGTCAATTGGTTTATTGTTATAATTTCACAAATAAACTCATAAAATAATATTTAAAATTCTTGGTTATGTCGTAATTTAGTAAATATCAATTATACTCAGTTTTTATTATTATTATTTTACACTTTTCCGCGTAAATGTTTGTTAATCCGTTGTTATTTCTTTATTTTATAACTTACTGTTAATTTTTTTGTTACAAGAATAACTTTAACCCTAATTTTGGCAATAATAACACTATATATTATAAAACAAAATTACATTTCACAAATTTTGCACTTATTCACACTTTATCACTGTTATTGGTTTTATTATTTATTATTTATATTTAATGAATGGAAATATATAGAACTCTTAAATGTGTGAAAATTTACACCCGGCCATCTTTTTCGGTTGATTATAATGAGGTTTAGAGTAGTGGGGATATATTATTGTTCATTTGGGGAAGGAGGTAGTCTGGCGTTACTGTGTATCGTTCAGTTACGGGATATTGCATCCGTTCCCTCCCCAAACGACCAATTTTATGTCGGGAATACATCCGGAAGGATAGTTTGTTATTTTGCGAGCCGTACATTGGGTTACGCACTTAGTTTGATTTGACGTTTCGAATATTTGTTTTGATTTCGTTTCGTAAACGTCTTGTTTTTCTTGTTTTTTTTTTTTCGTCGTCGATATTACTTGTATGCTTTACGTTCCGGCATCACAGTTAACACAGCCTATTGGTTAGGGATTGTACCATTTTACTTGTCAGACTCGTGATGACAGTTAAACTTTGTTTGTTTTTTTTTTGGGTCTTTGGGTCGTTCGATATTTCGATTAGAATTTAAGTTCAGAATTGATCTGATGTAGTTTAGGTTAAGACTCCGGTCTTATCATTTGACAATTTTGGTTTGTCTGGCAATAGAATATGTCCAGGTTGGAATTGTTATTTAGATAAATCGAGACGTGGTCTCGAATTGTTTGACAATATTGATTAATATTTATTATATTATTTGTGAATTGATTCAGTATTGGTGTGGTTGGACTTTCCACTCAGGAGAGCCTACTCTGTTAAATTCAATTTTATTTATTAAATCTCACATTGTCTTTATTTTTTTTAATTAAAACTTATGATGTACGATACTCTTTAATAAAGATTACTTTATATCATATTTGTCGAGTATTGCTTGTTAATCCTTTTGAGTCACAATGTATTAAGCTTGGTTTGGGGATAATTGGTAAGAACTACTTCTACTAGAAAATGATTTAAGTTTATCTCCGGTTTAGTGACGTCAATCTAAACTTATGGCGCTCTTATAAATAAATATAGACTGTTAAAATTTCATCTCCCAGTCCTTGAGAATAGAAATCTCTATCTTTATCGAGCTAGTCGCAAACCGGTCTAGTAAATGCGTTTTTGGTGTAACCTCGTATTTTGGATAACGCTTTACTTGCCAGATCAACTAACATCTACTTGATCAGTTTAGTTATTTTTGCCCAACGTGTCATTTTTTTTTTTTTAAAGATTAGTTTATCGTTACAAAAATGGTTACAAAAATGGCGCCCAACGTCAAAGTGGTTACAATAGAAATATGGCTTCAGCACATCATCAATTTTATTAGCATCGTTAGGCCAACCTTGTTTAGTAAATAAATAAATTTTATTTAATTCCTTATCATATTTTGTCTCCGAGGCAATTTTTTTAAACGTTATCGGCAATGACTGATCAAAATAAAGAAAATAACCTTTATCAACCTTAGCGTATTTTTGAGACGGGACAGGTAATCTTGAAAGAGCGTCGGCGCCCACATTGTCACAGGCTTTAACATTTTTAATTTGATTATTATATCCAGAAAAAACAATTGCCCATTGTTGTAGTCGATTTGCCGCCATTTGCGGAATTCCCTTTTTCTCCCCAAATATAGTAATTAATAGTTAATGGTCCGTTAATAGGGTAAAAAATCGACTTTACAGGTACTGGTGAAATTTTTTTATTCCGAATATTATAGCTATTAGGGCTTCTTTTTGAATATGTGAATAATTGGTTTCGCTTTTAGTAAGTGTGCGCGAAGCGAAAACGATTAGTTTGACATCGCCATTTGGGTATGCATGATAAAGAGCCGATCCTACCCCATAGGAACTAGCGTCACAAGCTAGTGTGATTGGTAATTTTCCGTCATAATGAGCCAAAACGCGAGATGAATTGAATTTTTGCTTCACTAATTCAAATGCTTTTTTATAATTGTTCGTGCATACAAACGGTTCGTTTTTCCTTAATAATATATATATGGGATGCAGAATTTGACTCACATTTGGTGTAAATTTTGAATAATACCCAATCATCCCAAGAAAAGATTTAACCTCTATTACATTTTCCGGTAATAGAGCTTAATTTTCAAAATAGCATTAACTTTATCTTTATTTGGGTGTAGTCCCTCTGCATCAATATCATAACCTAAATAAGACACTGATTTTTGATATAATTTACATTTATTAGCTCGAACCGTCAACCCCAATTCTTGTAATATTTTTAAAACATTTAATAAATTTTGATAATGCGTATATATTTCCCTCTTACTAATATATCGTCTAGGACAGTGTTTCTCAATCAAAAACGCACCGCGAACCAGTAAAATATATAATTTTCTAATGCGGACCACTCAAAATAATTGTTAGTTCATTTTTTTGCAAGAAAACGAATATATTTAATGTGCTACTAAATACATTTATTTTATTTGTAGAAAATCACAGAAAGTTAACAGAAAATAAACAAAATATAAATTATTTACATAAAAAATGTGCATAAAAAGTAACAAAAAACCTCAAAAAACACATATAAATCTATTGCGGACCACTAAAATTTTTCGCTGCGTTTACCTGTTGAAAAACACTGGTCTAGGAAATAAGTGACGCCATCTATATCACTCAAAATTAAACCCATAATTTTTTGAAAAACACCCAGACCCGTACTGACACCGTAGGGTAATCGATTGTATTGAAACAACCCCAGATGAGTAGTAATTGGGACTATTCGTTTTGAATCATCAAGTTCGAGTTGAGCGTAGGCTTGGGACAAATCAAGTTTACTAAATAATTTTCCACCCCGTAACCTTGCAAATAGATTCTCAATTTTGGGAATTGGATATCTTTCAATCATTATATTTGGGTTTACGGTTATTTTGAAATCCCTACAAATTCTGAATTTCCCATCTTATTTTAAAACCGGGACAATGGGTGTGGCCCATTCGCTAAAATCAATTTTTGTCAATATTCCCTCTCCAACCAATGTATTAAGTTCTGCTTCAACCTTTTCGCGTAAAGCGTATGGAAGAGAACGTGGTTTTAAACAAATCGGTGGTATATTTTCTTTTAAATACGAGGGCGTATTGAAAAGAAAGGTCTCCTATTTTTTTATTTTTTTTTTCATAGAAAATCAAATTTATTCACAACTTTGCGTACATCGTTGGAAAGGTTGAACATTTAGCTATTTTTCTACAAAGTCGCCTTGACGATCAATCACTTTTTGCATCCTGGTAACCAGCTTTTTAATGCCGGCGTTGTGCCACTCTCCCGCCGCGTCGCGAAGCCAACTGACGACTGCTTCTTGCACTTCCTCGTCTGACTTAAATTTCTGTCCCCCAAGGTGTTTTTGAGAACGGGAAACAAGTGGTAGTCACTGGGAGCAACGTCCGTGCTGTAAGGAGGGTGGTCGATGATATTCCAGCCGATGATATTCCACGCGCTTTCTCTTGTGTTCATCGGTGAGCTGCTTAGGGACCCACCTGGCGGACACCTTGTGGTAACCGAGGACCTCCAACACAATATTCTTCACGGAGAAGTAGCCACACTCTTCATTAAGACCTTCCCTTATCTCATGAAGGGTTAGTTGCGACGCGGCGGGAGAGTGGTACGACGCCGGCATTAAAAAGCTGGTTACCAGGATGCAAAAAGTGATTGATCGTCAAGGCGACTTTGTAGAAAAATACGTAAATGTTCAACCTTTCCAACGATTTACGCAAAGTTGTGAATAAATTTGATTTTCTATGAAAAAAAAAAAAAAAAAAATAGGAGACCTTACTTTTCAATATGCCCTCGTATAATTAACTTAACTCTTTTTTAATTTACCCAGATCGTCGCTAAATACATCAAGAAATTGCTTAATCAGATAACTTTCAGTTTTAACAGACTCGTGATTTATAAAATTTAATTTTTGATCATGTGTTGGTAGACACTTACTAACCGACATTTTTTGCCAAATGATTTCTCCATCCACTCTCTGCACATTAATCGCGGTCCCTCGCCCCGGATAACGTACAGATTCAAAATGGCATCACTCCATCCAAAATTGACCCGTACATGAAGGAAACCTATCGGATATTGACGTTCACTTGTATAGTATGTAAAACAAATTAGTTTTTTATAATCTAATGTTACTAAATTTTTGCTTATAAAACTCTAAAGAAATCACTGATTTAGCTGAGCTTGTATCAACTTCCATATTACTTTTATCATTATTAATTTTTATGGACAATTTAATTGAATCTGAAATGTTTTTTCTTTAATATGATAAAAAGAAACCTCACTGTTAGAATCGTGAAAATCATTTTCATCTAACATATATTGATTAAAATATTTTTTTTGCTATCATTAAATTTACTATTATTCTTACGGCAAACAAACATTAAATGGCTTACTTTACCACATAAGTTACAAACAGAGTTCCGATAAAAACAGTTTTCGCCTGCATGATTCTATCTGCCACAACACGTGCAGCTCGGTTTAAGTTGGGTGTCCGCTTGATTGTTGTCCGTTCAGTGACGTTGCTGGCTGGATCGGCTGGTCGAAGCTACTGCTGTTGCTGCTTGAAACTGTCCGCGTGGCCGATTTCCACGGCCTACACCTCCGCCGTTGCTCTGCATGCGATGCACCTCTGCTTCCTCCGCTGGGCCTGATGATGATGTCCTCATAGTCTGCGCGTTTCTTTCAGCTGTTTCCATATTTATAGCCTGAGAGTATGCCTTTATATAGTCGAGACTTTATATCGTAAACAATTTTTGTTGAATTGTTTCACTTTTGATTCCAAATAATAACTGATCGCGTAAATTTTCATTTAACGTGTCGGCGTCTTTAAATTTACAACTTTTTGCAAGTCTTTTTAAAGCTGTAGCAAACTGTGTCACTGTTTCAGAGTCTAGTTGCTGTCTTTGCCGAAATTTGTAACGTTCAACAATAAAATTTGGTTCTGGATTTACATAATCTTTTACTATGTTGACTAATTCGTAGTAGTTTTTATCTTCCGGTTTTACTGGCTCGCACAAATTATGAATCAGTTCGTATGTCTCATCTCCCACAACAGATAATAGTGTTGGCACTTTTAATTCACCAAGCAGGGGAAGTTCATAATGGCCATAACACCTGCCCATTTGTCGAGTTTGCGGGCCTGATGATACCGCGTACCCTCAATCACGCAAGAAAAGTTGATAATGGTCCAACACCTGACCTTAGAGAGCGTTTGGGCCTGATAATCCCACGTACCCTGAATCACGCATCATTTGGGAGGAGACAGTTCAGAGATGCCGATTGTGGAAATAGGCTTATCTGTTGTCTCTTTGATCTCCCACTTAAATTCCTACCCACATGTTTGCCGTGCGTGGAGACCCGTAACGCCGGAGAAGAGGATCCTGGTCGGTTGAGGGAGACTTCTGCTCGCAGAAAGTACGATCCAAACACGCCTTTTTTGGCCTCAGATTCGGCAAAACGGGAGGCTGGTGGCACAGTTCATGGATAGAGTGGCTCCACTACTGTATCGTAGATGCCATGGTAATGCTATGCCACTAGAAAAGTATTCGGGGGTCTGTGAGAGCGGCTGCAGCTCGCAAGGTTCCAGAGTTGGCTACTCTTGGTTCTCGAGCGGGTCGAGCAGACCGTGACTACTTCCCCCGATTCTATATTATCTTGACATGCCTGGCGCAATGAGCCAGTTTGCGGCCAACGTTCCCTGTGTGGGGCTCCCTGGTTGGTGGGAGCTTTATATACGGGTACGGCGATTACCCGGAGAGATAAAAATTTCTTAAATGCCGCCAAAGTTGAGAGTAGAAAGTCCGGAAAAAATGAAAAAGACCTCGTACAGATGTTCAATCATCAGACGACGGATGTGTAAGACCTTCTGCTAAGAAGGCAGATAGGTTGGTCGAATATTGTGCGCAAGTACCACGATTTCTCATCGTAAAGGTGCAAGAAGAGGGTATATCTTTTAAGGAGATGTCCCCCTTCTTTGTTGCCCGAACGTTGAGGAATACAACGTTCGGCCCTACTATCCCAACCCGATGCGATGCTACAAATGTAAGCGTTATGGGCACACCTCAAGTCGTTATGGTAAGCAGACCATCTGTGCCAACTGCGGACAGGACCAACATGAAGTTGAAACCTGCCCAACGTACTGGGAGTCACTGCCCAACGTACTTGGAGGAAAAGGCCATTCAGGCGATAAAGACGCAGGGCAAGATACCTTACTATGACGCCAAAAGGAAATATAAAGAAAGTGCACCTGTTACTTTCGCGAAATCTTTTGCGCAAGTAACAGCAAGAAGAACAGCAAGCGTCCAGACTGAGACGGAGACAGTGTCCCGTCCGACTTTAGTGGCATCAAATATAGTTGCGCCCAAACAATCCGGCTATGAAAAGGTGTTGGAATTGGTCCCTGAGACCAAAACTCAGACTCCACAACCAGGGGGGTCCGGTCTGAATAAATCCCCCCAATCAAAAAGAGAACGCACACCATCTCAGTTCTCCCCACCACCTTAGGAGAAGTCTCCACAAACTTCTCCAAAAATGAGAAGCGACCAGAGTATGGAACTGTTGGCTCTCAATGGATACCAGTGAGAGCCAAACTATCCAAAAGAGAGTCCAGTGTGTCCACCAAAGCACCTGGACAAACAAGTGAAACCGTGGAGAAAATGACTGTTGACCCGCAACCTAAGGGTAAACCGAAGATCATTATGTTGCGGGGTAAATTTCCTAAACAGAAATGAACGGCCCACTAATCCAGTGGAACTGTAACGGTGTTTATCAGCGCTATGAAGAGCTACGAAAATTAATGTACGAGTTTGCAACATCATGTGTCTGTCTACACGAAACAAATTTCAAGAAAACCGACACATTTTTTCCTCGGGGATACTCCGTGTTTCGCACGGATTTCCTTACGGGGGTAAGAGCATTTGACGGCGTGGCAATTCTCATTAGAGACACCTTGTACCACGATCCTGTAGACATTGACACTGAGTTGCAGGTCGTAGCAGTTTGTGTTGCAATTCCCCTCCAGGTGACGATTTGATCCATCTACCTCCCCCCTGGCGTTTTAACTGACATTCGTGATGTCGTAATTGTCATCGATCAACTTCCACCACCCTTCATACTGTTAGGCGATTTTAATACCTACAATGTGTGTTGGGGATCGGTGCGGAACGATCGACGGGGACGTCACCTGGAAAATATGTTGAACGATTTGGATTTGAGCTTTTTGAACGACGGCAGACCCACGCACTTCTGTACAGCAACGGGTATTTTCAGTGCTATAGATCTTAGCGTCGTTTCAGGAGCCATCGCTCCGTTGTTCAAATGGGGTGTGCATCATAACCTGTGCGGTAGTGATCACTTTCCAATCTTCTTAAGGCCTCTGTTTAATACTGTTACTGAATCCCGCTGGCCACAGTAGGTTCTTCGGAAAGCAGATTGGACCAAGTTTGCGGAATCATTCTCTCATGAGGATATTCCGAGCTTGACTGTGGACGAGGAGGTGAATCACTTCACGAACTTCATCACAAGGGGGGCAAAAAGCTGCATACAGCTGTAATTCACTCAGCCCCATCGAGTTCCCTTTCCCTGGTGGAACAAGGAATTCGACTTGGCGCTACGTGAAGAGAGACACTTCTTCGATACATTCCGTCGTTGTCCAACAGAGGAAAACATGATAGCCTTTCAGCGAGCGAAAGCTTGTGTTAAGAGGATTGTGAAGGAAAGTAAGCGCGAATCATGGTGCAAATATGTATCCATTGTTACAGTTGCCACTCCAGTGGCCAAAGTTTGGGAGAAGGTCCGGAAAATCTCCGGTCGAAATACATCTACAGCCATTGCTGGTCTATCGGAAAATGGTAACGTAGTTATATCAGCGGTCGAAATTGAACACTTTGGCATCTAACTTTGCGTTCAATTCTAGCTTCGAACATTATCCACCCGAGTTTCTCGTAAAGCAGGTCTAGAATCTATACCTCTTAATTTCTTCTCCAGAAATGACGAGGTATACAACCTGCTTTTCTCTCGTGAAGAGCTAGATAGCACGATGTCAAAGTGTAAGGATAGCTCTTCTGGTCCAGATGCGATACATTATTGTATGATCCGCAATCTTCCGGAATCATCTAAGTCCAAGTTTTTGAATGTCTATAATAGGCTATAGACTGAGGGTAAGTGCCCAACCAAGTGGAAGGAATCTCATATAATTCCTATCCCCAAAGTCGGGAAAGATAAACACTTGCTCTCTAGCTATAGAGCTATATCGCTGACCAGTTGTCTCTGCAAACTCTTGGAGCGTATAATCAGCAAACGTCTGATTTGGTTTTTAGAATCAAACGACTTGCTGGCCAACACACAATGCGGCTTTCGCCGTCACCACGCAACTACAGATCATCTGATCAGACTAGAGACAGCTATCAGGAATGCTTTCGTTGAAAACAAACTCCTGGTAGCTGTGTTTTTCGATATTGAACAAGCCTATGACACTGCATGGATATATGGTATTCTCCGTATTTTGCATTCTTGGGGTATCCGGGGACGCTTGATGTTCTTTTTAAAAGACTTCATGTCGAACCGGCGCTTCAGGGTGTGGATCGGAAATACTCTGTCACAATTGTTCGCACTGGACAATGGGGTCCCACAAGGCTCCATACTGAGCGTTACGCTATTTTTGATTGCCATTAACGGTGCAGCTCCATGTATTCGATTACCTGTACAGAGTTCGATATTTGTCGACGACATTGGTATCTTTGTCGCCAGACAAAAGACTAGTACAATCGAAAGTCAGCTCCAGCTGACCATCAATCGTCTCGATACTTGGGCAACCGAAAATTACTTCAAATTCTCGACCAGCAAAACACTCACGCTAAATGGACCACAGTTACCACTTACCGATACTGCAAGATTTCTGGGTCTCGTTTTTGACAGTCGTCTAACTTGGCGGGCACAAATTTTGTCCGTCAAGAAAAAATGTCAAAAGTCACTCAATGCAGACCGCACTGTCATGTTGCGTTTATATCGTTCTTTAGTGGGCTTTAAGCTGGACTATGGATGTCTTGCTTATGGGTCAGCTAAACACCAAGAGATACGAATTCTTGACACTGTACATCACACTAGGGTTAGATTGGCCACAGGTGCATTTCGCACCACCCCAATACCAAGCCTGCTGTGTGAAGCATGCGAACCGTCACTGTACATTCGTCGTAAAATTCTATCATTGCGATATATGGCTGTACTCAGTGCCAAGCCAAATCATCCGTATGATTCTATTCTATAAAATAGGCATTCAGAGACCTATGACAGAAAACCAAGAGCCAATAGGCCTTTTGGTCTAAAGCCTTTCGACGTTTTGGGCGATATTGATTTTAATATGCCCGAAATGGCAAGTTTCGTTTTGTGTGCTGTTCCACCGTGGACGCTGCCGCGTCTGCTTGTGAATCTTGCATTAACTAGGTTTGATAAAGATACTTTATTGCCTATCGAATACCAACATGAGTTACAAAGAACACTGGTCCCTAGGTTCGAGGATACTGTCAGTTTTACTGACGGATCAAAATCTGGAACCAGGGTTGGTTGTGCGTTCGTTGTCTTGAACCCACGTCAACAGTTTTAGTACCGTCTGCACTCCATAACGAGTGTGTACACTGCTGAGCTGTACACTATGGCCCTATGTTTTGTTTCGTCAGAAGTCGGTCAAGTGTTATCTTGACTGACTCACTGAGCGCTCTGAACAGTATCCAAGATCCAGATCCAGTGCATCCTCTTGTACTATAAATCCGGTTGCTACTCCACAATCTGAATGCTCAGAATGTTAGGGTAGAGCTGTTTTGGATACCGGGACATGTTGGTATTAAAGGCAACGAAGCGGCAGATGCAGCTGCAAAGGTCGCTTCTCACAGACCTATGATTGATGTGAGTTTAATTTTTCCAGATGACGCAAAGAGTCAGCTGAAACACCTGGTTTTAGACATGTGGCAACATGAGTGGAGCCGCAGAACGTTAAGTTGTGACAGATTAAGGGAGACGTTAAACCATGGGGTTCTTCCTGCAGGATTAACCGCAGGGAGGAAACCGCCATCACACTCCTTCGTATAGGTCATTGTTGGTGGACCCATGGACACCTCCTTCGAGGTGAAGAGTCCCCTATCTGTGAGACGTGTAACACAGATTTGTCTGTGTTACACTTTTTAACTGAGTGTATACAGTTCGAGGATGTCAGGGAGAGGTTAGGCCTGTGCTATGACCTGTCAGTTGCTAAAGTAACTGAGAACCTAAAGGTGACGACAGAGTACTCATGGACATGCTGATATTCTTCCTGAGAGAATCGAACTTATTGTTTTATGTGTGAAGTCTTGCACCTTATTTTAATGGGTTTCTAGTTATTAACTGTGATATTCGATGGTAATTTACAGCCTCTTACCATCACCCTGAGTCTGTTCAAATTTTCGAACAGACTTTTTATCATATTTTTTTGTGTTTGTCAGTGCAAGATATCTTTTATTGAGTATGCGTATTTTTAATGATTTTGTTTATTTATTTATTATCTCATTTATTGTTTTTTATATATAGTCTAGTCATTTAGGTAGGCTGTGTTAGGCGCAGATAGCTTTTGTTGCTTTGCGCCAAAAATTTTAATTAACTAACTAACTTTTAATTCATTTTTAAAATCGTTTGCGCGAATATAGTTATTAAGTCTTGCTACATACGTGTTCCAGTTTTTTTCACAAATATTAAAATCAGAGATTTTTCCCCATCGGCATTTTGAATATTATATTTTAATTATTATTTTATATTATAATTATTTAACGAGCACTTGCGATTGAACGTATTCAGTATTATTAGTTTTAAATTTGATTTTATTAGATTTTTTTGCACTTATTCAATTTCACTGCACGTGGTTGACTGGTTACTTTGAGTACTTTACCTCGTCGCCAATTGTAGTGAATCAAACAAAGGTTCAAGCAAGAATGATTTGTTTATTGAACACGCATACGAACTGTACAGGACATTACATACATATAACTTAATAAATCTAAAAACCCTACAGGTAACCTTTGTAAGCAAAAGCCAAGTCAATATCTTATTAGTCCTAAGAGATATCGAGGAATTCCTGAAATCAGATTGCACCCATTTTTACCCGTTAGGCCTGGAATTTTGAAAAATTCCTTCTTAGTGGGTGCTGACATCATGGAAGAAATGTACTTACCGACTTGCATGTCTCTGTGTCCAAGGGATGTACTATCAAATATAAAATAACAATTTACCTCTTTAGGATCAATAAATAAAATAAAAAAAGTCAGAGCGCTTTATAAAGATTTTGAAAAGACACATATATGCCAAAAAAGAATTGTATAACTCAACAAATACTGAAAATACGAAGGATTCTTCAATTGACCCTGATGTAGATTTACACTTTTAGGGGTTAATTAAGGCAAAATTCTAAATTTCATTTTCAAACATTTGTATTGATAACCTTTGTAAGCAAAAACCAAATCGATAACTGATTGGACTTAAGAAATATTGAGGAATTCCTACAATCATATTTCATCGCGTTAGAGGTCGACTTTCGAAAAATCTCTTCTTACGGAATTTACTTTGCGAATTTCATGTATCTGTGTCCATGAAACGTTTTTTCGAATAAAAAATATCAATTTACACCTTAAGGGTGAAGTTTTATAAAACTGTCACAACAATTTCGAAATATTTTAAAAAGACAGCTAGGTGCCAAAACGGGATATTATAACGCAACAAATACAGGAAATACGACGGTACACTAATTGTAGATTCACCCCTTTAACGGTTGTTTAGGACAAAATCCTGATATACGTTTTTCGGCATTTGAATGCGTAATCTTTGAAATCAAAAACTAAGTCGATATGCTATCGGCTCTTAGAGATATTAAGGAATCTGTGAAATCACATTTCATCCCCTTTCACCCCTCAGTAGTTGAATTACGAAAAATCCCTTCATAGTAGGTGCTTACGTCATGGAAGAAATATACTCTCCAAATTTCAAGTTTCTAGGCCCAGGGGTTCGGTCTTGGCGGCAATGAGTGAATCAGTCAGGACATTGCCTTTCATATATATATATATAGATTTCTACCAGTTTTTACATTTCATTTTATACAGCCTTGGACAAATGTATGGAGCACCCATGCAGTTATAATATAACATCTAAATTTAGGTACATTGTAACTTCTATATATTTGACAAAATGTTTTTAAAATATCATTGACACATTCTAAAAAACGTACGTCTAATCAGATAACCGAAAATTGTAAACAGAGTTATGATAAATCTTGAAATACAGATAAATATAGGCTCAGATCTGTTACGTTTTGTTTGCAAAAAAAAACAACTAGGGCTTGGATCATTATTACACATGCTTTGGAAGTGAACACTGTCTTTTTAATGTTTTATTGAGTTCAAGTAAATATTTTTAATTATATTATGGCTAAAAAACGTGAACTCACTGTGGCAGAAAGGAGTCAAATTGTATTGCTCCATTCACAAGGACAGTCGCAGGTGAAAATTTAAAAAAAATATGGAATGTTAAAGAAAAGCCGTGCAAATTAGCATCAAAGGTTCCGAGAGACTGATTCTTATGAAAACAGACTAAAAACCGGAAGAAAACGTTTAACCACTTCCAGAGTTGATCGTCTTAAAAAGAGAAGTGCTCTTCGTAAATTTTCAATATTATCAAAAGAACTGGTTGGTGATCTGTGGTAGTATAGAGAAGTTAAAGTTTCTTCTAGAACAATTAGAAGACGTCTAGTGGAATCTAATTTGCATTGAAGAAGAGCTCGCCCAAAACAACTATTGACCGAGCGACACAAAAAATTTCGCCTTGAGTGGACCAAAAGACATTTAAATTGGACACCTGATGAATGAGCGAAAATCATTTGATCTGATGAGTCCAATATAGAAGTAAGCATTGTAATGGTTTAATGTATTTACGAATTTACCAGAAAAATAAATTTGAAAGCAATTATTGCACTAACAATATAATATTTAATTTACTATAAATTTAAGAAATAAAGGTTTGTTTTTTATTTTGTGGATCAGCTTTTTGGACAACCTGGAACCATCTTTGTAGACCATAGGCCGTAGGTGAAGCTTTTCATCCTGACAGTATCATCCCTACGGTCAAATTTGGTGGTGGTAGCATCATAATCTGGGGGTGCATGTCTGCTAGTGGCTTAGGCGAAATCTTATTGTGCGAAGGACGCATTATTCTGCTCGTTATATTACCATGCTTAATGAAGTTTTGGAGCCATCAATATTAAAATTATTTGATGAAGACAATCCAGAATATGTTTTTCAACAAAATAATGCCCCCTGTCACAAAGCCAAAGCAACAAATGAATGATTTTTCAAAAACAATGTGCCACTTTTTGCATGGCCCCCCAGTCACCAGATTTATCGCAACTTGAAAATTTATGGTTGATTCTGATAAACAAGGTGCCTCTTTACAAATGCAAATGAAAAAAAGAATTGAAGAAAATTATTGTGGACGAATGGTTCAATGTACAATCCTATGTACGTAAAAAACTTATGGAAAGTATGCCTAAAAGGGTACGTGGGGTAGTTAAAGCACGAGGAGGTACCACAAAATATAAATAATTTTAATTAAAGTTGTCATTTAAAATTGTATGTATTATTTTATTTACAATTTTTCCTGTCATAATTGTAAAATTAAATAAAACATAGGGTGCTCCATACATTAGTCCAAAGCTGTATATATCGTAATATTTTCCATGCATTTAATTACTGTAAAATCATCAAGTGAGGAACGGATTCAGAAGTTGAATAGGCTTCTGAAATCATTGGTCAACACTCTTAAGAAAGTAGTGTTAATTTTAACACATGGTACACTCAAAAAATGAAATATTGTACTATGAAGTCCATAGTGTTAAAGTTAACACTACTTTTTATAGAGTGATGGCTTCTGAAGTCATTGCTTCAATAGTGTTGAACCCTTCATAAGTTCTTCACACATCTTTTATAAAATATCAGTCGAAAACCAAATAAGTTTTGTAATTGCTTTAGGGTTCCAAGACTTTAAATTTTGAATGTATTATGAGATTCTCCCAAAGATTAAACACATCTAATTCAAGTTTAGGGAAAAGGTGACGAACAGGCATAATATCTTTACAGCCCGGTACACAGCAATAATTAATGTATTTAGAAACATATTCTGAAAATGCCAATGCAGGGGTAGGAATAATAATAAAAGAGGAAAGGATGGAAAAGATGTACAAAGAAAACCTTATTAATGAAAGAATTATGTCTATAGATATATTAATAGAAGGAGATGATGAATTATATACACTGATAGTGGTCTACGGTCCCAATGAGAACGCAACTAAAAGCGAGAAAACCGATTTCTTCGAGGAACTGCAAAAAGAAATAGACAACAATGGAAACAATATAATTGTATTGGGAGACTTAAACGGACGAGTGGGAAATGAAAACAGAGAAATAGAATGGTGTTTAGGTAATCATGGAGAAACAACAAGAAATACAAATGGGGATAAACTTATAGAACTATGCCTAGCAAATGAACTTCTAATAGCAAATTCAAAATTTAGTCACAAAGAAATACACAAAACAACCCGTGAAGTACCAAGTAGAAATGAAAAGTCTATTATAGATTACTTTCTAGTCAATAAAGGCATCTGGAAAAGAGTGAAAGATGTAAAAGTAAGAAGAGGAGCGGAAGTAGGAAGCGACCACTATCTGCTAAGAATGGAATTAATAGAAGACAAACCTAAAGAAGAAGAAAAGAAAAGACAAGTGATAAATAAAAAGATTAAGAGCCACAAGCTCAAAGAAACAGTAGTACAAAATAGATACCAGGAAATATTGGAAAGGAAACTTAAAGAACACAGGGAAACCAACAACCTAGAAGATAACTGGGAACAATACAAAAGAAGTATACTTGAAGCAGCGAAAGATAGTTGTGGGATGGCCAAAATTACAAATAAAGCAAGAAAGAAGTCAGCATGGTGGGGTGAAGAAGTCAAAAGACTGGTGAAAGAAAAGAAGGATAAATGGAAGAAATATTTAACAACAAGACACCCAATGGACTATGAGGAATGTAAACGAAGAAGGAAGATAGTTTCGAAAAAGTGAAAGAGGAAAAGGAAAATTCATGGCAAGAATTTGGACACAAAATGAAAGAGGCTTTCAGAGAGAATCAAAAGATGTTCTACGGAACCATAAAACAAATGAGGAAGAAAAAAGTAACAACACTGAAAAACGTCAAAGATGAGAATGGAATCTATTCTAGTCAAGGAAGAAGAAATTATGGAAAGATGGAAACAATATTTCCAGGATTTGTTACATATTGGAAGCATAGGCCGTAAAAATGCAACACAACCTGAACAAAACGCAGAAGAAAGGATAGAAAATAATGAAGATACTGGAAGTAAAGAGTCAAATAAAATATCAATGGAAAAACTAGAAGAAGCTCTGAGGAAATTCAAAAACGGAAAGGCACCTGGACACGACTGTATCTCTAGCGAAATGATTAAATACACAGGAGAACACGGAAAAGAAAAACTTTTGAAAATTATGAATCTGGCGATAACAACAATTAGATCCCCTCTAGACTGGCAAACTGGTATTATAACACCCATATATAAGAAAGGCGACAGTAGAGAATGCTAAAATTACAAAGGAATAACCCTGCTTAGCGCAGTAGGAAAATTATATGCAAGAATACTCGAGCGAAGAATCAGAAACGCACTGGAAGCAACCTTGGAAGACTCTCAATATGGATTTAGGTCAAAGAGAGGGGTGCAAGACCCAATATTCACGTTACGGCAATTAAGCGAGAAAGCTCTAAAAACAAATAGCCAAATCCACCTATGCTTCATAGACTTGGAGAAAGCTTTCGACCGAGTGAACAGAGAAGACGTCTGGTTGACACTTAAAAACAGAGGTATCCATGAAAGCACCATCTCAAATATTAAAAGTCTGTATACCGACAGCAATAATTATGTCAGAACAAAAAATGAAGTATCGAGATCTTTTATAACGGAAAACGGACTTAGACAAGGGTGCGTACTCAGTCCGCTACTGTTCTCAATGGTTCTAGACGACGCCATAAAAGAAGTGAGACAAAATATTAAAGAATATTGTGTGGGCTACTGGAAAATGGAAAATGTGAAAGTAGCAGAACTTTGCTATGCGGATGACATGGTCATAATAGCAAGGAACGAGGACGAACTACAAAACAACCTGAACCAATACAATAAAGAATTGAAGAAAATAAATATGAAAATTAGCACACAAAAAACAATGGTAATAAGCAGGACAAAAATGCAACACAAGATAAAAATAGATGACAAAATAATAGAACAGGTAGGAAAATTCAAATACCTAGGTACAGTTTTCGCCGAAGATGGCAAAATGGATGAAGAAATTATGGAAAGAGTAGGTGCAGCAGGAAGAATGTTCAACAGCATCAAAGCACCGTTCTTAACTAAAAAAGAAATACCAACTAACATCAAGGTAGAGATCTTCAAAAAAGTGACAGTACCAATTTTGACATATGCCTCAAAATCTTGGACCACTACAGAGACGCACAGGTCTAAAATAAGAAGCTCCGAAATGAGATTTTTAAGGAAAATTGAAGGTAAAACAAAACTGGACAGAATAAGAAATGTAGTATTTAGGGAAAAACTAGGCACAAAACCAGTAGAGACTATAATAGAAGAAGGACAGCTAAAATGGCTGGGACATATACATAGAATGAGTGAAGACAAAATAGTAAAAAGAGTTTATGAAGCAAGAACAGTGAAGAAAGTTAGACCAGGAATACCAAGAAAAACCTGGCAACAAGAAACAAAAGAAGCTGCAACGAAGAGAGGAGTAAAGTGGGAGGAGATGAGAAAATATACAAAGGACAGAACACGATGGAAAGAAGTATGGAGAACAACACCAGAAAATAAGTAACTCGACTATAGCGTTACACCGCAAGGTAGAAAGGCTTCAGGATTAAGTAAGTAAGTAAGTAAGTAAGAAACATATTCTATATTTGTGAATTTTAACACAAGAACACAAACACTTTCCGTCAATGAATGAAAAAATCTACTGTTGAACACACAAAATAGCTTAGGTATATGAGTTACACCACCATGTGCTGTCATATTCTACCTTTACTGGACAACAATTTATCCTCAATGTCAACTAGGAATGACGAGACCCCGTTAATATATAAAAATGAAAAGCTAATATAGAAAAATAATATGTGCATTATGGAATACGCATACTTAATCCCTACTACTATAACCGAGAACAAAATAGGCACATATACATAATACTACACACAATAACCCAATAATTAACCACAACCTGGTACCCGTTAGTTATCCAAAACCCGTTAATTACCCGCTACCCGTTAATTATCCGCTACCCGTTATTTACCCGCTACCCGTTAATAACACGTTAGTTATTGCCTAATGGGTAAATAACGGGTAGCGCGAATTCAAAGGTGGAACGGGTACAATCTTAACGGGTCAGGTAGTAGGTACTCGGGTACTCGTCGCCATTCCTACTGTCAACCTATATCATAAAGAACTGAAAGCAAATCCCAAGCAGCGCCGGCATTAGACTTTTCCGCCACAGGCAAGATTGTTTATGCCGCCCCAGTGATAAAATAATAACGATATGATAGTAACGTGTTCGGCCGCTCGCTCAAATTTGCCACTACAAACGGGAGTCTGCTCCGTCTATGCATAACACTTGCGCTGCTCCCGAGAGATGTCAGTTAGAATTACAGTGTTCTAAATGATTGTTTTAGGTACTTACTGCTTAACTTCATCATAAATCGTACAAAGTCCTAGTATCGTATCGGAAGTTATAATTATACCATGAAAGTGACCGGGATCTGAAATATGATCAAATACAGTATATAATATATAAAATATTAATAATATAATAAAATATTTTAATGCCGGGCAATTATAGTACATTTATAAAAATAAAATTATATCCTGGTTATACGTGTAATTGGATTACTAGGTATTCAAGTATGAAATATTAATCTATATATGTTATCTGAAAACAATGTTTAAAACTATATTAGCACACACAGTTTGTACGGCGAGAGAGGGCAAAACCCAGCACTCAAATATGTGATCCGGAAGCGTACGCGGCAGCGCCCATGGTGGAACAACATACAAAATAGAACTTGCCATTTTCAGCATATCAAAATCACGAAAGTTTACTCAGCCCAAAAGGTCATTTGCTCTTGGTTTTCTGTCATAAGTCTCTGTATGCCTATTTTGTAGAATAAGGTCATAAGCAAGATGATCTAGCTTGGCACTGACTGCAGCCATATATTGCAGGGATATATTTTTACCACGAATGTACAATGACAGTTTGCCTGCTTCACACAACAGGCTTGGTATTGGGCTAGTGCGAAATGCACATGTGGTCAATCTGATTTGTGAAGTATGATTTACGGTGTCAAGAATTCGTAGCTCTTACTGTTTAGCTGACCCATAAGCTAGACATCCATAAATTAGCTTAGAGCGCACTAGAGAACGATTTAAATGCAACATAACAATGCGGTCCTCACCTTATGTCTTGTGACTGAGGATCCGCAACAACCTGAGCATTTTTTCTTGACAGACAAAGAATGTACGTTAGACAAGAGTCAAATACAAGAAATCTAGCAGTATCGGTACAGGTTAACTCTGCTCCATTTAGTTTGAGTGTAGGATTAGGATGGACACGTCTTTTCCTTCATAATTGGACACAGTTCTTCTGGTCGAGGATTTAAAGCCATTTTTGGTTGTCCATGCATTTAGACGATTGATAGTTAGCTGAAGGTGGCGTTTGATTGTACTAGACTTTAGTTCGGTGAAATTCCAATGTCGCCAATAAATATCGAACTCTGTGCAAGTAATCGGATACATGAAGCTGCACCGGTAATGGCAATTAAGAATAACGTAATGCTCAGTATGTATCTCTGTGGGACACCACTGTCCAGTGCAAACATTTGTAACTGGGTATTTCTGATCCGTAACCTGAAGCGCCAGTTCCCGGCGACCTCAAGAATGCAGAGTACGAAGAATACCTTATGTCCATGTAGTGTCAGAGGCTTTCTCAAAATCGAAAAACAGCTACCAGGTGTTTGTTTTCTGCGACAGCATCCCTGGTAGCTGTCTCTAGTTTGACCAGATCAATTATGTTTGACAGTGTATGAAATTATATTATGTATTAGAATATATATTTTCTTATTTGCATTTTTTAATTTATATCAATAACTTATGTATAGCTTATGTATATCTCATATTTGTAAAAAATGTAAATAAAGTTATTATTATTATTATTGTTATTATATCACATTAAACAGATAATTTAAAAAGAATAAAAAATAGGTATAGTACAAAAAGATTTGAGTTCAGGTCAGAACAATTGTGAACTCACACGTACTAGGAAACATATGTTACAAGTTATAGTAATAGATTTATGAATGATTAAGTTGTACAGACCAGCAAGTGTGGTATGTATTATCACAGCGTAGACACTGCCGAATAAATTGTTGCGAGACATATACGTAATCTATTACGCAAACTATACACATATTTCCTAAGTACAGTCATATAGGTATTAACATCATAACGAACATATCACTTGCACTGCAATATTTAGGTAACCCACAGATAACTCTAAATGCATTGTTGTAGCAAATAACAAATTTCCGTAAACTGCATTTGGTTGTATTAACTCAAAGCGCAAATGTATAAAAACTGCCACAAAACGTGTTAAAAAGCTATTTAGGTACATCAGAACTGCATCTAGAAAATCTATGGTTCAACATATTGGCTTTACCCAAATAACGAGTAATACACAAATTGCAGAAACTTTCAACAATCACTTTATTAATATAGGTAAAAAATTAGCTAACAACATTAAACGAAAACCAAATTATCATCCAGGTACACCAAAAACAAAACAATGTACTTAGATCCAGTTACAGAGAATGAAATAATTGATTATATTAACAATCTCAAAATAAATAGTGCACCTGGACCTGATAGAATAAAAGCCAAAACCGCTTGTACACATAATAAATTTAATATTTACAACAGGTATTGGGCCGTATGAATAAAGTTGAAGTAAATGCTCATAAGTAGAAGGTAGAAGTATAAGCATTTGCTTCGAGTAAAAGGTCGGAGTAAAAGCATTTGCTTCGTTTTATATGAATAACGATTACCTTTTACTTGCAAGTAAATGCTTCTACCGTTGAGTAAAAGGTCAAGAGGATGTTTATGTTGAAACCTGAAAATCAGTATTTATCAAAATCGTACTACTTCTTGCCGATTGCCGTCAAGTTGAAAATAGTCTATAAACACTATTAACAATGTGCTAGGGCTGTATTGAGTTCCATGTTTGGCATTTCAACTTATTTTTATTGGTGTAAAGTAATTTTGTAATTTTTAACTTCTGAGCGATGTTGTGCAAAATAACACAAGCTACAACTATTTTTGGGATATTTTTATGTTTGACGCGGCAAACATACTTTAAGATCGGGAACTTTCGTTTAAGTTGACCAAAACAACGCTCGATTATTATCCTCTCCTCTTTTAGGACTATATTAAAGCTTCTTTGAGCTCTATTATCAGGATTTTTAAATGGAGTCATAAGACATGGCTCTAATCCATACCCCTAATCAGCAATTAGTACATTATTTTGCATTCTTGATAAAATTTGTCTAATGTCTGAATTTTTCCAAATCCAGGCCACCTTACATCTACACTTGTGAACATTTCACTGGCATCACAAGTTGCCTGTACATTTAGCGTAGGGTTTCCTTTATGATTGACATATTCATCTCCATGGATCTTCGGTATTTTCTATACCTATATGCGAACAGTCAATGCCACCAATCGCGGTTGGAAAACGGTATTTTCTTTGCCACAATTCTTTCGCCTCCACTAATGAATTTTGGGAAGTAGGAAATTTAATCCAGGTGCCAGCTTGTGCAACAATTTCATCAACAACGCTGCTGACAGTCCGTGATACTGCGAATTGCTCCACCCCAAGTTCCTAGCCGATACCTTTTTGAAACCCAGGATCGGCTAGATAACTCAAAAATAATTTGATTTTATGCCGAGAAGACAACGCACCGCCTCGAGATCTCTGTAGTGTTACCTAAAAAAGTATTAGCTAACCACTCCACTTTTTCCTCTTCAAAACGAAACAAACTTTTAAAGTCACTAGAACGTGGTGAAGAACGACACCTATAGTGTTTCACATTTCTAAAATGCACATTATCCGCCATAGCAACTAGTTCACTATAACACTTTCTCACAAGTGAGTATACGAAAATATAGATGCATGTTTTTCGAAGCATTTGCTTATAATTTAAAGTAAAAGGTCTGCTTTATTCTTAACCATTTACTTCTGTCGTGAGCAAAAGGTCAACAAAAAAAAGCATTTGCTTCTTACTCATAAGTAAAAGGTTTTGCTTGCATTTTTATTCATATTGTTTCGAAGATTTGCTTCATAATTTGCAAGTAAAAGGTTATGCTTATTTTTATTCATACGGCCCAATGTCTCAAAATACTTTAAACAGTCAATTGTAACTCCAGTTAATAAAAGTGAATGTAAGACAGATATAAATAATTACAGACCGATCAGCCCAATAAATATGTTAGCAAAAATTTTAGAACATGCAATTAAACGCGTTTATTTAACTTTATTAATAAATATAACATCTTATCGCAGAATCAATATGTTTTTATACCTGGATCAATAAGAGGTAAAGCGTTGGAAGTTTTTAAAAATTATTTACAAGATAGATATCAAGCTGTTAAAATAAATAATCATGTTAGTAATTTCTCCTTAATAAAAACAGGAATACCTCAAGGAACCCTGTTGGCACCCCTCCTATTCTTGATATACGTAAATGATCTTTGTAACAAGGACGTGAGCGGTACAATATTCTCATAAACCGATGACACCACAATTTTGTTCTAAGATCCGAATTGGTCTAACACATATAACAAAGCAACACTAAAACTAAATTAGACAAAAGAATGGCTAGACTCTAACCTTCTATTTCTCAATGTTAATAAAACTAAATTTGTCACTTTTTCCACTGTAGGTGTCATGAAAGTTAACTCTGTTAAATTGTCGGCATAAGTGAGAGACATGAGTACCAACATAACGTTACAAAAAAATCGAAAATCGAATATACGTAACCTGCGGAAATTCAGACCTCGTATGTATTTCATTACTATGAAGTTGTGTATGTATGTCTCTCGCATACACTCACACTCACTTTCACACACACCCACAAGAACAAACATATTTTTTTGCTGCTGAATTAACATCCAAACTATTAAATCTTTTTTTAATATTTTAAATTTTGACAGTCTTAGCATATTAGCTAACCATTTGCATAGCTACTCTTATATTAAAAGTAAAACAAAATGATTGTAAAATTAATCTTATTATTATTAATAAAGTGAAGAGCAAAAGCCAAAGCCTTGTTGTGCTCAGAAAACATTGACACATATCTTTACAAAAAAAAAAAAAAAACAATACAACTTAATTGTGAAATATAGCTAATAGACACAAATAACGAAAACATATAGCATACATTATACAGAAACAGAAACGGATCACTTTCAAAATACAAAAAAATAATATATATAAATATAAATCAAATTTAAAATAAAATTAAAAAGAGACGCATTCAGGACGGGAAAATGGTCGCAATTCTAGCCTTGAATGCATTTATGGAAGGGGTTGATACCACTCCGACAGTGAGTTGCACAGGTTGAATACTCGGTTAGAGATGAAATGTTGTCTCTGCTGCTTAGAGTATTTCTCGTTCTTCAGCTTGAGATTGTGGCCACGAAGACGTTGGTCCAAATTGGGTTGAAACAACGAGGACATGTCAGTAGAGAACTTGCCTGTGGTTATCCATACATTTGTATAAGATCTCCTCTGCTTCTGTGATCAGCTAGAGACGGTAACTTCAGTTTTCTGAGACGTTCTTCGTAGGGTAGAAGGCGGAAGTTACTCGAGAGACGTGAAGCTCGCCTTTGAACGCCTTCCAAAAGGTGCATATCCCGCTGCAAGTAAGGCGACTAGACAACAAATGCAAATTCAAGGATAGGTGTGTGGGAAGGATTTATAAACTAAGTAGAGTATTTTATTTGCTTTCTTAACAATCGAGACTACATGCGGAGACCACTCTAGGGTTGTTGTTACAGGATTACTAGGATTCAGTTCGCTGAATCGGTTGTCCTGAGATGTTGTAGGTGTATCTCTGATTATTGGTCCCTAGATGTAGCACACGACATTTTAAGGTAATTAGGGATAGGAGCCAAGTAGCACACCATTTAGTGACAGCGTCTATGTCTGCTTGTAATTGAGGTTTGTTCTTGGTCTCATTGTAGATTTTCAGATCATCCGCAAACGTCTGATGCTCTGAGGCTAGGCAGGTTATTAAGTCTGCTACAAATAGCAGGAACAGAACCGATCCGATTACACTATCTTGTGGTATGCCACAGGTGATTGTGTATGAGTGCGAGAAAGATGCACCTACACGTACTCGGAAGGTGCGCCCCGCGAGATAGGCAGTTATCCAGCGAAGTAGCTTTCCACGGATTCCATAGTGATCCATTTTAGCAAATAGCCTACGAAAAGAGACTCTGTCAAAGGCCTTGGCGAAGTCGAAGTAGATAACATCAAGAGGCTCGGAACAGTCTAAACGTTGAGTCCAGTAGTTGGTGACAAGAAGCATATTCGAAACGACGGACCTTCCTGGGAAGAAACCATATTGGGTATCGGGAACTAGACGGTGCTGGGTTAAGAAATTTATCAGTTCATCCACAACTATCCTTTCCAAAATTTTCGCTGTTATCGAGACAAGGCTAATAAGCCGATAATTAAATGCGTGAATCCTGTTGCCATTTTCATAGTTGGGGATAATCAACGACATTAGCCATGGTCTGGGCATAAGTCCTGTATTGAACGAATTATTCATAATTATCGACAGTGGTTTAGCTAGTACATTGTGGCACTTTTGGAGAACAACAGGGTGAATTTCATCAGGACCAGGTGCTGTAGTAACGCAGAGTTGTCTCAGTTTATCAGCTACGATGTCTGGAGTGATTATTACTTCGTTGATGAAGTCTGCCAGTGGCGTTCCATTGCAATCTGACAAGTCACCTGGAAGTTCGCTAGTGTAATTGTTGGAGAAATATTCTGCGAAAACCTCTGGTACTTCCGCTTCGTTACTACAAGGGTTATTAGTATGGTTAAGGATCATAGGTATTTTGGGTTTTTGGGAGAATTTTTGTTTAGTATAGGTAAAAAATGATTTTTGGCCTCGGGATAAGATTTCAAATTCGTAGAATTGGCGAGCTTTTCTTGTAATTGATGTCAACGTCCTTAAGAATTTCTTATAATTTATTAAATCAGATTCAGCGTTTGTAAATTTATATCTCCTCCATAGATGTTTTTTTCTTGAACACAGTCGGGTCAGATCGTAGGTCATCCATGGCTTCCGAATATTAGGTCCGCTCGAAAAAAGTGGTGTAAAAAGATTGACACATCTTTGTACTTCGCTTGTGAAGTGGTTTCATTGGTCATCGATATTAAGAGAGTGCAGTAGAATATCCCAGGTGATGCTAGATAGAGATGCTTTCACACTCGTAAAATCGGATTTCCAAATATTTGGTTTGTTGGGAGCAATGGGGGTAAGGGTATGTGGAATTTGAAGTGAGGTTATACGGGTTGAATGGTCTGAAATTCCAATTGGGGCACAGTAGTTTATTTCGGAAATTAAATTAGAGTTTGATGTGAGTAGTAAATCGAGAGCAGATAGAGTTTGTCCCACACGATAGCGGGTGGGTTTGTCTATGAGCTGTTCGAGGTTAGTGGATAAAATTGCATTGATGAATAGGACTGTGGACTCGGGGAAGGTGGGGATTTGAGATAGTGTCAAATTTAGAGAGGAGAAATTGAAATCGTCTAGTATAATTAAGTTTATTATTATAAACTTTAAATTATTTTTTGACATCTCTTGTACAGTGGAGTATAAGTGGCGGTCGTTCTCAGTGGAAGAACTTGGTGTTCGATAAATGCAACCAACTGTGATGCGCAGGAAGTTAGTTGTAATTTCCATCCAAAGACTCTCTATTCCTGGGGTTGTTATGGGCAGAAGGTGGGTGTGAGTGTGATTAAAAATTGAATGCTTAAGATAGATGCACACACCACCATCCTTCTTATCATGTCGATCCGATCTATAAAGATTGTATCCAGGGATTGAAACCAAAATGTCTGGCACAGTATCTGACAACCAAGTTTCGGTGATTGCGATCAGAGCGTAGGTATGGTTGCTTACATTAAGAATTAAATCGTTGAATTTAGCCGTGAGCGATGCAATATTTGTATAAAAGAATTGGAGTTCAGTCAGATTAATTTGATGGGTTGGGAAATGGAGTTCCTTGTGTTTGCGACTTGGTAAAAATAATTGGAATGCCATGGTTGTATCTGATTGTCAAGTTCGTCTCCCCATTGTCCAAACGACGTTGGAGCTCGGTTCTCAAGTCTTTAAGAAAACTGATCTGATTTGGGGTCTGATCTGTTTTTATGGATACAGCGTTGAAACGGATTGTGTTGTTTTATTCCGGAGGATAGACCAGGCCTGAGTTTCTGATGGGAGCACTATCTTCAATGGGCGTGGTTTGCCATCGTTCCTAGTGCGTCCTAAACGACTAACAGATACAGCTGGAGTATAACCTGCACTCTGTATACCGTTTAATATATTTGCAACAGAGCTCATATCGGTACCTGGGTTTTCATCTTGGTTTTCACGAAGGTTGTAGAAAATAATATTTTTTGTTCGTTGTTCGTTGTTTTGTTACATCCTCTTCATTGCTTCAGATACAATCTCTTCGAAGGTGAATTGAAAATGCGCTTTTGCTAACGCTGTTTCCAGCGTTTTCGTTTTTTCTTCAATTTTTTTTTTTCCCATATTCTGAAGGGTCTGGTAGATTGCTGGGAGATTACCGATTTCAGCTTAAGTCGTGTAAGACGTGAGATGTCGTCGGCAGACAAACCAGCACAGTTCGCGTGGACACTTAGTTTGCATCCATCGCATGATATAGTTGGCGAGTTGTTTGTGATGATCTTGCTAAAATTAGGGCACGGCACCATATTGCAAAAAATTCAGAGCGTCTGGTTGGTAAGCAGCAATAATAACACAGAAGTGTTTGGGAAATGGATGTGCGAACAGACAGGCGTTGAAGGATTAGGGTGATTTATGTTAGAATGAATTTGCACAAGTTGATCGTTTACCAAATAAGAGGTCGATAACCTGAATGGGTGTTGGTTTCAATACGGTATCTTCGGAGAGCGCTACTAGACCACAGGATGTCTCGATCGTAGTAAAACTTCACTGGGGGAGCACTAATACAACGTACTCAACTTGTCAAAAATTTGTAATTTTTGCTTTAGAATCACAAGAGATGAAAGAATAAAACTGAACAGAGAATTAATACGCGTGTGACTTGTAAAAATATCTATAACTCATGAGCGATAACTATAATATGTATACTTTGTGGTAAATAAATTGATTTAACGCCTATGGAGCGACACTGTCTGTCAATATTAGCCGTATCACTCAAATCATCTGAAATGATATGGCCAAGATAACACACAGAATGGACTCTTTTTACACTTAGACCATTTAAAGAAACACTTGGTACTGTGTATATCTTCTTATTAGGTTGGAACGCAATAAATTCAGTTTTCTCACTATTATAAACAAGACCATGTTCCAACGCGTAAGATTCACACAATGCCAAGAGTTTCCTCAGTCCAGATAAAACTGGTGCGAAGACGTCCATGTCATCTGCATAGCTGATACGGTTAACAATAGCTGAGCCAACCACACAACCAATTCTTTCCTCGTTCAGCCGTTGGCTAAGGTCATTCATGTATACATTGAAAAAATAAGGGGATAGCAGCCCACCCTGTCGCACTCGTGTATCTTGGGTAAACGTACTGGATTTTGCTGCATCCCATCATATTCTCTTCTGCTTTTTCGTGAGCCATTCATACAGTATAGAATTACGACGAGGACAAATCTTCCTTTTATTAAGAATGTTCAGAAGTTTGCCCCCATTTACCCTTTCGAAAGCGCGGCTTAGGTCAAGTTAGCACGCGTATACGGGCTTAAATCGAGAAACATCTCGATTTAAGTGCTGCATGATGGTTGATTTTAACGTATATATCGCCATATCCGTGCCATGGCATTTTTTGAAACAAAACTGGTTATCGGCACAATGTAGTTTCTGCATACATTTGTGCTAGATGATTTTTTCCAATATCTTGGACAGAACCGTGGCTATAGCGATAGGACTTTAATTTTCACTTGAAGTCAGTGAGCCTCTCTTATTCTTCGGAACCGGAACACCATCCGCTTCAACATAAGTTACTAGGCAGATAACTATGCAACATCATAGATGTATAACAAACTGCAAGAAGAATATGTAATTCAGGTGGAGCATTTATAAAATGTTCCAGTTTCAGCCCATCGGCGCCCGCAGATTTCGGGCCTTTTACGGCCTCTTGCACGCAGTTACATGTGATAAGGCAATCCACTTGAGAGACAGCTACAGAATTGTCAACATAAGATGTATTGACTCCTCCAACAGAGCCCCCTAAAAGTGTCCTTCTCCAATATTCCGCGACCACCGATGATTTCATCGGTGAACCAATCGATATAGTTTGGTTTAGCAGTTGGTATTTTGGTACCAGTGTGTTTCCAGAAAGAAGTGAAATCACGTGACTGGTACCTCTTTACTAGCTGATCCGCCTTGTGTTGTTCCTGGTTCTTAAGATGAGTTTTCATGCACAGTTTAAAGCTAGCTCGAGTGACAATACGTTGTTGATTAATGTCTCCAACTCGGGGTCTACCGGCATCAATCCAGCTACGTAGTGCCATTTTGGCCTCCCGTTTCGCAGATATTACTCCCCCATTATCTCTCCAACAACTCAGATTCCGACCGCCAGTATGTCGTTTCTTGATTTTTCCACTAGTGGTAATAGCAGCACTAGTTATTGCCTTAACTATTTTACCATAGAAATTGTCAATTTGATGCACATAACGTTCGTTCACACAGGCCGTTTCATCACACATACTCAACTTACGCGGAATTATAACTCTATAATATATTCTTTATTCCCTAGGCCTTGCGGCGTTCAGGGTATACCCTATTAACCATAATACTCTATTAACCATTACAAAAATAGAAAAAACAATCCAACAATTAATCACGTACAATCCAATATAATTTACAATTTACAATATTTTTTCTCATTTCTTTCTTCTTGCTTCAATGTCCCTCTCCTTCTTCCTGTTCTCATTCTGGTTTCCCTCTCCGATCTCCTTCCTTCTCACGCGGAATTATAACTCTTCTTAACTCATTCACTAGTACTCTGATATAACACTCTATCACAACACGGTGCAGTGTCGCAGGGTAGAAGAGCCTCATGCGGTCTAGCTGACAGCGATATTGGCGTCTTGATCTCCAGGTAGAGCGGAAGATGATCAGAAATGGTAGATAGATAATCTATCTTCATGTACACGACGTTCTTCACGAAAGATTTAGGTACCATGCAGTTTTCCAGCCACGATGTAGTGCTGAAGGCATCACTAATGTACGTATATCTGTCCTCAAGTAATATATCTAAATCAACCACCACATAGTCAAACTCTTGACAAAATTTTAAAAGTTCGTTCGGTTATATATCTCGTCATTCCTAGAATAGAAATTTAACGGTATAGATTCTAGATCTGCTTTACGAGTTACAAATTCAGGTGAATAATGTTCAGAGCTAGAATTGAACGCGAAATCAGATGCCAAAGTGTTAGTATTTTCGACCGCTAAAGTAACTACGTTGCCATTTACCGATCTTTATTGTCTGCAAAGTCTGTATTGGTGTTACGACCAAAGATTTTCCGGACTTACTCCCAAACTATGGCCACTGCAGTGGTAACTGCAACGGTGGACACATACGTGCGCCATGATTCGCGTTTGCTTTCTTTCACAATTCTTTTAGCCCGAGCTTTCGATCGCTGAAGGGCTATTGTGTATTTTTGTGTTGGAGAACGACAAAATATATTGAATTTGGTATCCAGTGAGAACAAATGGCTCCTTTATCAATCTCCCTTTCGGGAGTGGCTGATGAAGGATTGATAGACCATACTTGTCCCTTCTCGTTTGTGGAGAAGGATGGGTAGCTCTTCTTTTAAGGTGATGGAGAGAACTGAGGTTGAATGCAATCGTGGGGATTTATTTAGACCTCATCCCTTTGGTTGTTGGGTCTGAATTTTTGCCTCTGCGACCGATACCAACACTTTATCTATGACAGCATTTGGCACAACTGTACGTAGCTTTGTAAATGTTGGACAACACATTGGGCCGTATGAATAAAAATAAGCATAACCTTTTACTTGCAAATTATGAAGGAAATCCTCGAAACAATATGAATAAAAATGCAAGCAAAACCTTTTACTTATGAGTAAGAAGCAAAGCTTTTTTTGTTGACCTTTTGCTCACGACAGAAGTAAATGGTTATGAATAAAGCAGACCTTTTACTTTAAATTATAAGCAAATGCTTCGAAAAACATGCATCTATATTTTCGTATACTCACTTGTGAGAAAGTGTTATAGCGAACTAGTTGCTATGGCGGATAATGTGCATTTAAGAAATGTGAAACACTATAGGTGTCGTTCTTCACCACGTTCTAGTGACTTTAAAAGTTTGTTTCGTTTTGAAGAGGAAAACGTGGAGTGGTTAGCTAATACTTTTTCAGGTAACACTACAGAATCTCAAGGCGGTGCGTTGTCTTCTCGGCATAAAATCAAATTATTTTTGAGGTATCTAGTCGATCCTGGGTTTCAAAAAGGTATCGGTGAGGAACTTGGGGTGGAGCAATCCACAGTATCACGGACTGTCAGCAGTGTTGTTGATGAAATTGTTGCACAAGCTGGCACCTGGATTAAATTTCCTACTTCCCAAAATTCATTAGTGGAGGCGAAAGAATTGTGGCAAAGAAAATACCGTTTTCCAACCGCGATTGGTGTCATTGACTGTACGCATATAGGTATAGAAAAACCGAAGATCCATGGAGATGAATATGTCAATCGTAAAGGAAAACCTACGCTAAATGTACAGGCAACTTGTGATGCCAGTGAAATGTTCACAAGTGTAGATGTAAGGTGGCCTGGGTCTGTACATGACTCAAGGATTTGGAAAAATTCAGACATTAGGCAAATTTTATCAAGAATGCAAAATACTGTACTAATTGCTGATGAGGGCTATGGATTAGAACCATGTCTTATGACTCCATTTAAAAATCCTGATATTAGAGCTCAAAGGAGCTTTAATAAACTCCTAAAAGAGGAGATAATAATAATCGAGCGTTGTTTTGGTCAACTTAAACGAAGGTTCCCGATCTTAAAGTATGTTTGCCGCGTCAAACATAAAAATATCCCAAAAATAGTTGTAGCTTGTGTTATTTTGCACAACATCGCTAAGAAGTTAAAAGACAGATATTTTGAATCAGATGATGAACAGATAGCTGATGATAATCAGGTAAATGAAGATCTCTCTGAAGCTGACAACGTTTTTCGTTTAGGACAATAAGTAAGACAAAACCTTGCTGTTATAATTAACAATTTTAATAATTAAATGTACAAATGTTAAAACTACAATGTACAACAAAAATATTATTTATGTCTTAAAAACTATTATATGGCTAACAATAATTTTATACTACATATTATAATAAGAATTATTATCCTCTGTAGTAATATTATTTTCAAAATTATAATTTCCACTATGTAATTTTTGCAGTTTTTCTTTAAAATAATCCCTTTGTATTCTGGTTGTATTAAGTTGTTCCAGCAATACTAACCGTTGCAGTTCTGTGTTTGTCAACAATTTAGTTTCACCCGTTTCATATTTATCTAAGACAGTTTTCCTTCGGGATGGTAGGGCTGGAGGATCTGGAACAGGACGATTTGTAACCGCTGTCGATCCATCGGAAACTTCCATTGATGATGAACCTCCCATGTGGGAATCATTTGTTTTGTTTGTTGCGATACCACACTGTAGAGCTCCTACACATAATTAATTATTTAGTTAAAATTTTGGCGCACAACATCTGTTATTATTAGCGATTATCTCAATTAGTGACTCCATTTTTAATGGAGTCACTAAGTATAATACACGTATTAGAAAATTGAGTATGATTTTAAACCTAACAGGTTTCAATTAAGCCTTGTATTAGCCCCCTCGGTAATAAATTTAGAAACCAATAATCAAACTTACCTGGAATTTTGCTTACAGTTAGGTTAGTGTCACCTTGCATCGCTGCAAACATATGTCTCTCCCATTCCGTCAACTTTATACGTTTATTTCCCGTTTTTTGCATGTCAGTTTTCTTCTTCAGTCGTGATTTCATATTGTTTATTTTTTTCAATAATTTATTTGCATTTATTTCCTTCCCAAAAAGTCCTTGATATTTATGGACTATTTTAGCAATAGCTACTTCTTTCATTTTTTTAATTTTTGGAACCTGAGATTTTTCTAAAATCTCCGGATAAGAGCAGAGTTCTTCAGCTATAAATTTTAAATCAGTACTCGCATCTTGTTGTTCATGTTCATTGTCACTTGAAGACGACATGATTGAAGAAAAAATTGAAATAATTGCAAAAAAAAGAAGAAAAAAATTACTTTACACCAATAAAAATAAGTTGAAATGCCAAACATGGAACTCAATACAGCACTAGCACATTGTTAATACTGTTTATAGACTATTTTCAACTTGACGGCAATCGGCAAGAAGTAGTACGATTTTGATAAATACTGATTTTCAGGTTTCAACATAAACATCCTCTTGACCTTTTACTCAACGGTAGAAGCATTTACTTGCAAGTAGAAGGTAATCGTTATTCATATAAAAAGAAGCAAATGCTTTTACTCCGACCTTTTACTCGAAGCAAATGCTTATACTTCTACCTTCTACTTATGAGCATTTACTTCAACTTTATTCATACGGCCCATTGTCTCCGTCTATATCTGAAAGCTTGTTGTTCCCTTTGGATACAATATTGCTTCGCCCTTTTGTTAGTGGTGTTATTAAACAAATAGTTATAGTAGTCATCAAATCCGATTGTATTCAGAACTGCATTGGTTATATCTTTAGCCCGTTTACCAACCTTTTTTTTGTGTACCTTATACGCATACATTTTTGACCTTAGCCCAACGCAGGAAGTCTTCAATAATATCACCATTTAATTCATCCTTCATCAAACCTATCACATTTTTATTGACCCGAGGCATGTTAAATATATTATTTTCGGGGTAATTTGACGTATCAAATTTATGAATGACACGCTTCATCACTTTATAAATGTCAAAATTGAAAAAACTATATAAGGCTACCTGTGTCTGTGTAAAGGAGTTTTGCGTTTTCACCAAATTTTTTCTTTATGTAATTATAATGAAAATCATATAAAAAATTTTAGATTAATTTTAGTAATTTGGGTGTGATTCTAGGCGGGGGCGGAGTTTTGGAAAATGAGGAAGTACAATAAGAAAGTACGTGCCGGGAAAAATGAGGAAGTACAATGAGAAAGTACGTGCATGGCCTTGAAGTGGTCTAGTACGTGCCTAGCTCTACTACTGAAGAGTTATGTTAGTATAGAATAGTTATGAAAATATCTGGATTATGTACTAGCGAGAAACAATGGGGCTGAACTACACATAAGGGAAAGAGTAAGGAAGGCAAGAGTAGTCATGGGGAAGCTGTGGAGAGGAAGTTTAACGATGATATTAGATGGAGACTAAGGGTGTTTGACGCCGTGGTGAAGAACATCCTGCTATATGGCGTGGAAATATGGTAATAGAAGAAATGGGAGAAGGTAGAACGAGTACAGGAGAGGTGTTTGAGATGGATCTTAGGGGTAGATAGAACAACACCAGGGTATATTGTAAGAGAGGGACTGAAAAGGGATAAGTTGAAAGTGGGTACAGTAAGGAGGGCGGTTAATCACGAGGGGAAAGTTAGAAGAGAATCAGACAAAAGAAAAGTGAGGGAATGCTGGGAGGAGAGAGCCAGAGAGGAACAGAAAGGAAGGAGTATTAATGGTGGTATTACTGGATGCGGAGTGGATGCGACAGAGGTGGAAAGGAAAAGAAATGAAGGGATAAGCGTGATTGCGGAAGTGTGGAGGAGGGATAAGAAAGTGGGGGAGCAAGAAAGGACAATCGGAATAGACAAATCAAGGAGTGCAGGGAGATATAAAGGTCAGAACTATAGGGTTACCAAGCTACTTGAAGGGAGAAAGAGGAGCTAAGGTGCGGGAATGAAGAGAGAGGAAATAGATATTGGAGGAAACAGGAGGATAAGATGTGCATAGGAAGAAGATATAGAGCACCTCGCGAAAAGGTGTAGGGAGATGACAGTGTGGTCGGGGAACACATTAGACCTGTTGCACGAAGATGGAAGGGTGAGAGGTGAGCAAGGGAATTAGAGGCAAGAAGGATTGAGATTGGGCAAGGATAACAGGAAGGTGTAAAGGAAGGAAGAAAGAGGTCCGGTGGAACGAAAAAGGGGGGAAAGGAAGGCAGGAAGGGGGTTGAGGTTGCCTAGGAATGGGGAGGAAGGAAGGGACATAGGAGGAGGGGTGAAGAAATGGTTGGAAGGGAAGAGAATGGAATAAAATAAATAGTAATGTAATATAAAATATGGTTAATATGACGTTGGGTTGTTGATATGAGACATGATATGTTTTGTAATTGTATCAAATACCCTAAACACAGAAAGGCCTAGGGGAAATAATGGATTATATATATTATATATATATATACACATATAGTAAAAAGCTACTAAATTGTTTATTTACCGGGTGATATTCGTTCACAGCACAGTGCAGCCTGACTGTAGGCATCCATATTGTTATATGTATCTTCGACACCATCTAAAAAGTAAAAAGTCGATTGTAAGTAGAAATTAAAAATTACAAGAGAAAAATATGAATGCCAGATATCAGAATGAACTGAAAATCCGAAATCTTCAGAAATTAATGGCGTTTTTGATGGACACAATTTTCCTCGAAAAGGCGACGTGGGAGCAAGTTGGGAAAAAAATTTGATAACCAAAATTTATCCAAAAAATTGAATAGTAGTACTGAAATTTACCGGAATAAACCGGAAATACACGATATCAAGGGCAATTTCGAAATTTTAAATGGGAACTTATGCCATACTGGGTATCTTTGGATTGATTTTTTGAAAAGATACAAATTTAACATCAACATTTTTTTAATATCTTACGGTTCACAAAAGATTGTGATATTTTTATATGATGATTATATTCCGTATAACGACTTTTTTTTATATTGAAGTGAAGTATCTTTATTAACAAGTGTTGAAAGTGCCTTCCACTTTGATTTTTTGAACAGTTTCGCATCCTTACTGTTGAGTTATCTGTAGCTCAGATCATAATAAAAAATATATATAAAAAAATATTGCACTTTCAAGTCGTACCTACTTGAGAGAACGACTTGAAAGTACTTGAAGTACCTCCAACGCGAACCATTGTTATAGAAACGCATCAACTGACACATACACTTTATTTGACATTGACAAATTTTACTTATAGTCTGTTTCTTTGGTTTAAGTGGAACTACATTTTCAAATCTAGTAACTTTTATTGATTGAATGAAGCTTTTGATAATTTTGTTTAGCAAAAGCCCACTTTACTCATTATAAAGTTAGCTAGTGACAATTTAAGAAAATTAAAATTTAGATTAGTTCCGCTTTAACGTTTGGAATAGCCTTTAGTTTAAATTAGTTTTCAAAATAAGTATATTAGATATAATAATAAATAAAATATTTATATTATTTATATTAGGAAAGGTATATTTTTACGAATATAAATGTAAGATATTTATAAGTATGGATAAAATTTATATCTTGCAAGATTGATTATATTTTCATGTTTCGATCTTGTATGACTTCGCGGCCCCTCGACAAACCTTTCACGGCCCCCCGGTTGAGAAACGCTGCTCTAGAGTAACTCCCAACCGAATATGTGTTTTATTAATGTTATTATTAATTATTTACAAATACAGTAATTTCCGAGTTTATGTGTGTAAGAAGCCTACACGAGCGCCTACCATCATACAACATGATTCAACCTATTGTTTGAATTAGTTTAGTTTTTAGTTTTTAAGGTATCAAACAAAAATAATCATTTATAGGGAAATAAATTTAGGATCCCAGCGCTACGGTGGTCAATTTTTAACTTGGCTAGAGGACATTCAAAATTTGGTTGTGTTGTGTTTACACAGCTGTCAAGCTAAAATTGTAAGAATCCATTTTTTTACAATATTTTATGAATCTGATTGCTGTTTGAATAGGTGTTGTTGCGACCGAAGCGCGTATTGGGCGTAGTGACTCGAAGAACCAGTGTCTTTGGGTTCTCCAGACACAAAGCGAGTTTACTGTAGAGTAAACGCGGGCTGGTGGTAGGTATTGGGGGAGCACAGCGACTCTTACGGAGAGGACAGGTCTGTAAACCTTTCACTGACGCGTCATGAACGCCAGTCTTAACACACAGGGATGCGTTAGCCTTGGGAAGACAGGTTCCTGATTAGGCCCACATGAAATGTTGTTAGGAGGATCCCTATGCGTCAAATGTCGTCTTGAGTCCCTACCGAAGGGGGGGGGGTGCGTAACGTACGGTTATCAGCGCACAGAAACCTACACCAGGAGGGTCCCTAGAGAGTAAGACTGCCTGGACGGCAGCGTGCAAGGGTAGCTAACTCTAAGTGGCTAAATAAAGTGTTCTACCTTACCAGACTTGCAGCTGAACGTCCATGTACATAGATGTAGTATGTGCCAATCCTACTCACTGTGAGTGCAACGGGTATAGAAAGCAGATACCATGCAAGCTTATCCTAGGTTCCAAGCCAAGCGGGTGCAACGGAATGCAGGGTTGGACCATGCTTGGACTTGGAGTACCTAAAAATGGTTACAAACACAGTATTGCTCTCAAACAGGTTGCTATGATAAATACTGCGACTACTCGTGGTAGCGCTACGTAATACCACGTGGATCGTGGAAGAAGAAAGCGACTGAAAAGATAAGTAATTACAATATCTAAGAATATAGCTAAATACTTATCTTTTGGTGCTGTATCGGCGTGAGAGACGAGTTGAGATGTGGTGCTGGAGACCTGGTAATTCACTGTCTACACGTGAGTTTCTACACTAAAGTAGAATTATGACTGACTTAATGGCCCGTTTATACAACCTTAACAGTAACTTTTCCTTACCTTATCCCTAACCCGTAAAAGATAAACTATACAAAACGCCTATGTATGTTTATACAACCTTAGCCGTAAATTATCCATAAGCAGACCTTAGCAATAAGAATTACGTAACCTTGAAAGTTCCCAACATTTCAACTTTCGTGGTTAAATTACGGCTAAATCACTGAACAGCGCATGCGCGAAAATATGACTGTTATGAAATAGGTAACGAACTTTATTTTTGTGAAATAATAAAGATGACACGAACACGGCAGATGCTGCCAAGGCAGTATAAAGGAATATTACAATAATTTGCTCATTATTCATTTTAATAAAATAGCTTCCAAAATTCGCAATTGACATTTAGAATAAAGGTTAGGTTTACGATGTTTACTCGGAACTGCGCAAACTCTAAACAGCGCATGTCATTGGCTGCGGATGACGATCGAGATTAAGGAAAAGTTAAGGAAAAGGTTGTATAAACCCAATACTTTCGTTCTGGGGATCGTTAAAAACTTATGGATAAGGTACTTCTCAGTTACGGCTAAGCAAAATTATGGCTAAGTTGTATAAACCAGCCATAACTGCGCTTGCTAACGACGTGCAGACCTGTAAGAAACGGACTCCAATACGTGAGCTAGCGAATGCAGTGACGTAGAGGCGCTGAAGTAAATGCGGAGCGGCTGAGTTCGTTGTCCAAACAGGTGTCTAGAAATGTTTAATATGCTATTTAAACATTTCCAAAAAAATATTCTTTAGCCTAGTTAAAAATTGACCATCGTAGAGCTGGGATCTTAAATTTATTTCTCTATAGTAGTGAAAAAATTATAAATCAAATAACACATTTTTAATAATGAGAAATACATTTTAAAATTTAAAAAAAAAAAATCAGTTATTACACATTTCTTATTAATATAATGGAGATTTAAATACGAAACAAACGCAGAAAACATCACTGGAATTTTTTATTTAAATGATTTTAACCGTTATTTTACAAAATTTTCGCAAATTATTTAAACTTAGTTTAAAAATTAAACAAATGCTCTTAGTACTCAAATAATGAATAAAAATGATTATCAAAAAGTTTTTTACAAAAAAATATCCTTAGACAGCCAGCATTCTATTCCACTTCTTATACTTATTAAATACAACTTATATTTCTTCACTCGACAACTTTTAAAAAGATTTGTTTTAATTATTACAAGGTATGTGTTTACATTGTTGTCCACTCGACATTTAAGAAAGTAGCTAAAGCATTGATGAAAAGCCGCTATTTTCAAGAAAAAGTCGCCAAATTTTTTATTACACAAATAAAAACACTACCTACAATTAATTGTTTTTATTGAGAACTGACAATCTCGAATACGCAGTCTGGTGGTCAAATATTGTACTAGGCATTCTAGTACTGTTTGAACTTATTACATATGTTTTACTGTTGAATTTTTGTTAGAATGTCGATTGAAGTTGTGAGCAACTATAAAAGTAAAACAAATTGTAGTGTTTTTGCTGTCATTCAAGACAGGACAAAGATAGGCATCTTAGTTTTTTTCTATTCTTAAGAAAAATGGAGGGAAAGTTAATATTAAATCCAGATTGGGAAGAGATTTGGTTATGGACAGGAGGAAGGCTTATATTTGGGATTATATTTTGAGTTAAAAAGTAACTGATACTATGCGAGTTTGTTCATTACATTTGTTGTAGAAAAACAAAACTTTACTAAGATCCTTGCATCTGCAAGTTGCATTTTCAACTTTTATCTGCTCCTCTCCAATTAAAACTAATTTTATTTCATGAGGCAATGAACATAATGCACTTGTTTGCAAACAGAATCCATATATTGTAAATTCAGATGACCGACACTCAGCTGTACCACATAAAATTACGTGCCCGGCATTGAACACCTGCTCAGCTACAAATTACACTTCAATAAATCTACTGAAATTAAACTTTAAATACTGTAATTTGATGTCCACCTTCTGTTATACACCTCGCCACATGTGTAGCGCTTAAAAATTAAAAAAAATCGCAAAGATTTACTAGCATTTTCATAAAATAAAAATGTACTGTGCTTAGATTGACCTTTTCGCTATTAGCATATTGACAGCTGAGTACTTGAGACGACAGCCATATTGCCTTGGAGCACAGCGCCGCCATCGGTAATGTTACTTCTCAATAGTGTTTGGGACTTCAGATATTCAGTATTGTAATAATAATAACAATAATCTTTATTAAACTATTTGATCATAATAAATTATAAAATTATATAATACAGTATGCAATTACAAAATTAAATAACAAATTTATAGATGACTAGCAGAATACCCATTCTTCGCACGGAATGAGTTAAATTAAGTTTATTATAAAAGAAATATAATTATATAATTAAATATATATTTTTTTCAAAATAAAGCTAATTGAACATATGTATAAAAATACTCTTGCAACAAATCAGGGGTCATTAACATTAAATAAATATTTAAGTATATAGCTTGTAGCACATCTTAACAGAACATTAGTCTGAATAGAAATGTGAAATATGAGTGTTCCAGTTCGACCGTTCTTTCACAATCTAAGATTTGCTAGACTGCGGAATTGAAATGCAAATAGAATAAATCCCAAATTATAATAATTTAACACTGTCCACTTCGATTCAGGTTTACTGATTTACGTAATTTTTTTATTCAATAATATTCTAAGAAGACGTTTATGTTATTTTCATAGACAAAATACTGAGGAAAAGATTTCTAGACATTTTCTTAACTTTGACAAAATTTACTAAATTAACTAAAAGAACGAAAGTGTTTATGATAGTGTTAAAGTTACCTATACCGAATGATTTTTTTTTTCCGTTCTCGCCCCCCAAAACGTTACACATTTAAATTCTGATACGAAATATAGCCTATAATTTGTCCGGATTCACCTTAAGGTGTATTGAAAATCTCGTGAAAATCGGTCAAGCCATTTTGTCGTGTTGCCCGTACGGGCAGGCAGATAGACTTTCACATTTATATATGTATGTATCCAGGGACCTTTCTATTGAATCAAAATAACCAATTTACGCTTTTAGGTTTGAAATGAAAAGAAAAAACCGTCAAACACATTCAAAATATTTTAAAAACACACCTATATGTTAGAAACGAATATTGTACCCCACAAACACAATAGATTCGAAGGGTTCTATAATTCACCCTAATATATACGTTCGTCCCTTAGAAGTTGATTAGAGCAAAATCCTGAATTATGTTTTTATATAAATATGTGTATGGCAGTGGCGGTCGGTGAAACATGTTTGGGTATGCAATTAGTATGATCGGACAAGCTCGTACTAGATCGCTCAACAGCAGTATAGCAACGACAAAGCACGAGCGTGTGTATTCTTTGTAATTGCTTACCCAAAAGTGATTCACCGACCGCCACTGGTGTATGGGTAATCTTTGTAAGAACACAATATCAACCTAATAATCTCATCGGGTCGGGACACGCACACGCACACGCACACACGCACGCACCAGCGCACGCACGAACCCACGCACGCACATACATACGGACGGCACTTCAAAAATAGGTTCTTTTGATTCCCTGGACCATGAAACGTGGTCATCAGTCAAAATCTCGACATCGAAAATTTAAGGCAAAATCCTGAAATACATTATTAAACATTTTTATGGGTAAACTTTGTAAACAAAAACCAAGTCGATATCTCATAAGACGTAAAAGATTTTGAAAGGAATTCGTAAAAACACATTTTACCCTTTTCATCCCCATAAGGACCGAATTTAAAAAAAAAAATCCCTTCTTATTTGGTGCTTATGTCATGAAAAGAATATTCTCCTAAAATTATATCTTTCTAGATTTACAAAACGTTTTCTCGAATAATAATACCAATTTAACCTTTTAGACACTATTTAAACACTTTCTAAATATTTTAAAGACACACATATATGCCAAACAGAAATGTTGTAACTCAACAAACACATGAGATACAAGGTGTTCTATAAAGCACCTTAAATGTACAAACACTCTTTTAGGGGTTAATTAGAGCAAAGTCCTGAAATAAGTTTTTAAACATTGGTATGGGTAAACTTTGCAAGCAAAAGCCAAGTCTATATTTGATCAGATCTAAAAAATATTGAGGAGTCCATGAAAACATATTTTACCCCGTTTTATCTCTTAGGGGTTGAATTTCGAAAAATCTTTTCTTAGAGGGTACCTACGTCATGAAAGGAATATACTCTCCGAATTATATGGTTCTAGGTCTAGGGGATGTTCTATCGAGTAAAAAAATCAATTTATTCCCGTAGGGTTAAAATTAAAAAAAAAAAAAAAAACGTTAAAATACTTTCTAAATATTTTAAAAAGACACATATATGCAAAAAAAAGAAATTATAACATAATACACACAGGAAATATGACGGGTTCTATAATTTACTCCGTTTGTAGATTCACCCGTTTAGAGGACGATTAGTACAAAATCCTGAAAAATAAGTTTTTCAACATTTACATGCGTAGTCTTTGTAAACAAAAACAAGACGATATCTTATTGACCTAAAAGATATTGAGAAACCCGTGAAAACACAATTCACCCCTTAGGGGTCGACTTTCGAAAAATCATTTCTTAGGGGCTTCTTAAGTCATAAAAGGGATATATTCCCCGAATTTTATGTTTCTTTATCTAGTTTCTCTATCAAATTAAAAATACAAATTTACCCCTTTAGGGGTGAAATTTTAAAAAACAGTCAAAAATTTATTCTAAATATTTTAAAAAGACACCTATATGTCTAAAAGAAATGTTATAACACAACAAACACAGAAGATGCGAAGGATTCTATAATTCACCCTGATTGTAGATTTACCTGTTTAGGGGAAAATCCTGAAATAAGTTTTTTAATAATTATATGAGTTATCTTTGTAAGCAAAACCAAGTCGATATCTTATTGGACCTAAGAGATATTAAGGAAACCGTGAAGCCACATTTTACCCCTTTTAATCCCCTTTTCAACCAGTTAGAGGATGAGTTTCGAAAAATCCGTTCTTAGTGGGTGCTTACGTCATGGAGGGAACATATTCGCCGAATTTTATGATTGTAGGTCCAGTGGTTTGGGCTGGGCGTTGATTATGAGTGGGTAGCTAAGTTACGATTTTATATATATAGACTAGCTGAGTACCCGTGCTTCGCTACGGTATATTGACGATCTGTGATCATCGTGCAATCATTATAAATCATGGTTCCCTATAGATCACATTGCTTACTATCTCCTCAAGTGTAGATTCACCCCGATGGAGACTCATTAGTGTAAAATTTTCAGTTTGTTTCTAAACATGTGTACAGGTAACTTTTATAATCAAAAACCTAGTTGATATCTCATCTTTCCTAAGAGATATTGAGAAATCCGTGAAAAACTATTTTACTCCTTTTCACCCCATAGGGGTCGAAAAATCCTTTCTTAGTGAGTTCTTACGTCATATCGAGAAATGTACTCTTGGAATTTCTAATTTCTAATAAAAAATACTAATTTTCCCTCAATTTAAAAAACTGTCAGAACACTATCGAAAGATTTTAAAAAGTCCTAAATGCCAGAGAGGTTGTTATAACTCAAGAAGCATAGGAGATATAAAGGGTTCGATGCTTACGTTATGGAACGAATATGTTCTCGGAATTCCATGTATCTAATCAAAAATATATCAATTTAACCCTTTATAGGTTAAAAAAAAAAACGTTTAAGACTTTGGAAAAAAAATGATATGCCAAAAAGGAATGTTATAACTCAACAAACCAAGAAGTTACGAAATATTATATAATTCTCCCTGATTTAATGTAGATTCGCCCGTTAAGTGTTGCTTGCAGCAAAATCCTAAATTACATTTTTATACATGCGTACGGGTAACCATAGTAAGTAATAAGCAAGTCGTTATTTCATCCCCTAGGGGTCGAAATTCGAGAAATCTGTTCTTAGTGGTTGTCTACGTCATGGAAGAAATATAGTTCCCGAATTTGTCTACTAAATTCGTCATTTGTGTACTAAAAAATACCAATGTACCAATGTAACGTAAAGTAATGTAAGAATAGCAATTTAGGGGTGAAATATAAAAAAATGGTTAAAATGAAATGATTTGAAACTAATGATATTAAAAAGACACCTAAATTCGAAAAAGTACAACATAGTTATTGTACAACAAAGATGGAAGATACAAAGGGTTCTATAATTCACCCCGAATCTAGAATCGCCCCTTTAGGTTGATGGTTAGAACACTGTAAGCAAAAATCAAATCAATATATTATTGGACCTAAGAGATAATGAAGATTCCCAGGAAAAACATTTTATCACTTTCCATCCCGTAGGGGTCGAATTTCGTATAAGCGGATGCTTGCGACATGGAGGAATTTCATATCTCTGTCAAGGGCCGTTCTTTCGAACAAAAAATACCAATTTACCCATTTAGGGATGAAATTTAAAAACTTTCAAAACTCTTTCTAAATATTTTAAATAGAAAATTATGTACCAAAATGGAATGTTATAACTCAGGATATAAAAAGGTTTCTATAATTCACCCCAAATGTAGATGCACCGCTTTAGGGGTTGATTAGGGTAAAATCCTGATTTACCTTACATCAAATATTTGTTTGGGTAACCTTTGTAATTAAAAACCAAGTCAATATCTTATTGGTCCTAAGGTATATTGAGGAATTCTTCAAATCACATTTCACCCCTAGGGCTCGAATTTCGAAAAATCTCTTCTTAGTGGGTGCTTACATCACGGAAGGAATATACTTCCCGAATTTCATGTCTCTATATCCAAGGGAAGTTCTTCGAATAAAAATACCCATTTACCCCTTTAGAGGTGTAATTTTGGAAAATGGTCAAAACTATTTCGAGATATTTGAAAAAGACACCGGTGTGCCAAAAGGAATGTTATAACTCAATAAACATAGGAAATACGACGGGTTGTATAATTCACCTCGATTATAGATTTACTCCTTTAGGGGTTGATTAGGAAAGAATCCTGAAATCAAATTTTCAGCATTTGTATGGGTAATCTTTATAAGCAAAAGCCAAGTCGATATCTTATTGGTCCTAAGAGATATTAAGGAATCCTTGATATTACATTTCACCCCTTAGGGGTTGAATTTCGAAAAATCCCGTCTTAGTGGGTGCTAACGTCATAGAGGGAATATACTTTACGAATTTCATGTATCTTGCCCTTTAGGGGTGAAATTTTGAAAAACTGTCAAAATCATTTCGAGATATTTTAAAAAGACACCGATATGCCAAAAAGGAATGTTATAACTCAATAAACACAGGAAATATGAAAGATTGTTTAATTCACCCCGATTGTAGAATCACCCCTATAGGGGTTGATTTGGACAAAATCCTGAAATAAGTTTTTCGGCATTTGTATGGGTAATCTTTATAAGCAAAAGCCAAGTCGATATCTTATTGGTCCTAAGAGGTATTGAGGAATCCTTGAAATTACAGTTCACCCCTTTTCACTCCTTAGAGGTTGAATTTCGCAAAATCTCGCCTTAATTGGTGCTTACCTCATGGAGGGAATATACATTTTGCGAATATCATGTATCTTTGTCCAAGGAATATTCTATCAAATAAAAAATACCCATTTACCTTTTTAGGGGTGAAATTTTGAAAAACTGTCAAAACCATTTCGAAATATTTTAAAAAGACATCTATATGTCAAACAGGAATTTTATAACTCAACAAACACAGGAAATATGACGGATTCTATAATTCTCCCTGATTGTAGATTCACCCTTTTAGGGAATGGTTAGGACAGAATCCTGAAATAAGTACTTCAACATTTATATGGATAACCTTTATAAGCAAAAACCAAGGCGATGTATTATTGGACCTAAGAGATATTGAGGAGTCCGTGAAAACACATTTTACCCCTTTTAACCCCTTAGGGGTTGAATTTCCAAAATTCATTTCTTAGGGGGTTGTTAAGTCATAAAAGGGATATACTCCCCGAATTTCATGTTTCTCTGTCTAGACGACATTCTATCGAATAAAAAAATACCAATTTGCTTCTTTAGGGGTGAAATTAAGAAAAAATCGGTCAAATTACTTTCTAAATATTTTAAAAAGACACCTATATGCCAAAAAGGAATGTTATAACACAATAAACACAGAAGATGCGAAGGTTTCTATAATTCACCCTGATTGTAGATTCACCCCTTTTAGGGGATGATTAGGACAAAATCCTAAAATAAGTTTTTCAACATTTATACGGATAACCTTAATAAGCAAAAACCAAGGCGATATATTATTGGACCTAAGAGATATTGAAGTTGAAGGATCCGTGAAAACACCTTTTACCCCATTTCACCCCTTAGAAGTTGAATTAACAAAAATCATTTCTTAGGGTGTTGTTAAGTCATAAAAGGGATATACTCCCCGATTTTTTGTTTCTCTGTCTAGACGACTTTCTATCGAATAAAAAATACCAATTTACCCCTTTAGGGGTGAAATTTAAAAAAACGGTCAAAACATTTTCTAAATATTATAAAGACACCTATATGCCAAAAAAAAAAAAAAATTTAACACAACACACACAGGAAATACGACGGGTTCTATAATTCACCCCGATTGTAGATTCACTCTTTTAGGGGTTGATTAGTACAAAATCCTGAAAAATAAGTTTTTCTACATTTATATGGGTAGTCTTTGTAAGCAAAAGCAAGGCGATATATTATTGACCTAAAAGATATTGAGAAATCCGTGTAAACACATTTCACCACTTTTCACCCCTGAGACGTCGAATTTCGAAAAATCATTTCTTAGGGGGTTCTTAAGTCATAAAAAGGATATACTCCTCGAATTTTATGTTTCTTTGTCTAGACGACATTTTATGAAATAAAAAATACCAATTTACCCTTTTAGGGGTGAAATTTAAAAAAACGGTCAAAACACTTTCTAAATATTTTAAAAAGACACCTATATGCCAAAAAGGAATGTTATTAGACAATAAACACAGAAGATGCGAAGGGTTCTATAATTCACCCTGATTGTAGATTCACCCCTTTAGGGGTTGATTAGGACAAAATCCTGAAAATAGTTTTTTAATATTTACATGAGTAATCATTGTAAGCAAAAACCAAGTCGATATCTTATTGGACCTAAGAGATATTAAAGAAACCGTGAAGCCACATTTTACCCCTTTTAACCCCCTTTTCACCCACTTAGAGGATGAGTTTCGAAAAATCCGTTCTTAGTGGGTGCTTTTGTCATGGAAGGAATATACTTGCCGATTTTCATGATTGTAGGTTCAGTGGTTTGGGCTGGGCGTTGATTATGAGTAGGTAGCTTAGTTACGATTTTATATATATAGATTACTTATTATTATTATTTTTTTTTTCTTTCATAATATTTTCTGACTGTTATTCTTCGAGGTGCAAATATTAAATTTCATTAATTTAATATCATTCTACCAAGTCTATTGTGCTAAAAATGTTGAAAATATATTTTTCTTACCTGTAGATTTGTGAAAGATAACTCCTACCGCCAGAGTAATGGCCACGCACACAGTGGAGTGCATGGTGAATCAATGGAAGTTTCAAACCATCAACTAGCTAATATATATTAAGTTGTTGCTTTAATCACCTTTGTGCTACATCAATTTCTCATAATCTATTCATTAAATTGGAAATTGCACTATTGTTCCCTTGTACTAATAACACAATGTTATTAAAAAATACTCGAGATGTATGTATATTATAATGAAACATATTGTGGAGAAATTGAAAAAAACCTATTTATTTTTAACTATCGCTTACCTACTGTTTAATATTAACTGAATTATTTAACTTTATGTACAAATACAAAAACCGATAGCAACCACAAACGCCACGTAATGTTTAATTTTTAAAAGAAACTTGCTTCCAAATAATAAATAATAATAATAATTTTATTAAACAGCCTGAAGGCCAAAATAATATATACATTTAACGAAAATAACAAAAACAAAACACAAGACAAATTTGGAGTTCAATTTTAACAATTGTGAACCCAAACATTAGAGAATACATTTATAGTTTAAGTTAGTAGATATTTAATATATCAGCTGAGCTGACCAACAAGTGTGAAACGTTTTGTCAAAGCGTAGACACTCCAGAATTAACATGTTATTAGGTTTAAGTAATCTACTACGTAAACTATAAACGTATTTTCTAAGTACAGGCATACAAGTATTAACTTCATTCATAACAAACATTTCACTTGCACTACAATATTTGTACAGCCCATTGATAACTAAATGCATTGTTGTAGCAAACCACTAATTTACGAATACCGGTTTTGGTGGTGTTAGCCCAAAGAGCAGATGTATACATACTGCCACAAAACGTATTGAAAAGGCATTTACGTACAACAGTACTGCATTTAAAAAATCTATGGTTTAACATATTTGCTTTAACACATAGATAGCGACATTTCCTATGTATTGCCAATGTCAGCTGTATCATTTAAATCATCACAGATGATATGACCCAGATAACATACAGAAGGGACTCTCTTACCGCACTGACCATTGAGTGAAATGTCGGGCACTGTATATCTCTTATTCTTGGGCTGAAATACAATAAACTCTGTTTTATTAACATTATAAATTAGGCCATGCTCCAGAGCATAGAATTCACACAGTGCTAGCAATTTCCTCAATCCAGCCAAAGATGGTGCAAAGACCACCATGCCATCAGCATAGCTGATGTGGTTAACAAGTGATGAGCCAACCATACAGCCAATCCTTTCCTTGTTCAGCCGTCGACTCAGATCATCTATGTAGATGTTGAACAAGGAAGGTGATAACAGCCCACCCTGTCGTAGTCCTGTGTTTTGTATAAACGCACTGGATTTAGCTCGATTAAGGATTAAGCACGCGAATACGGGCGTCTCTCGCTTTAGGTACTGCATTATAGTTGACTCCAACAAATATATCGCCATATCTGTGCCATGACATTTTTTGAAACCAAATTGGTTGTCGACACACTGTATTTTATCCACGAATTTTGTCATGAGAATTTTTTCAAAAACTTTAGACAAGACAGTAGATATCGCGATAGGGCGATAATTCTCGATGGATGTCACAGAGCCGCTCTTACCCTTCGGAACTGGAACAATGTTAGTCTGGATTAGTTTCACAGGTAGATGTCGATGTACCATCATAAAGTTGAAGCAAATAGCAAGCAAAATGTGTAATTCAGGGGGTGTATGGATGATGTGGTCCCCTTTGAGACCATCAGCACCTGCAGATTTGCCACATTTTAGACTTTTCACCGCTTCCTGCACGCTTGAACATGTGATTAGGCAATCTTCCGGAGATACCATCTCGGAGTTATCAACAAAGACGGTGTTAATACTCCGCACAGAACTCTCTAGCAGTGTTCTTCTCCAATGTTCAGCTATCATCTGTTATCCCGTCGATGTTACTCGGCCTTACAGCAGTTTTCTTAGTACCGGTGTGCTGCAAAGTCACGTGACTGGTATAATGACAGTACGATGTTCATCGATGTGCATCAATCCAGTTACGTAAAGCTATTTTGGCCTCTCTTTTCGCAGATAACAGCTCCTCATTCTCTCTCCAACCAATCACTCTTCGCCCACCAGAATTTCGCTTCTTATTTCTTTTACAAGCATCAACAGCAGCACTGGTAATAGCCTCTACTATTTTGCAATAAAAGTCATCAATCAGCTGAATATGGTACGGGTTCACACAGTCAGTTTTCTCACACATTATCAATTCCCGCGGAATCACAGTTCTTTTTAACTTATTCACAATTGCTCTGCTATAGCACTCACTCACATTATCATTCCACGGCACACTATCGTAGGAAAAGTTCGCCTGTTGTGTCGTTGTAGATATAGATGTCTTGCCCTCCATGAAAAGTAGAAGATGATCTGAGATGGTAGACAGGTAATCTATTTCCACATTCCTGATGTATTTCACAAATGATTTCGGAACTATGCAGTGATCAAGCCACGAAGTCGTGCCGAAAGCATCACTATGAAGGTGTAACTATCAGCAGGCAGCATTTCGAGATTAGCTACTGCATAATCAAACTCTGGACAGAACTTTAAGAGCTCATTCGCAAAAAACGATGTAGGATTAGAGTTCAAGTCGCCAGCGATCAGCACATTGGAAACATTATTATCAGTTGCTAATGCTTCTATCTTCCCTAGGACTTGGATGAATTCAGGTACATTTTCCAAGGAATTAGTCGGCATGTACACATTGATGATTAAAATATTGCCGTCATTAGTGCTGATTTTAATCGCTGTCAGACGTGGTTCTTCTGGTACAGCTATTATTCTTATACTCTGAGAAAGAGACTTCCTCCATAAGATAGCGACACCACCGTACGGTCTTCCCAGATGCACTGTTGCTGCAGGATCCATCACTGAAGTACCAGTGGAAGAAAAATCTACATGAATGTTCTCCAGAAAGTGTAGATCACTTAAACGCAACCATGTCTCTTGTAACAGACATACGTCAACTGAATCCAAAATATCTTTTATCTGGCTTGATATCCGCCTTAGAGACTTGTAATTGAAAGTAACGATTTTCAGACTCTCCATAATAGTTAGCGTTATCTTCAACATTACTCTATTGCTGTGTAGCAACTTTCTTCTCAACCCAAATCTATTCGCGGATGCCTATACCGCTTGGTCAAAAAGATGGAGACATGACCGTCGGAACATCTGCGATTTTGACACATCCGGAAGTTACTATAGTTTCATTGTGTTTTTGATGACACACTTAAGTCCTTCCGTAGATATTTTGTTGTTCTTCAAGACATCCAGAACATCATTTTCAGTTGCAATGAGATTAACTCTCGAAATAAACAACCACTTTCGTTTGGGCACACCACTGACATTACCAACAACAGCTGATGAGCCAATAACAATATTTTTGTTTACATTGGTCTTCTTCCGCTTTCTATAACTAACAGTGGTAAACCCGTCTACGACAGTAACACGTTTGTTAACGTCTATTTGTCTTACGACCTTGTTGACGTCCTTGCCACGTGTTCCCCTGCAGTTTCGGGCGGAGTTTTAGCAATGGCGGGCTTTGTCTTGCGTTTATTGTCTGACTCACCTGCCTTACTTGCATAACTTGGCTTGGCTATATCGTGAGGAGGGGTTGGAGACGGGGGAGACTGACTGGTTTTATCCAAAGTTTCATCATGCACATTTCTCAAAGTATTTATAATTACTTCCAGATCTTTTTTCATAATGGACGTGACATCTACGTAGTCAAAGGTAATCGAAGGCAGCTTCGTAAGATCCTTTGCAACATAAGTTGGAACAATACCAGGATCAGTAGATTTCAACAACCTAAATATATCCAGCAAACTTTTTTTCCGTTTTTCATCGCCTTTTCTTCTCGTATACATCCCACTACAGTGAGAAATCAGCAGTTCCCTTGCGGACTCTACTTCAGCCTCGCTGTAGTGATCCCCGCACAGCTTCACTAGCAATATTTCGTCTAGAATATCTAATTTATTCTGGATGAACATCAGTAGTTCACACAATTACAATTGCGTAACAGCACACATTCTTATCGTGCAGAGTATAACGCGACCACACTCCACAAATGTCAAACTCAAACTCAAAATCCTTATGCTTTTTTGTTCTAGCCCCCTAGTAACAAGACATGGGGTGAAGACCGTACTGTCATGTTGCGTTTATATTGATCTCTAGTGCGCTCTAAGGTAGATTATAGATTTCTAGGTAAACTCCCTTTCCACCTAAACACCAAGAGATACGAATTCTTGACACTGGGGTTAGATTGGCCACAGGTGCATTTCGCACCAGCCCAATACCAAGCCTGCTGTGTGAAACAGGCGAACCGTCACAGAAAAATTCTATCCCTACGATATATGGCTGCACTTAGTGCCAAGCCAGATCATCCTGCGTATGACCCTATTCTACAAAATAGGCATACAGAGACTTATGACAGAAAACCAAGAACCAATAGGCCTTTTGGTCTGAGGACTTTCGACATTTTGGGCGATATTGATTTTAATATGCCTGAAATGGCAAGTTTCGTTTTGTATGCTGTTCCACCATGGACGCTACCGCGTCCGCTTGTGAATCTCACATTAACTAGGTTTGATAAAGATAGTACGTTGCCTATCGAATACCAACATGAGTTACAAAGAACACTGGTCCCTAGGTTCGAGGATACTGTCATTTTTACTGACGGATCAAAATCCGGAACCAGGGTTGGGTGTGCGTTCGTTGTCCTGAACCCACGTCAACAGTTTCAGTACCGTCTGCACTCCATAACGAGTGTTTACACTTCTGAGCTGCACGCTATTTTCAAGGCCCTGTGTTTTGTTTCGTCAGAGCAAAATCGGTCAAGTGTTATCTTGACGGACTCGCTGAGCGCTCTGAACAGTATCCAAGATCCAAATCCAGTGCATCCTCTTGTACTAAAAATCCAGTTGCTACTCCACAAGCTGAATGCTCAGAATGTGAGAGTAGAGTTGTTTTGGATACCGGGACATGTTGGTATTAAAGGCAAGGAAGCGGCAGATGCAGCTGCAAAAGCCGCCTCTCACAGACCTATGATTGATGTGATTGATTTTTCCAGGTGACGCAAAGAGTCATCTGAAACACCTGGTTTTAAATATGTGGCAACATGACTGGAGCTGCACACAGAACGTTAAGTTACGACAGATTAAGGGAAACGTTAAACCATGGGGTTCTTCCTGCAGGACTAATCGCAGAGAGGAAACCGCCATCACACGCCTCCGTATAGGTCACTGTTCATGGACCCATGGACACCTCCTTCGAGGTGAAGAGGTGTCCATGTGAAATCCCTATCTGTGAAACGTGTAACACAGATTTGTCTGTGTTACACTTTTTAACTGAGTGTGTACAGTTTGAGGATGTCAGGAAGAGGTTAGGCCTGTGCTATTGTTGCGGGACGGACTCAGCCAGGGGGTCGAACCCTGGGTGAGAAGCCACTACTACCGGCCGCGGCTAGCGTTGCGGTGAGTCTGAACTATGCACGTCCGTTCTAAATGCCCTGAAAGGTAAAACTTGATTCCCCAGGGTTTGAAAAAATAATAGTCGGACAGTTTTGGTTTATGGTTTTTATTAAACAGAGAATATGTATAGAACAATAGTGACGATAGATAAATATACAAGTAACAAAACAGAGAATAATAATAATAAATGACAATAGCGAGGAAAGGAAGAGAGAGCAGGAAAAAGACGGGTCTATACGTTGGTCGGCGTTCGTCGCTCGATAGTGTCGCTCGACACTATGATTAAGGCAGCGATGAAGAGCCGAACAGCTCGAATAGGCGGCGCCGTAGTTTTCTGTTCTTCCTAGTGATTCCTGGAGTGATCGGTGTAGTAAGTTGGTTTGAAGAGCGGCCTGACTTCGGAGGGGTGACCACAGAAGCAGGAGTGGTGACCGACAAGGCCGGAGTGGTGACCGACAAGACCGGCGTGGTGACCGACAAGGGTGACAGCGGCACGAGCGGGCGAGCTGTTGCCTTGAGCGGTGATGGTGTCGGCGGTGGGAGGCAGCGAATCCTGGGGTCGCCTGCCTCGTAGAGGGCCTTCCTCGCAGACTTCTCTAGGCTTTGATATGGCGGAGATACTTCGCAAGGCCGTAGGTTTCGCCGGTAGTTCCACGCAGAGGCGTGGAGACGGCGCGACTCGGAACCTCGTTTCTTCGGGGCCAGCATAGACGGCTGAACTGCCGTGTGAGAGCTAGGCCTCGGTGGTGATGACGTCTGAGTCGTGGCGGCCTGTAGCAGCGCTACAGAATCTGCGTGGACGTTGGCTTCTTGGTGCGGCGGGGGCCGTGCGTTCGTAACTGGGGTACGGACGTGACGGCGGCAGGCAAGACGGCTACGGACGTAGAACTGGGCCAACGTAGCGATAACATACGTAGACGTCAAGCGAAGAGATGAGACGGTTGAAGACGTGATAAAAACGGGCGTTGACGTGAAGCGAAGATGTAAAATATAGCGTGAAGCGGCAAAGTGAGAAGAGATCGTGGATATGTATTGACGAGGTCCGCTAAACCGTCAGCGAACGGGACACATACACGCCAAAGGCGGTCAGCGCGCTGTGTATACGTATGAAGCGAATACAGGTAACAATCACAAGCCCCGCTAAAGGTGTCAGCGTTACTTGCGAAAGTTAGTGTAGATAAAACAAAGACAAAGAAATATATATAAAACAATAATAATATACAGCGTGTATAAATTCTTTTTGTATATGTTCGGTTATACCGATAACTTCTTTAACTCACTTGCTTAATAGATCGTAGGTGTTGACTCCTGGATAGCTTGCTGGATACTGTCTCATTCCTCTCGTTGTCCGAGTTTTTATACAAAGTTCGGTGTTTTACCCCTACTCCAAGCGGCTCTCCCATTGGCCGGGCTTGGTGACGGCTTATCTCGGATCCTGCGCTCTGATTGGTCCAAATCTCGAAGCGAGGAAATACCAGTCGTAAAATCTTAAACCGCACGTGCAGGATTTGTGACGTCACGGAAAATAACTATTGTGTCAGGCACGTGCGCAGACTGACTGGCGACACTATGACCTATCAGTTGCTCTAGGTGACGACAGGGTACTCATGGACAGGCTGATACTCTTCCTGAGAGAATCGAAGTTATTGTTTTATGTGTGAAGTCTTGCATCTTATTTTAATGTGTTTCTAGTTATTGACTGTGATATTCAATGATAATTGGCCCCTTTACAGCCTCTTACCATCACCCTGAGTCTGTTCAAATTTTCGAATAGACTTTTTATATTATTTATTTGTTTTTGTCAGTGCAAGATTTCTTTTATAGAGTATGCGTATTTTTAATGATTTTATTTATTTATTTACTGTCTAATATATTGTTTTTAATATATAGTCTAGTCATTTAGATGGGCTGCGTTAGGCGCAAATAGACTTTGTTGCTGTGCGCCAAAATTTTTAACTAACTAACCAGGTGGCAACATGAGTGGAGCAGAATACAGGATGTTAAGTTAAGACAGATTTAGGGAGACGTTAAAGCATGGGGTTCTTACTGTAGGATTAATCGCAGGGAGTAAACACGTCTCCGTATAGGCCACTGTTGGTGGACCCATGGAATAGGTAACGCGTGAAGGTTTCGAGGTGAAGAATCTCCTATCTGTGAGACTTGTAACACAGATTTGTCTGTGTTACTCATTTTAACTCAGTGTGTACAGTTCGAGGATATCAGGAAGAGGTTAGGGCTGTGCTATGACCTGTCAATTGCTTAGCGTGACAGTACTCATGGACAGGCTGATACTCTTCCTGAGAGAATCGAACTTAATGTTTTATTTGTGAAGTCTTGCATCTTATTTTAATGTGTTCTAGTTCTGGACTGTGATATTCGATGATAATTGGCCCTTTACAGCCTTTTATCATCACCCTGTGTCTGTTCAATTTTTTGAACAGACTTTTTATCTTATTTACTTGTAATTGTCCGTGCAAGATTTCTTTTATTGAGTATGTGGATTTTTATTGATTTTCTTTATCTATTAATTGTTTTTAATATGTAGTGTAGTCATTTAGATAGGCAGCGTTAGGCGCAAATAGCCTTTGTTACTGTGCGCCAAACATTTAAACTAACTAACTAAAAAAATCGTATCTTGAAAAATTCGTGAGTCGTTGTAGATATCGAGATCTTATAGTTTATTTTAAAGTTTGGTTTAGTTAGTGTGGTACTTTTATTTATCCAGTTTAAATTCAAACTATATACAATTGATCACACACAGACAAGATATTTCTACGACTCTATTTCTGCAGTGTTACCAACTGTCAGATATTATATACAAAAATTTATTACAAATTTATTGTTTCCTAACACCCACCTTCAATAAAATGGTTTTAAATATTCAAAACCTTTTATTTATGGATCGAACTGACCAAACGCAATTTATCTCTTAGCGGGACAAATTTTTCTTTTACCAAAGGTTTGGTGAACATATCACCAATTTGATCCTCGCTTTTAATATATTTTAAATTTATGACACCTCCTCTAATTTTTCTTTAATGAAGTGGTATTTGATATCAATAAACTTAAGTCGTTTGTTATTTTATGGGTTTTTAGCAACTTTAATTGCAGCTTGGTTGTCTTCGAGAATTATTTAAAGAAAACACTTGAAATTCATTTATGATCTTTATCAACCAACATACTTGACTTACAGCCTGCCTTAAAGCTACGTACTCTGCCTCTGACGATGATATTGCAACACTTTGTTGCTTTCTTGAACACCAAGAAATACAGCTTTGGACAAATGTATGGAGCACCCATGCAGTTATAATATAACATCTAAATTTATGTACATTGTAACTTGCATATATTTGATTAAATGTTTTTAAAATATTATTGACACATTCTAAAAGACATACGTCTTATCAGATAACCGAAAATGTAAACATAGTTATGATGAACCTTGAAATACAAATAAATATAGGTTCAGATCTGTTGCGTTTTGTTTACAAAAAAATAAACAATTAGAGCTTGGATCATTATTACACATGCGTTTAAAGTGGACACTGTTTTTGTCATGTTTTTTTGAGTTCAAATGAATATTTTTAATTATATTATGGCTAAAAATCGTGAACTCACTGTGACAGAAAGGAGTCAAATTGTATTTCTCCTTTCACAAGGACAGTCGCAAGTGAAAATAAAAAAAGGAGTGTTCAAGAAAAGCCGTGCAAATTACCATCAAAAGGTTCTAATAGACTGATACTTATGAAAACAGACCAAAAACCGGAAGAAAATGTGCATCGACTTCCAGAGATGATCGTTTCATAAAGCTCTTCGTAGATGCTCAATATCGTCAAAAGAGTTGGCTGGTGATCTGTGGGAGCATAGAGAAGTTAAAGTTTCTTCTAGAATAATTAGAAGACGTCTAGTGGAATCTAATTTGCATGGAAGATGAGCTCGCCGAAAACAACTGTTGACCGAGCGACAGAAAAAACTTCGCCTTGAGTGAGCAAAAGATATTTAAATTGGACACCTGATGAATGAGCGAAAATCATTTGATCTGATAAGTCCAATATTGAAGTAAGCATTGTTATCGTTTAATGTACTTACAAATTTAACAGAAAAATAAATTTTTAAGCAATTATTGCACTAACGATATAAAATTTAATTCAGTATAAATTTACGAAATTAAGATTTGTTTTTTCTTTTTGGATCAGCTTTTTGGACAACTTGGAGCCATCTTTGTAAGACTTAGGCTGGGTGAAGCTTTTCATCCTGACAGCATCATCCCTACGGTCAAATTTGGTGGAGGTAGCATCATGATCTGGGGGTGCATGTCCGCCAGTGGCTTAGGCGAAATCTTTTTGTGCGAGGGACGCATTATTCTCCTTATTATATTAACATGCTTAATGAAGTTTTGGAGCCATCAATATTAAAATTATTTGATGAAGACAATCCTTTTCAACAAAATAATGCCCCCTGTCACAAAGCCAAAGCAACAAATGAATGATTTTTAAAAAACAATGTGCCACTTTTTGTATGGCCCCCCAGTCACCAGATTTATTGCAACTTGAAAATTTATGGTCGATTCTGATAAACAAGGTGTCACTTTACAAATGCAAATTAAAAGAAGAATTGAAGAAAATTATTGTGGACGAATGGTTCAATGTACAATCCTATGTACGTAAAAAACTTGTGGACAGTATGCCTAAAAGGGTACGAGCGGTAATTAAAGCACGAGGAGGTACCACAAAATATTAATAACTTTAATTAAAGTTGTCATTAAAAGCTGTGTGTATTATTTTATTTACAATTTTTCCTGTAATAATCCTAAAATTAAATAAAACGTAGGGTGCTCCATACATTTGTCCATGGCTGTACATATCATAATATTTTCCATGCATTTAATTACTATAGAATCATCAAGTGAGGAACGGATTCAATGAAGTCAATAGTTTCTTTAACATATCGTAAAACTTTTTTAATATCTGTTAACAATTCTTCACTTGAACAACTTTGAAAACGACTTAAAAAGGTTACACTAGCACAGAGATCAGTTCTAGTGCCCATTACAACATACATTAGAGCACCTAGTAATTTTCTACCAATTGTTTCCATTCTTTTATTAGAAAAAGCTTTCTTTGACGAGTTAAATTTAATGTTCCATTGGGGTTGACATAGATTTACAATCAGACATTTTAAATTTGGCCAGTATACTTTTCAAATAATTTGTTTGGCTTAATTCAGTGTTCAGTGATACCATTTTCCAAATATTGTTTAATATATATCCCTAGATATTGAGTTACAAGTCCTAAATCTTTCATATAAAAGTTTTTGTTCAAGGTTTTCTTTAATTTTGTATCCTCGTTATCTGTTCCAAATATGAGTAAACCATCAACGTAAAGTAATACATACACTTTTTAGTTTTTGTTATTTTTGTTTATAACAGTAATCATTCTTTGACCTGCTAAAACCTTCCGGTTTTATAAATTTATCAAACGTTACGTTCCAATATTTAGGTGATTTCTTTAAACCATAAATAGCCTTATTTAATTTAAAAATTTTGTTATCCTGCGTAGTGTCCTTCGGTAAACGCATATAAACTTCCTCATTAAACTTGCCATACAAAAAGAAACTGCGCACTTCCATATGATGTACTGGTAAATATAACTTATTTGCTACAACTAACATTATTCTAACAGTACTTAGTTTTGCGACAGGAGAATAAATATCATACACATCTGCAAAGTCCTTTTGTTGAAAACCTCTTGCAACTAGCCTTGCTTTATCCTCTGCTGGATTTCCAAAACTGTCTTTCTTAACACGAAACACCCATTTGCTGTCAATTACATCTTTATTACTTGGCACATTCACTTCACTCCACGTATTATTTTCTTTAAGTACACTTAATTCTTTCTTTATTGCTTGCTCCCACTGTTTTGCACTTTCACTTGTCATGGCTTCTTCATGTGTATTGAATTCTTCAACAGATCCATCGACGCAAGTTTCATAATCATTTAACCAAGCAGGTTTCTTTTGAATTCTTCGTTCCTGTTTTCTTTCGTTAAGCATGTTTTTCTATTTTCCTTCTTCATTATCTGAAGATAGTTCTTCTTCTTCAGTTTCTAAATCTTCAACTTCTTCAACATGATTATTTTCCTCTATTAAAAACTCTTCTTGAATTTGTTTCTTCCTTCTTTCTTACCTATATTTTCTAGCGTTTCATCAAAAATTGTTACACTTCTTATGTTTTCAGTTTCATCATTTGCTTTATCATCTTTTTGCAGGATGATTTCTTTTTCATCAATCTTCTTTATAAAAACTACATCTCTATGTATTTCAACCTCATTTTTAACTGAAAAATAGATACGATATCCTTTTGTTTCCTTGCCATATCCTACGAATCTTCCGTTTCTACTTTTGGAGTCCCATTTCTTTCGTATCTGTTTTGCAACATGTACTTGCATTTCTGATCCAAATACATCTAACCATTTATGTACCAATACGATTCAGTGTGTACACTGCCGTGTTCACAACTTCTGCCCAAAATTCCTTACCCATTTTTTCGCTAACAGCATTGTCCTTGCTGCTTCAACCATCGTTATCAGTTCCCTTTCCGCCTTTCTATTTTGTTCAGGTGTGTATGGTATAGCAGTTTGGTGTTGTTGCGACCACTTGAGTCGCAAAATCATTCAAAATTACCGCTCCTGGTAATTTTCATCATTTTTTATTGTCATATACAATTCTAGCGTTCATTGTATGAACCGCTAGAATCTTGTATACTTCTGTCTGATACAGAGACTTCTCGCTTGTCTAGCAACGAGAACAGACGTCATTTTTGAGTTTTTTTGAATATTATTTGGGATGTGTATTAGTGGCCCCACAAGTTGTTTTACTAAATAAGGCTTTGTGAGCCTAGTGTACAGTGCTTCAGGTTTGCAATGACGAGGTGGCGAGCTATTTTGTAAATCATATCTATCGCTTGACCACCGTACGGGATCTACGTTTTTTACGATAAAAAACCCCCGTTTAGGACCGCGTCAAGCAGTTTCAAGATTTATGGATATTTTACACTATCAAAAATATCTGTAAATAAAGCTCTCAAGAAGCGTAAATTTGGAACTGCCAAAAAACCAGACGCGAACCAGGAGAACCTAGACCACTCCAGAAGTTGGGCCAGTAATCAACCAACATCGGCGATTCCACCAGGAAATTGTAGGGTCCGATTGTGGATAACTGAAGCCAACTTCTGTATCTGTATTCTACGCTAAGTATTTTTCCGTATTTTCATACGGAACGCGGGAGTACACATTTTAATTCATAATTTTTCATTGTAATTTGACGCGCCGCACAGCTCAGTACCTGTGTGTGCGCACATTGTAAATTTTGCCGCATATTAATTCAGATTCCGTATATTGTAAATTGAATATTATTTTGTGTATAGTTTCTCACCCCATTGTATTTGGTTGTGTCGGGGAGAAACATATATTTGTAAATCTTATATCACCCGTCTACCGGGTGATCCATTCATTGATACTAATTTACGCTACATTTTCCCTTCTTCATTTTTTGTTTGTTATAAAAAATATTCAAAATAATTTTTCGTGTTACTCAGAGCAGTTCTACTGTGTGGGTATGGGCCCCTTCAAATACCTCTACTCCCAGGGAAAACCAAACCACATGTAATAAGTCTCCGAGAATAACCCCTCGGACTGAAATACGTCTGAACCCTACCTGTCCTTTTTTATGTTTGTGAGTATAACACTACTCTGAAGTAACGCGCCCTTATTTCAACGATTTACTTGCAATTCTACTGCAGGTTAAATCCGCACACGTCACAATTTTCTCAGCAGAACCGTTTATTAGTCACCACGTGTGGCGGGTCCTACGATCTTAGTCGTAGACCTGTGTGATGCCGCTACGCCTGCGTCTCTCCCACGAAACCAGCGCAACGGGCGCCACGGGTGTTTTATGCCTTTTTCTTGTAGAATATTTTTAAATTCACTACTTAAGAATTCTGTTCCATTATCCGTTCTTAATATTTTAATTTCATTAACTACTTCCTTTTCGGCAAACTTAAAAAACAGTTTAAATTTATCTACAGACTCAGATTTTTGTTTAAAAATGTAGACTGTTCTATAGTGTGAATAATCATCTTTAATTATTAAAAAATACCTGGAGCCTCCTATTCCATTGGACCTTTCTTCCATTGAGCCGCATAGGCCTGCATGCAGTATTTCACTTAGGTATGTTGATCTTGTTTCGCTTTTTCTAAATGTAACTGTATGCTGCTTACCTCCTAGACAGGGAATGCACGTTTATTCTTGACTTTCTTCATAGAAAGTCAATATTTCCTGTTTGTAACATTTTTCTTACTTGGTTATGGTTTTGGTGTGCCAGCCTCTCATGCCAGGTTGATAAATTTGTTTTTGCAATCTTATCTTGAATCTTAATTTGATTTTCTCTAAAACACATTATGAACATATTATTTTATCTTCTTGCTATAGCTCTTACCTCATTTTCCTTTAAGCTTTAAGAAGCTGCAATTTCCTGATTTAATATCCAATGTATACCCTGCTATATTTGTTACGGAATATAAATTTACTTTTAAATCTTGTATGTAGAGTACATTATTTAAAGTTGTCGGAACCCAAGGCTTATAGATTCTAAAGTTTAGGTTAGGACATGACCTACGCAACGTCATGTGACCCGTGACGTCAGTGCCAGTCCTAGGAGTACATCGTAATACACATTATAAGCGTTTCACCTCACATTTATAGTAAAAATAACACGTAATTAAGAAAAACAATATTATTTTAAACAATAATAATATTTTACAATGTTTCAGGATTACCAATTACATAAATATACATTGAAAGATTGTTGCCTTAAAAGTACCTGTAATGGCGCGTCTACATCGAGGCAACTTGGTAGCATGCGACCGTTCGACATGTCGCATGCTACCAATGTGCAGCGGTCTGATGGGAGCCGTGCGACATGTTGCTCGTTGCCGTTACTTGGCGGCAAACATCAAAGAGTTTTCGTGCGACACGCTACCACTTCTGAAAGCCACATGTTCGCCATTTTGATATTTGTTATTATAGAAGTATTTGTTTTTTATATTAATTAGTGTTGTAAGCGTTGCTGTATCAACAAAAATTATTTAGCAACTTAAATTTATTCAAGATAAGTAAGTAAATATAAGTTTTGATAAAATAGAGTATGAGAAATAATGATAAACATAATTAAGTAAGGTTATGTTTTTGTTATGGAATTAAAATTTGTTATAAAATAGTATAAATTAGCTTGATATTATTTATAGTTATAAAATGTAATAATATTTTTGCGATCCGCCATATTTATTCAGTAAACTAACAGATCTCGCAACAATAAACAGTAGCACGCTCCCAGTGTTGGTGTAGACACTAGCTTGTCAATGCGACATGGTCTGATGGTCTCGTCAGACTTGTCGTATGCTACCATGTTGCCTCAATGTAGACGCGCCATAAGAGAAAAACCTAAAATAAAATCGTAATTTGCATTTAGATTTAAATTGATTTAAGTAAGAATTATTTTTAATTTCCAGAAGCAGTTCATTTGATAATTTAATACCATTATTGAAAATATAATTTAATGTATGCTATTTTTTAGGCATTTTTTAATATTTACAAATATTTTTATTTTGCTAATAAAATTTAAAAGTGAAAAGTTTCCTAAGGCTGTAATTAATTAATTAAAGGATACATGGAGAGGTGGGCAAATAGAAACAAGATAACATAATAAAAATTATTTTATTTTTTATGGAAAATACAGCAACAACAAAATGTATTTAAGTGTAAGCTATTCCAAACCTTTAAGCAGACCAAATGGAATTTAAATTTTATTAAGTTATCACAAGCTAATTTTTTTTATGTTTGAAGTTGGGTTTTGCTAAACAAAATGATGAAAAGCTTCAGTCAAACGTTAACAGTTACTAGAATTCAAAATCTAGTTCCACTTAAAACCAAAGAAACAGGCTATAACTTATATATACATATAATTTTATATGTTGTGTTTCATTTTGTAATACCTAACTAGATCTGATGATTTTAGTGACTTGTGGTGTGTACAGACTTTGACGTATCCATGTGAACCAATACTATGATAATACTAGCAGACCCGTTGCCAACAACGTTGGCAAACTGATATCGAATAAAAATCAATATAAGCAGGAATCAATTATTAAAATTTGCATGATTCTGCGTATATTAACAAAACAAAGACGTTTCTTGATTATGCTTAGGAAATCCTAAAAAGCTGCTTAATGCGTGTCGTTTAAAAATTAATATCAAGCAGGGTACGGCCCGCGGGCCATATGCTGGACATGAATGGTATAGTTGTTTCTGATTATACCTAGGAAATCCTAAAAAGCTGCTTAATGCGTGACGTTTAAAAATTAAGATCGGGCCGGGTACGGCCCGTGGTCCATATGCTGGACATCAATGGTATAGTTGTTTCTGATTATACCTAGGAAATCCTAAAAAGCCGCTCAATGCGTGTCGTTTAAAAATAAGTATCGGGCCAGACACGGTCCGCGGGCATAAGGTTAATTGACACAACATTATTTAATTAAGCCAAGGTATATACTAACTGGAGAGCTAAGAGCTATATTCTCGCTAAGGCTAAACACATTGTGAAGCAGAGAGCAAAGCAGCGATGAAGGCGGAGAGCAAAGCGGCAAAATTAAATAAATGAATTCCTGTTAACACGCGCATAGTGGAGCGTACTGCAGCAAGGTTTTATCGCTGTTATAGTCGAGCAAAGCGACGGGTTCGAACAATTTTGATTTCTCTGCTAATATCGTTGCTAAAATAGTTGTTTAAAATGGATATTGAGGCATTTACAAGTAGTTCTCATTTATAAGAGGTATTTATAGTAGGTACCGATTGAAATTTGTCCATTTTTAACCAATTTATGTTGAATTTTTTCCAAAATATAATCAAACGTTGAAATACTCATGCGAGAATAAGAATGAAACTTTTCTGGATGTTCGCGGAGTTGCATATAGAAATGATGAAATTCACCATGTATATGTCTACTTTTATTTATTCTGTGAACATTGCACCTTCTAGTGTGTTTATTTTTATTTTTTAGTAAATACCAAATTTTCAGGGAAGAGTTTTAGTTTTAGTGTATGTACAGGTAACAGAAGCAATAAAAAGATTATATAGGTATACTAGCGTCGGCGAATCAACGCAGTTACGTCACGATACGTAACAAACGACTGCATTGTTTGGAACAATGCAATTGTTTGTTACGTCGTGTGACGTAACTGCCTTGATTCGCCGACGCTAGTATAATACATTTGTGTATATTTTTGGTTACTAAGTGACCGATGATCCGACAACCCATTTAAACAATGTGAAATCTTCGCCTACTTAACATTTTGCAATTTAGACTGTAACAAAGGATAGCTGTTTATTATTCATTGTATATCGAAGATTTAACATGTAAACAAATGAGGACATTACTCTTCTCGATCAGCTGTTTTACAGCGATAACAGCGCTGCCATCGGTCATTGTTCAGTCCAATATTTGGTTTAGCTGTGTCACATCAGCAATGAGGTGTGTATGTTCTCTTTAATCTCTATAGTTGGGCCTGTGAAATATCAAATTACAAGTTTCATTGACTAAAAACGTCAGAACGAACCTCCAGACTATTCTTCGAACATTCCGTTTTTTAATTAAATTCCACATAAGTACCAAACTTAGATTTAAGCTTTGTATGTATTTAATTATTAAATCTAGTTATAAGTTAAACTTAAAACTGTTGCTTAATTTCAAACAACCCCCACATTATCCTGTCTGGATCGAACCTATAATTTCCAGGTTCCATGAGAGAGTTATAAGCCAACGCCGCTTAATTGGGGCCTGAAAAGTGCCCAACGCTCGGGGTCTTACACTAAAAATCTCAAGAAATTATAAGTAATGTACATTGAACTGAACAAAAATCAAAATGTCGCGATTTATGAATTAAAAGTACAAACAGAAATCGATCCAACGATCAAAATCGAATATATTGGATCTTGAGGAATCAAAAAATGTGCGACACAGCTATGCGGAAATGTGCAGGCTTACAGAGAGCGCATGAGAGTGGACGCCGCAAATCGAAAATGGAGCACATTACAGTACAGAAGGAGGACTATGCGGGCGTTTTTACTTAAAACCTAGTGATTGCGTCCTCGAACACTACCAACACCGATGTTTTTAATGCTAGATTTGCCGCCTAGTGTAAAACTTATGTGTCGTACACTAATGCGCACGGACAGCTACATATTAACTGTGTAAGAATACTTTTGCTTATTTCGTATTTAGCAAACAATTGTTGGAAGAGTTTTATTTAATGGATGGATATGAATGATAAGAATGATTATGATTTGCATCCCGATCATAACAGAGGTAGTGATGTTATTAAGAAAAAGATTGATATTAAGACAGAATATGAAGTGACAACTGGATTAGAGCACTTGGATGTACCTAAGAATGGTCAGTAACAAACACATTTATAACTATCTTACATAAATGTTACCAGTGTTTGATTAATGTCTTAAATTATTAAATTATATATATTTTCAAAGTAAGCCATTAGTTTATATTTGACAATGATAATTTTTCTTACATAGATTTTTATAAACACGGCAAAATTTCAATTTCACGTGAAAAAAAAGGTCCTCACTTCTAAATTTTAAGTGAAAAGCAAAAATAACAAAGGGCAAACAAAGGTTACTTTTGTGCATCTATGTTTTAAAATTACTTTATTCCACACCCTTATACCAAATCCTAAAGATATCGACCTACATATAAGCGAGTTATGATACCAAACCACTTCCAGTGAAATCTGGAACAATTATGTTGAATATTTCAACATTTCTACATCAAAAAACCAATTTTGAATCCTCATAACCAATTTGAATAAAATACGCTCTAAAACAAAGGAGTTATGGATATTTTACAACTTTGGGGGCCTCAGGAGGCCCCCGTACTTCATACAATTTAATTTTGTGCACCTACGTTTGAAGATTACCTAATTCTACACCCCTGTGCGAAGTCTCAACGATATCGGCCCATAAATAAGCGAGTAATGGCCGTGCTGTACTTTCGGCCGAAACTGGAGCAGAATTTTTTGTCAAAGTCCGAATTTGGCACTTTTAAGAGCATAAACAGAAGCATCTTGATGTTCTAATTCCAGAAGTGTGATGTTATTTGAACTAGTTTTCACTTAATCTGGTCTAATTTCAGTCTTAATCCGCGAGCTAGACCACGGATTAAGTGAAAACTTGTTCAAATGGCTATAACTTTCTTATTTATGAACCGATTTTCAAAAGCATCACATTTCTGAAATCAGGACATGAAGATGCTTCTGCCTATACCTTTAAAAGTGCCAAATTCGGACTTTGACAAAAAAAAATCTGCTTCAATTTCGGCTGAAAGTGGAGCACGGCTATTACTCCCTTATTTATGGGCCGATATCGTTGAGATTTTGCACAGAGGTGTAGAATTAAGAAATATTTAAACACAGCTGCATGAAAACGGAATATATGAAGCACAAGGGCCTCTGGAGGCCCCCAAATTTAAAAAATATCCATAAATCGCGTATTTAATGAGCAGATTTTACTCAAATTTTGCAAGAAGTCACAAAATTACTTCTGTGATGTAGAGAGATGTTATAAATGTAAAAAAATTGTTCCAATTTCGACCGTAAGTGGATCAAAACCATAACTCGCCTATTTATGGGCTGATATCGCTATGATTTGACATAGAGGTGTGGAATTCAGATATCTTCAAACGTAGGTACACGAAAATTGAATTTATAGAGAATAGGGGCCTCAGGAGGGCCTCAAATTTTAAAAATGTCCTTAATTCTCTTATTTATGGACAGATTTCGTTAGAATTTATTATGAAGGCTCAATATTAATCCTGTAACGCAAAAAGATGTTGAAAATTTCATAAATGTGTTGTGCATACAGGGGCGCACACAGATTTTTGGCTTGGGGGGGGGTCCAATTATACATAATTTTTATAAACACAGGGCAAAATTTCAATTTCACGTGAAAAAAAAGGTCCTCACTTCTAAATTTTAAGTGAAAAGCAAAAAAAAAACAAAGGTCCTCCCTTCTAAATTTCAAGTGAAGATCAAAAAAAAAGGTATTCACTTATAAATTTTAAGTAAAATGAGGAAAAACATAAAAAAAAGTCTCACTTCTCACGGTACCGGGGGGGGGGGGGTCCGGACCCGTTGGACCCCCCCCTTGTGTGCGCCCTTGTTTCTCTATAACTCTTTTAATTGACAGCCAGTTGAAAAAATTTATGTGAAGTGTGAATTTTCACTCATTGCAGGATTTCGCAGGAATATAAGTGAAGGCGGCATGCTGAGTGTGTAGGACAAATTTTGCTTTGTAGTAATCACGGAAAAATTAAAGACATTTTAAAAATAATTTATCGTCTGTTAATCTAAGAGCTTTAAAAACAAATTTTATGTTAAAATATGTTTTTTGTTAACTTTAATTCGAATACAGGTTGAATGTTACTCTACGGTCCGCTCGAACTTCATTCAATTCTATCCCCTCTCCTACTACTATCGTAAGTGTCATGCATGCTCAAGGCGGCTAGTCATCTACGTTTTAGAGCGGTCGTCAAAATGTTAGAATATAGTAAAAGTCTAAAACCGAGCGGAGCGAGTTACTCATCTTCTAGTTTAATGACAAAACACTATCTTAGGTTAGGTTAGGTTAGTAAGGGTTTGGTTAGAAGAAGCCGAGCGAAACAAACTACCCATCTTCTAGTTTAATGACAAAACACTATCTTGGGTTAGGTTATGTTAGTAAGGGTTCGGTTAGAAGAAGCCGAGCGAAGCGAGCTACCCATCTTCTAGTTTAATGACAAAACAAACTCACACTAACATAGCAATGCCACAATAGCGTAGGTACCTATTCCCTAGTTATACCAAGACCGGTCAGTATGTTTTAGGAGCACTAGTAAAACACGTGAGCTGTCGTTTACAGCAAGTAGGTGGAGTGGATAGAGTTGGATGAAGTTAGAGCGGACCGTACAGTAACATTTTACCCGAATACCTAATACCATTATTTAGGTTTCTAAATATGTGCAGTATTTTTTTTTTATATAGCAAGGTTCATTACTATTTTGAAAATTGCGCCTATGGCTTCCATTGGTTGTTTTAAGTCATATGCTCCGCCCTCTGGTTTCGTATACATGACATATAGAATGAAAATATAATTCCAACAATTCCAACTGGTTATTAAATTTACGCTCTTAAAAATTAAATGCAACATTTGCCAAAATATATCTAACTAGAATTTTAACAAAATAATTTAAACAAAATAAAAATGGAAAAAAGCAACAAAAAATAAAATTGATTCTTCTGCCTGGGAGCGAACCGTAGTTTGCTGCGTAGCAAGCGAGCAAGCTAACCATTAGAACAGGATACGCTTTCTAGTATAGTGTGTTACATAACTATAACTTTTGTACATCGTCAACAAAAAAACACAAAAAATGCGTTATTTTCCGAAAACAATCTGATAAAAAATTCCTGTTGTACTATTCCGGTTCACACCAAGTTGCATTACTTACTTACGATTTTTAGTTTAAACTATATTGGCTGCAGGGTGTGGGACAAAGAAAATTTTTTTGCACAATTTTGGCAAAAATCGCATCAAAATAATTTATTTTGCAAAATCCACATACTAAGGGCATCATTTGATACACTAAGTCGCGTGGATTAAGATAATCAGATCACTAGAAATTACTTTACATGCCAATATCGATACATCAATTATTCACGCAACATAGTAGGCCTTGCAACACATATAATTGATGTATCGATATTGGCAAATAAAGTAATTTCTAGTGATCTGATTATCTAAATCCACGCGAAATAACAGTAATTATATATATACTAGTGGACCCATTGCCAACTGTGTTGGCAAACAAATCATTACCTTAATTTGGAACTTGCTCGACACCTCAGACTTTTTTCTCTATCCATACGCCTAACTTCATCCAATTCAAATTGAATCAACTCTTCGCGTATTATTAAAAACTGGACAAATAATGAGTATTATTCCGAATTATTTATTCATTAACTTTTTAAGATGGGAAAACGATTCACTTTCACTCAGTGCATTATATTTATAATGTTACAACTAAAAATGATTTGAGAAGTTTAATTTAAAATATATTTATTAAAATTAATTTTCCATTTTCTTATATAATATAAAAATACGCACACGGATTAATACGCACACGGAAAAAAGCACACATGGAAAAAATACACACACGGAATAAAGCGTACTTACACTATATCTCAAATCAGTTTGAAATAAATCGTGAGAAACTATTGCACAGTAAAATTTAATTGTTTGCCCGCTGAACACTGCGCATGCGTCACACACACGGCATTTGTTCAATATACAGAGATTCTAAACAGGTGGGACTGTGCAGAACTTTTAAAACACAATTTATTTTTAGGTGGTTTATAAAAAAATAAAAATAAACAGTTATCAACCATAACCTAAGATAGTGTTTTTAAGGTGAATCTAACCTAAACTAAAAGGTAAATGATATTTTAATGTGATAAATAAACAGAAACCATTGTTTTAGAGCCACTGATAATTCTTTAGTGTAGTCGTTATGTGCTGCCATCTATATAGAGTTTGCAGTGGGATATTGTAAATCTTGTCTTAGAAATCGTAGAAACAGGGCCGGCTCAGAGGTCGGTACTTCGGAGATTTTTCCCGAGGCCCTGCGCTTAAAGGGGGATATTTCTAACAATTATTAGTAACTAGGGCAAGTTTTTGACACCAAATGCATTATTTTCCCGAGGCCCCGCAAAACCCACAGCCGGCACTGCGTAGAAATAAAAAAATAATAAAGCATTGAAAAAATAATAATAAAGAAAAAAAAGTCACATTTTTCTTACTTACTTTCATCAAAACCAAATATTTTTTAAAATAATTATTTTTCTGCTAATTAGTTTTATAAACATATCAATTAACAATATCAATTAACAACTATTATTACGCGTTATATGTCAAAATAAACTGGGTGAGCTTCGGAATATTTCGTTACATTTCGGTACCTCGTTCAGTTGTTTCAGAAAAATTCCACGCACCCATACAGCCAAGGACACAGGTTAGGGTATTATATTATAGATTTTTTCATATATATATTGTAATAACCTTTGTTATCGTAATTATACACTTTTATATATTTATGATTTATTAATTATTTATTTAAGAATGACATTTCTTATATAACAAAACACAACTGTTGTCATGGACCTGGTTGTCAAATATGACAACCAATATTTACAATGTTGCCATTGTTAACACCATGACATCCCTCTTTTTCCTAAAAGAAAGATAACTTTTTACAATAACAATTATTTTATGATTACAAGTAATTTTTAATCTATGATGTTATTTTTCTACCAGACCTCCTCACTACGGGCTGAGTTACTAGTTCTTCTTTTCTCTTCTCTTCTCTCGTTTTTGTAGTGTCAGGTGGTGAATACTGTGACGTTTCCTCAGAACTTTTTTCTTCATTATTATTTCTCAAAAACCATGAATTTCTACGATATATATTTCCTTCTGGCGTTTGAATAATAAATGATCTTGGTTCTTCTGCTTTTTTTATTATTTTCGCTGGTAGCCATTTTTTGTTTTCGTTTCTATATAATATGTTCTGATTTTCTCTAAATTCAGGAGCTGATTTTGTCTTTTTATCACTATAAAATTTTTCAGTCTTTTTATTTTTAATTAATGTTTCTCTGACTTCTTTAAATATTTTAGGCTTCAGTAGTTTCTTCTGTAATGGTAACAGCGTTTTTGTTCTTCGGTTCATTAACCTTTGAACTGGTGATCCGATATTGCCTCTTGGTGTATTTCTGTGATGTAGTAGTGCTAGATAGATATCCGACTTTTCTTCTAGACATTTCTTCAGTAAATTTTTGGCTTCTTGCACATATCTTTCTGCTAATCCGTTCGATCTTGGGAACTCCGGGCTTGAAAGTCTGTGCTTGAATTGCCATGTTTGTTTGAACAACTTAAATTCTTCTGAAGTGTATTGTGTTCCATTATCTGTCAATAGAACATCCGGGATACCATGCACTGCAAACCAATTCTTTAGTGCAGTAATGACAGCTGTACTGGTTATGTTTTTCAACAATTTAAAGTCAAAATATCCTGAATAACTGCCAGCTATCACAATATAGTAATTTTTGTTTAATTTAAATAAGTCTGATGCTACTTGAGCCCATGGACGATCTGGAACTTCTTGTTCAATTAAAGGTTCTTGCTTGTTTGGATATGGTATTCTTCTAGCTGGATAAATCGGTAGTTTAGGATTTTCCACTAGGTCAATATCATACACGTATCCCTTTAAGCAACCAATACCACTGAATATTTCTTTATTTATTGTTTCGATACGTTTTAAAATTCCCAACTGTACACATGTGTCTTTTCCTAAAACTGGTTGTAGATCATCGCCAACTATCAAAAATTTAATATTTTCTTTTTTGTTTTTATAATTAAGTTTCGTTGAGCATTCGCCTTTCACTTTTATTTTGTGATTCGAAAATGACAACAAGTTCTTTGTTTTTGACGGGTTTACCACAAGTTTTGCTTTCTGCGCTAATTTTTCTGGGATGACGTTGCATTGCGCACCAGAATCAAGTTTAAATTTGACCTTTGTATTTGGTGAAATCCACAATGTTTCAAACCAGTCATCTGTTTTTGTTTCTTCATTATCTATTGCAGAAACATATAGAATTTGATCTTCTTCTAAATCAGTGCTACCGTGAATAAAATTGATTTGTTTTGTTCTGCAGCACTTGGAGAAATGTCCTTTTTTCTTACACTTATTACAATTTTGGTTAAATGCTGGACAAGCTTTTCTTTCATGTGTAGTTCCACACCTACTACACTTGAATGTTTCTTTTGGCTTAGTTTTTTCTTTTTTGATTTTGTAGTAACTAGTGTTCGATTTGTTTTGTAATGTATTTACCTGATGTTCTTCTTGGTTGTCTTTCATAGCTTTCAACTGTTTTCTTGCTAATTCATTTGCTCTGCAGATATTTATTGCTAGCTCCAAAGTTAATTTATCCTCTTCAAGAAGTCGTTCCCTTATTTTGTCGTTATTTATGCCTACTACAATTCTGTCACATATTAAACTGTCTTCAAGTTTTCCAAATGAGCAATTTTTGCATTTATTACGTAATGACGTAAGAAAATCATCAAATGTTTCATTGATTTTCTGTTCTGTCTTATTAAATATGTAGCGCTCGTAGGTTACATTAATTTTAGGGACAAAATATTCTTCGAACTTGTTCTTTATTTTTTCTACATTATTTAGATCTGTTTCTTTAAGGTTAAATGTATTGTAAATAATTATTGCATCAGGTCCTATTATGGTCCTAAAAGTTGCTACCTGTACTGCTTGGTCTTTTTTCTTTAAATTTGTTGCTGTTTCGTACCACTGATACTGTTGAACCCAGGTTTTCCATACTTGCGACATGTCTGTTTCATTGCTTATTGGCAATGGTTTTGGCGGTTTTAACCCAATCATGCTTTCGTCGTTTCTTGTCATTTTATACTGGTTTCGGCACCATGTAATAACCTTTGTTATCGTAATTATACACTTTTATATATTTATGATTTATTAATTATTTATTTAAGAATGACATTTCTTATATAACAAAACACAACTGTTGTCATGGACCTGGTTGTCAAATATGACAACCAATATTTACAATGTTGCCATTGTTAACACCATGACATATATAAACTAGTATATGGCGCCTGGCCTATCTCTCAATGTAACTTAAGATGTTCCAACATAGAGAGTAAGATATACATATGTCTGTCTCTTTTGGTGACCGTAAAACACAATGCGCATGCTCGGGTAGTGTCAATTCATTTTGAAAAAGCAGGATAAAATCAGATGAAATGACATTTACATTTAAAAAAATAAGGTTAGAAGTTAACAAACAAAAACCCTAATTATTTGGTTTATACTATTTGGTAAAAAAGACGTAGCTGTACCCGTTTAAATGGCTGATAATATTTGCTGTGAATATTGACTGATTATTTAAAAGGAACAACACACTTCTTTACTTTAAAATTACATTTAGAGTTGTGAAATTTTAATCAAAGTGGTAAACATTAAGAGTGGTAATTAGTGGTAAACTCCCTCATAATGAGTTTTTATATTACCATCTTCATATGTTACTTGTGATCTTCATATGTTGTATTAAACTTGATTCGTAACTCGTTACGATCCAAGTGTTTCGAATAGCAACATGAGTTTTGACTAAAAATAAATAGTAATGTGACTGAAATTTATTACTGACTACCTCATATATAAGGGAGATATTTATCATACCAATTTTGATGGCTGTCCATGAATTAAAGTTCATACATCATGTTTCGACTATTTTCAACATTGTCTGTCAATCCGTGGACATGGGTACAGCAAATTTGGCTGAATGGATCTTTGTGAAATGGATCGTTCTACTTTTGGGTAAAAACGGTCAACTGAAAGTAGAAGTTTACTCGTATCAAGTTTTTTGTGAATATTTCGAAAAAATGTATTCGGATAAAGTTGATGCACAACATAAAAGTAACCATTTTTATTTGAAAATTTTTTTCGCAATTTTTCGAAAATTTCTTTTAGTTAAAGTTTTTTATTAAGTTTTCTGTGGTGGCCGTCGGTTTTGTGCTGGTTATACCTGATTTTATTCATTATATTTTCTTTTTACTTTCTAATGGCTGATTGCTAAGGAACGAGTCAAATATTTTAATTTATGCTTCGAACTCGAATTAAAGCAGTATACAGAAACACAGCATATCTCGAGATAAAAAATTAACTGTTTCTTTAGTAATTGGCAATAAACTTCTATTTTCTGTTAACTGTAATGTTCAAGTCATGATACTTTCTTCTAATTTTTGTGCATAATACTTTTATCAAAAAGGACAATAATTAAAACAATAAATATTAATTTTATATAAAATATATTGTAATAAAATTCTTACAGTGTCATACTATATAAGTATACAGGATTACAACTAACTTAATTATACTTAATACTAGCGGACCCGTGTGCAAATTTCGCACAGCCCTTGCTAACATAACTTAACTAAACCACTTTTATAAGTCACAAAAATTCAAGAGTAAAACAAAGACAAAACAAGGCAAAAAAAAATAAATAAATAAAACAAAAACCATTATTGGTTTTTAACATTAACACGTTTCTTTTCAGCATTAACGTTTCTCCAACTTCTTCAGAAATTAAGTTTTTCTTCTTTAACACCTTCACTAACTCCTTAAGAGAGGTAACTCTTTTCTTAACGTCCAAAACTTGTGTTCGTAAATCTTCAATTTTTTTGTGTGTCCAGTATTTGTTGCTTTAACCAGTTTCAAAGATCTTTTACGTTTTCTGTGGGTTGAAAAGTTTACATCTGTTAGGTCACCAACATAACGTGGCTCGTAAAATCCTCGTTTCGGAGGTGTACGCATCAGGCTGCTCTCAACTAAAAATATAATTAAATTTATAAAACATGTCATATTTAAAAACAAATATATTATAAGTTGATTATTGTATACCCTGCTTTAATATATTACCTGCAGATTCAGTTGTAATACTGCCAGTAACACAGTCAGCTGCACTGCTAGGGACAGGTTCATGAACAGTGTCAGTTTCCAAATAGTCTGAAATACAGTCTCCATAAGTGTGTGCAACAGGAGTGCCCACAATAGAAGTACTCGCAACAGAACTGCTCGCAACGGGTTCAACTAAAAAAAATAATTGAGAATTTATTTTAACTGAAGGCATAACCCTCGGTTACTTTACTGTGTTCTACGCCAACAGTTCTTAAACTAGGGTCCGCAAAACAATTTTGACATTAACTTTACATCCCCCAACTTTTCGCTTTTATTCAAATAACTCATTTAATAAAAACCCTTAAAATTAAAAAAAAAAATTCCATTTAATCAAAATGTTGTTCAAGAGGGGGTCCTCGGACAACATAAGTTTAGGAACCCCTGTTCTACACATGTAATTAAAATGTATAAACAATATTTAAGACCATCTAAATAATTAATTTGACACTAAGTGTCAATAGTTATCTACGTTCGCACAGTTCAGTTCAAAAAATGTCCAATCATATTGCGTTATTTAGATACATCATTAGATCTCAGACTGATCACTATAATTTGCTAGAGAGCGAGAGAATAGTAATATAGTGTTAAATAAAAACTTACCTTTAATCTCTTGCAAAATTGGAAATGGCACACGCAATGTAGGATATGGATCGGGTTTTAGAAACCAACGTCCACCATAAGTATTAGCTTAAGGATGGATATAACTGTATGCAGAATTTTTTTTTCAAACACAGGTAGATTCTAGACACATCATCTTCTTCACGTAGGTCAAATCATTTTCCACTTCTGACATAACTCAGCATTTCTCGGGAACCTGACAATGGAAGAGGTTATGTAGTTGATATCATAATTATAAATATTTAGATACACATGCAGTTTAGGGTCCTACAATATTGAATGTAACGCAATTTTTCAGTAATTTTACTTGCCCAAATATTCCATTTTATTAATTTTTTCAGGTATAAATTGGTTAGATTGCACTTGATTAATAGGTTTAGCAAAAAATTGCACAATATTGGCATATATATATATATATATAAATAAAGTAATCTAATTTGAAAAAAAATAATACGCGTGGGTATTAGTAGGCCCCCAAACATGCAGTTTATTAATATTTAATACTTACTTGTGAAAAGAAACAGATTTCTTTCGTGGACAACAACATAATACACAATTTGCTGGCATTTTCGTTATAAATACGAACTCTTTTCACAATTTAATACAGACAAAACTTCGCATAATATTTCTAACAGAAAGAATGACAGCACATGTCCACATGCCTAGCTCCTTCTCTTAACTCCCGCTACGTAACTTTAATTTTTTCGACCAATAGCAAGGTCGTAATTTAGACATGCGCAAACTATTCATCGGTCATGAAGAGGTACGGCAATACATAGCTCCATCCTCCTATCATGGAACATCTAGCCAGCGTTCATGCGCCATATACTTGTTTATATATATATGGATTTTTTGTATGATTGTATTAATGCAGTTAGTTACTTTTTTTCTTTATGCTAATATTTTCTAATTGTTATTTTTTTTTATAGGAATTATAAAAATAATTATTTAAATTTCCTATATTATTGATAACGTACTGATTTTTTTTATATTAATATGAATAAAAATATGGAAAATTAATAACTTTTTTTTTTGGGCTCATTAATACCGGTATTCCGGTATTAATTTTGAAAATATACCGAATACCGGTATTTTATTTTTGGTCCGGTATTGCAGTCAACACTGCAACTGGTTCGGTCATTACCTGTCGTAGTTTTGATCTGAGCATTGTTTTATCATGGCTACTATAATCGAAGATCCCGCGGCAAGCAAGATTCGCTCTGTAATGCGTTTTCTACAAGCAAAAGGCAACAATGTGACAGAAATTCATCGAGAATTGTGTGTTGTTTATGGGGAAAACATCATAGTAGTAGCAACAGAGGGCATTGTGGAAAAACTGATGAAAGTGATTCGTGAGCGCCGACAGTTCACAATTTCTGAACTCTCTACGGATGTCTACGGAGAGTAGTACAGAAAAAAGGAGTGGCATGTTGTCATCAGGCATTGTTCTTCTTTATGACAATGCACGCTCTCATACTGCAGCACAAACAAATGAACTGCTCAAGAATTTCGGATGAGAGATATTCGGCCACCCACCCTACTTGGCATTAAGCGATTTCCATTTGTTCACCAGGATGAAAGTGTGCTTGGGAAGAAGTGGTTCAGCACTAATGAAGAGCTGAAAACCAGTGTGCAATATTGGCTGAGAACCCAGGCGACAACATGTTTTGAGGAGGGTATACAAAAACTGGTTTCCCGTTACGACATATGCCTTAATGTTGGTGGCGACTACGTTAAAAAATAATTAAGATGTATGAGTAACTCTTATGTATAGTATTACTTGATGCAAGAATTTAAAAAACTCCTCATTTATTTCATTTACACATCTTTAAATATCGTGAGCATTATTTGTTTTATTTTGTGATGATCTCAGTCGATTCTTAGACACTCTACTAAAACAGCACAAAGTTACATAGCGCAACAATTACTATTTGGTTTTCAGCTCGTGTAATATGTCAGTCATATGATTGCAAACACGCAGGCTCAATCGAAAGCCAAGTTTACAAAATGATTTAAGACCAAACAGGTTAGTTACGCATCAACAGGAGGAACTGATTCAGTTTCCAAAATTGGTCCCGAAACATTTTTCCATTCACTTTGGAACCCTTGCCTTATTATTAAAAGGTACTTTATCTTGCAGACCCCACTTTGTTACGGGGAGGGGCCTCTAAGGAGGTCCTCAGGTCCCTAACGGCGTGTGACTTGGGAGAACCGCTCCCTCGTCCCACCCGTCAACACTCTACTTGGCTAGCTCAGTTGGGTAGAGTTCACTGGATGTCGGCTCGGCTTGAAGAGCCTAACACTTTACTAAGGTCTCTCTGAAAAGTATAAAAGGGGGTGTCTACAAAGAATACCAACGAATACAGGTTAGGCATTTATTGAGAAATACAAGTCGACAATACACGCAAAAGGTATGTCAAAGAACATAAAATGGAATAAGTATATGATGTGAACAAACATCATGAAACTAAATAACAGTATTACAATATTGAAAAGGGGGATGGCTGAGTCTACCACTCCAAACACTTCCTCGTGAGGCGAGAAGGGGTTGGGGGTGATAGGCGGGGTATAAAGGGTCGAGGAGGTTTTGGTAGGGGACGGTGTCCGAGCTGACTACGGTGTTCCGTCGTTCCTGGTTGGCGAGGCGTCTGGCGTGTCCGGTGGCGTGAGTGTCACGGGTCCAAACAACTTCTCGCACTCCTCTTCCAAACGGCGCAGGAGTTCTGTCTTGGTCCCGGGTGCTTCTAGGAGGGGGCGCTTCTGTGTGAAGGCCAGCGGAAGGCTTGGGGACTCAAGAAGAGCTGATGGCTTTCGTAGTGGTGTAGATGGCGGAGTGACAGGTCCGAAGAGTTCGTCAAGGCAGGCCTGTACTGAGCGCCTCTTCGTTGCGGCGGCCAGCACTGGTCCTGGAGGCCGTGCGGCGGCGGCGGTTAGTGGCAAGTTGTCGGTGACAATGCCCTGGTTCTTTAGAGTACCCACACGGTCGGTTGTGTCCGATGTGGCGTAACTCTGTCCTAGGGTCCGCGCAGGAGCTGTGGTAGGTGGCGTCGGATTCCAGGCGGCGATGCGATGCTTTCGAGCGAATTCGCGCGCCAGGAAGGACGTATCTTGTCCCTGGGAGCCGTGCGGGAGCGGCGGTTGGTTTCGCTGGCTTCCGGATGATGTTCCTAGTCCTTAAGGCTGCCTGTTGCGACTTTTCCGCGGGCGCGGGAGAAAGGGGCGCACTCTCCCAGGTGCGGCCAAATGATAGGGCGCAACTTTCTGGGGGCGCCTTGCCTCGGGCGCTACTAAAGAATAGGGCGCCTTTTTTGGAGGATGTTTCTCCTCGGGCGCAGCCAAGCTATGGTGCGTCGTTTTTGGGAGGCGACTTGCCTCGGGCGCAGCCAAAATATGGGGCGCCGCTTCTGATGACGTCGGAGGTAAAAAGACCCAAGCTCTGGGGTCTCCCTTCCTGAAGAGGTGGAGCTGGGTTTCCCTCGGGACGTTCTGGTAGGCTACAGCCGTCTCCAACATCACTAGGCGATGGTGGAATGCTGAGCGCTGTATGTAGCGTTTGTGAGACGCCTTCCCTCGTCGTCGTGCCAGGACTGCGATGGGTGTCGCGTGGTAGGAACGAACGGGAGGGGTTGATACGTTGGTGTTCGCGTCAAGCGAACGTCTCCGCGTTAAGCGAGTTTGTTGCGGGCCGCGTCAAGCGAACCGTTGTTGCGGGGCGCGTCAAGCGAGCCGTTGTTGCGGGGCGCGTTAAGCGAACCGTTGTTGCAAGCCGCGTTAAGCGATTTGAGCCCAGCTTTACGCGAGCTATACTGACCAGGATTCACTGGTAGCTGTCCAGTGTTTGGAGCTGATATTTATACTAAATATTGACGTAATTCGGTGAATTCCCGGATTTCAGCCAATGGGTGCTTAACTCCGCCCATTGATAGGGTCATTTTTGGCAAATACCTGCTAAAAATGCGCGGGTTAAAGCAATTAGCGGTTTAAGGTGTCGGCACGAATCACGCGGTCATGATGAGATGAAAAAGCGCGCGGTGCGGTCACAGGCACGCGAGCAATCCGCGGTAACAACTTTATGAAACACTAAACGTTTACTTTACATCCAAATGTACGCGGACAAGTAAAACGATGATTGATACTTTATCGGAGTCCGTAACATGTGACGATAAGTAAACAGGAATGTTTGAAACAATAGGAGTTTACGTTTAGTCAGTCATAATCAATCCAAGTGCTCCTTATCCGTTAAAATGTCAGTCGGATAGTACATAATAGCTTATTTTTAATTCACCCGAGTGATTCATTATAGCATTTTTAAACAATCCGATGATCTTGCAGGTTTGGTGAGATTAATTTTATGGTGGAAGTTATGCGAATAAATATCTCACAGCCATATTAAAACTGATATAAAAACGTAGCCAAACAAAATGGATGAAATGAGTGCTGTGTGTGATATCTGTGGTTTTCTTCCATTCATCACAGTCGAACATTAAAACTGTAAAAACTCAGCTTGGTTTATGTGAATACTGCACTTGACGATTGCTTTGTCTAGTTGTATATTAAAACCACGCCTGTGTCATCGGTATACAAAAATTTCGAACCCCGCCAAAACCATGTGGCGGTTATCTGATGAGTGAAGCACACAATTTCCACCAGGAGGCAGTTGTGTTGGACACCCCATCGCCACCCACCACCCCTGAATACTCCACAAACTGGAATTTTAAATCTTATCTATTTAAATATGGCAGCTATTGTGAATGTGACTTGCACGTGGCGTGTTTAATGTTCTGTGGTGCAAAGAATTTTAAATGATCAATAATATATTAATAAGGAAATATTGGTCCATCAGCTGAAATCAAACTTATATGTATTATATATTTTAATTTTTTTGATATGTTCGATATTTGAAATATTTGATATCAATAACATATTAATTAGGAAAAATTGGCTCATCAGCTGAAATCAGACTTATATGTATCATATATTTTACTTTTTTTTTGTTATGTTCGATATTTGATATTCAATATTTGAAATGTTCGATATCAATAATATATTTATTATAATTGTTGCAAATATTGGCCCATCAGCTGAAATCAGACATATATGTATCATATATTTTACTTTTTTTTTGTTATGTTCGATATTTGATATTCAATATTGGAAATGTTCGATATCAATAATATTATTATTATAATTGTTGCAAATATTGGCCCATCAGCTGAAATCAGACTTATATGTATAGTATATTTTACTTTTGTTGGTGATGTTAGATATTTGAAATGTTCGACTTATTGCAAATATTGGCAAATATTTTTTTTCTTTATAAAGGTTGCCGACATCTGAACTATGCTATTTATGTACCTATTATATGATTATGTATGTTAGATTATTATTATTATTATATATGTACGAGTGACAATAAAAAGCTCAATTTTATATTATGTGTTTCTCTATAATCCCTTTTTAATATTAAACATGGATACATTTACGTTTTATATAAAATTTTATTACAATTTCGAATTGTATTAAAATTTTATGTAAAACGAAAATGTGTTCATGTTTTATCAATTGTATTTTTTTTTTTGGAATAATAAATATGAGTACATTCAAATTTCGCGGTTTCATTTAATTTAGTACATGGTGGATCTCTAGTTAGCGTCAGTTACGCTGAACAAAATTTTGACACAGAGATGGCACTTCTGTTAATGTGTTCTGTGATTAAAACTTTTCTTATTTTTCTTATTTGTTTTTGTTAAGTCAACGGAACTTTAAATACCCCTCGTATTAATATAGATATACGTTAATCGGAGGAACACATATTTTGCTGTTCCATTCACATCCTCTGCTCCAGCAGCAGAACATCTCATTCTAAGATGTAAATTTCTGATGAAAAACATAAATTTAACTATCCTTGTTCCAGTGATCAGTTCTAGTTCTTTTATATGACAGTACATTATTTTTTCAGGAGTGAATATGAATGATAAGAAAGGCGGTGATATGCAGCCTCATAATTCAAGAGACACTAATATTGTTAAAGAAGAGATTTATATCAAGACAGAATATGAAGAAACTGATGAACATGAAGTGAAGACTGAAATAGAACACACGTCTGAAGGGGAGAAAGGTTAGTAATCAGCTTATTTACCATTATCTCATTTTTAATACTGTTATTTATATTTTATTGTCACAGTTATTTCAAGCGAACGTCAGCAATATATATATATATATATATATATATATATATATATATATATATATATATATATATATATATATATAATTAAATATCAAAATACTGCCTCACCGGGAATCGAACCTGTCAACCTAAGAATTTCGCGTTCTCGTTTTGAAGCCACCAGACTAGACTTAGATCCGATAATCTTAAAAACATTAAAAAAGCTTTTATTGCCAATAATTACCCCACCCATCTCATTATTCAATTCAATTCAATTCAATTCAATTTCAATTTATTTTAATTAATACTATTACATTAGATTTACCTATTACAGTTTATTCTATATATATATATATATATATATATTCCTTACATTATAATTTTAACTAAAATATAAATTTAATTTCTGCCTGTTGGCTTGAAATCTATTTTGTATTATTTCTTATTATTTTCTTTTTCTTTGATTTCCTTTCACCTTTCTATTACCTCTTTCATCCATGTGTATCCGCAGCCATTTCCGTTTAAAATATCTTCTCTTGTTCCTCCTTTGCTTCTCATTTCTTCACATCCTTCCAGTATATGTTCAACCGTCTCCCTTTCTTCTCTGTACATTCTACATCGTTTATCCTCCTCTTTTAACCAAAATTTGTTTGTTTTTTCTTCATTCCCACATCTAAACCTCGCAATTATTCTTTTTTTTTTCCCGTTTCCCTTTTCTTTTAGATATAGCGGTCTTTGCGTGTTCCAATTTTTCTTGTAGTTATAATTGTACCTTGATCCGCTTATTCTCTCGCTTAATTCTTGTTGTTGTATGTCCTTTATCCTTTCTATTATTTCCTGCATTCCATGTCCACTCTCTCTTTCCTCCTTACTTCTTCTGTTGAATAGCCTCCGTATTCGTACATTTTACTTCTTTTTATCTCCCATTTTGATGTTTTTTTTTCTGTTTATCTCTATTTTCCAATTCCTTCCAGCATTCGTTTAATAATTGTTTTTCTTGGTTCTTTGTTATGTTTCCTTCAAATTTTATTGCTCTTTTAAGGGCTTCTATTTTAATTTTGTACAGTTTCGTCTCCTCTAATACTATGTACTCTAGTGTACATTCATCTAGACCCAACATCCACTTAAGATACCTATTCTGCACCTTATCTAGCGGCTCATGCTCCTCTCATCCCCACACCTCTGCTCCATACATGTTAATGCTTTTTATTAGGGCTTCGAACATGAGCATTCTTATGTGGTATTCACCTTTAAATTTTCTTTCACCTAAGCTCCAGATCTGCGGAATTGCTAGCATTGCTCTTTTACTTAGCTGCGTAATATGCTCCCCTGTTCCTCCATTGCATTGGAATTGGTATCCTAAGTATTTGTGAGTCTTAACTTTTTCAATTTCCTTTCCTTCCTATTCCCATTTCTCTTCTTTCTGTCTCCCTCCTCCTTTTTTAAAATCCATTATTTTGATTTCTCCGTGTTCATCAGCAGTTTCTTTTTTTTAAGTATTTGTTTAGGGATTTCATCATTGCCTTTAATTCAATTTCCTTAGTTGCCAGCAATACAATATCATCTGCATATGCTAAGGACATAAACTTCTTATTTCCAACTACTATTCCTCCCGTTTGTCCCTTTTGCAGGTGTTCCGCCATATCTGCCATATATATGTTGAACAGTGTTGAACTTAAAGGACATCCCTGTCTTACCCCTTGCACCGTCCAGAATTCCTCTGTGTATTTTCCCCTACTTTTATCACATTCCTTGTCTCCTTATATATTTCTTCTATTCTATTCACTACTCTCTTATTTATTCCCCTTTCTTTCAGAGTACATATTAAATTTTTTCTGTTTACGGTGTCAACCCTCTCATTATGAGATGAATTAGAAAAAGAATATGGTCAGCTTATTACAGCAATCTGGATAAAGTAAATATAAACAACAACCAGTACATTAGTTTTCCGTATTATCACGAGTTCCACGAGGATCTATTACATTACATATGACACGTGTCTTCCATGTGGTACAAAAGATCTAGAAATAGAGACCATGACTTCTCTGTCTTATGCAGCACTATATTTTAAGAAAAAAAAGAAACAAATAATAATAATAAAATAAATAAATAAAAACTAATAGGTTGCTAACGCAATATCGGAAGATAAAAATCAGAAGGAGGTGGAGAGATTCGAATCACATGCGTGCGTGTCTTTATTTACATTGAAAGAAAAGACATAGTAATGGTAACTGTGTATTCATATTTCAGAGAGCCGTGATACTCGGAAGACATATTGCATATCATCTACTGACGATATATCCCAGTATAACTACAAAACTAACATTATCATCACTGAGGAGATTGACATCAAGCCTGAATGTGTAGATACCGGTGAATATGAGGAGAGTGCAGCTGGACAATCTACAGGTCACTCAATAATTTAATATTCTTGTGTTAGTTGTAAGCTTTCAATACTGGTATTCTCAGTTTCGTCATTCTCTTTTTATAATATCTAAACTCCATATCGTTTGTAAATGGCGATTATTGCCTCCATCATTTCAGATATGTCGATAATAGTAACTGTGGGCATTTATATTTCAGAGAACCGCGATATTCGGGAGACATTTGGTACATCATCTACTGACGACATGTCTCAGTATAACTACAGTACTGATATCACTGAGAAGGTTAACGTTAAGGTGGAATATGCAGATGAAAGCGAATATGAGGAGAGTAAAAAGTGTGAATATGGAAATGACAGTGACCATGTAGAGAGTGGAGATGAACAAGATACAGGTCAGTCAAAAATTAACACATAACACGTACAACACAAAATTAGTGCAGAGGAGTAGAATACAGTCAGCGCTCGCTTAACGTACATCCGCTTAACGTACGTTCGATGATACGTACATGATTAATTACGGATCCTATGTCATTACGAACGTACACGTTGTTCGTACGAACGTACATCGCGTAACATGAAAATGTCGCTTTTGTACGAACGTACACATTGTCCGCGCGAACGTACATCGCGTCACACGAAAACGTCGTTTTCGTATTTGATATGGCAACTTTATGGTTAAAAAAAAGGGAAAAGAAATAGCACACAATGTATAATGTATAATCGGATTCACGAAAAATGTCCGATTATTAAATGACGGGACCACATTTAATTTTGAAAGAGTAATCTTAACGTAAAATTTGTTTGAATAAAACTTGCAGATTTTAAAATTTTCTACAAAAAAAGATTCTTACATTTTTTTTTTCATGAATGATCATTTGCAATATATTGAAGTTTATTAATATAATGCCCCTAATATTTTCGTAAATCCGAATAGAACAGTAAACGCGTAGTACTAACATATAAATACATGTTAAAAAAATAAAAATAAACCATACATTATATAAAATAAACATGTTCAGAAAAATAAATAAGTACTTAAAAAATTATTATTTGTTGTTTTTAATTAGAAATTTGTCTATTGTCAATTGTACCGTAGTTTTATTTTTGTCTTGATATAAAAGTTTATAACAAGCGGTGCTATTGCGTATATTATTAACAACACTGAAACTTCTATCAATATCCGGGTCCGAATTCTCGATAGTGTCAATGAGTTCTTCCACTTTGCCTAATATTCCATTTACTTTTTAGTTGCATTTCGGTTGTTTCGTTCTCGGTTTTTGGGTGTTCTTTTTCAGTTATCATTTGCTCTTGTAGTTCTAATAACTCATTAGTTGAGAGTTCGTCCGCATGTGATTCTAACAAATCGTTAATATCTTTAGTGTCCATATTCAGTTCCATTTTTTTTAAATACATGTGAATATACTGCTGTGTATTCACACACAGAAAAGCACTCGTAAATACGTGTACATATTCGGCTGCGTTCGACGTATTTACATTGGTCATTTACGTGTACATTACGTGTCAATATATACATTAAAAAAATCTCAAAAAAATTGTATTTCTTTTCTCGCGTTTCAAAACATCTTACATGTTGGGCTAAGTCCATAACTTATAAATCAATCATACAACCACATTTTGATTATTGTGCTACTATTTCATTTCTCTTTGACAATACAAGTATAAAGGCTCTCCAAAAACTTCAAAATAGAGGCATGAGAGTAATTTTGAGGTGTGGTAGATTAACTCCTATTCGCCTAATGCTTGACACTTTGGGTTGGTTAAATGTTAAAAACAAAATCAAAATTCTAACTTTTATTTTTATTTTCAAAATTATTCATGGAGAGCAAAACTATCTGACTAATTTTATTACTTATAATCATGAAATTCATAGTTATAACACGCGAACTAGTGGTAATATTTATGTATATAAAAAAACAAACCTTAATGTATCTACGAATTCATTATTTATCAAGGGTTGTAAAGAATACAATTCCTTACCAGAAGATGTTAAATTGTTCAATAATTTAAAAGAATTTAAACGTAATACTTACAATTACTATTATTCGATTACTTAATCATAGTTTATTTTACTTAATTCAAATCTGATTACTGTAATATTATTTGCTTAAGTTAATGTATTAAAAAAATAAATATAAAACTAATTGTACTTTTTGTAAAACTTTTCTATTTAATTTAATTGCTGATAAATTAAAATTTTGGTGTTGAAAAAAAAAAAAAAATGTAAAAATAATGCACACTTATGTTAAAAATGTCTCTTTTTTCTGTACGATTTCATTTTAATTACTGTAAAATGTATTATCCTCGTGATATTTCTTAATAAATATTATTATTATTATTACATTGGTCATTTATACAAAAAAAATGTACGTTCGTGCGAACAAATGTACGTTCATACGAAAAAATGTACGTTCGTACGAACAAATGTACGTTCGTATGAATATAGGGACCGAAAGTATGTACCAATTAGTCGTACATACATGTATTTATACGGAAATATACCGTCTGCTTAACGTACGTTCGATTAACGTACGGGAATCTGTGTACGCATTGTGTACGTTAAGCGGGCGCTGACTGTATTGTAATCTGACATGTAGTAGGAATTTAATTATATTTTTATGTGTTGATTTGTGTTTTCTTATATTTTATTTTCACGAATAATAATAATGTCCTTTCAATGTTTTGAAAGATATCAATTCATTGTCTATTAGATTTGTTCAACACAATTCCGCCAGATAGAATCTATCTTATGACCATTTGCCTATAGCCACGTGCAGGAAAATTTATGTTGAATAAACTTTATTTGAATAACAGAATTCTTGTGTCTTAATCCTTAATAAATGCAAGTTTGTTGCAGTTAGTGGAACATCTTCCAGTGAATCAGATAAGAGTTGGGAGCCGTTGGCCATTGACAAGAATAAACAATCCAAAACAAGATCATCACATCTTATTAGACACAAGCGCATACATTCTGAAGAGAAACCATTTAAATGTGATCAGTGTGATAAATCATTTTTCCAGGCATCACATTTCCTTTATCATAAACGCACACATTCTGGAGAAAGACCATTTAAATGTGATCAGTGTGATAAAGCATTTTTACAGGCATCACATCTCCTTTATCATAAACGTACACATTCTGGAGAGAGACCATTTAAATGTGATCAGTGTGATAAAGCATTTTCACTGTTCCCACATCTCCTTTATCATAAACGCACACATTCAAAAGAGAAGCCATATAAATGTGATCAGTGTGACAAAACATTTTCAATTTCATCACATTTTCTTTATCACAAACGTATTCATTCTGGAGAGAGGCCATTTAAATGTGATCAGTGTGATAAGGCATTTTTACAATCATCACATCTCCTTTATCACAAACGCATGCATTCTGGAGAGAAACCATTTAAATGTGATCAGTGTACGAAAACATTTTCACAGTTATCAAGTCTTAATATTCACAAACGTATACATTCTGGAGAGAAACCATTCAAATGTGATCAGTGTAATAAAGAATTTACACAATTAGCAAATCTCAATAGTCACAAACGCATACATTCTGGAGAGAAACCATTCAAATGTGAGCAGTGTGAGAAAGCATTTTCAATGGCATCAAATCTCCTATCTCACAAACGTGCACATTCTGGAGAGAAACCATTCAAATGTGACCAGTGTGATAAAACATTTTCACGTTCATCAAATCTTGCTAAACATAAACTTATTCATTCTGGAGATAAACCATTCAAATGTGATCAGTGTGATAAAGCATTTTCAATATTGTCACATTTTCTTTATCATAAACGAACACATTCTGGAGAGAGGCCATTTAAATGTGATCAGTGTGATAAAACATTTTTACAATCATCACATCTTCTTTATCATAAACGCATGCATTCTGGAGAGAAGACATTTAAATGTGATCAGTGTACGAAAACATTTTCACGGTCATCACATCTTACTGTTCACAAACGAATACATTCTGGAGAGAGACCATTCAAATGTGATCATTGTGAGAAGGCATTTTCAGTGTCACATCATCTCACTCAACATAAAAGAGTACATTCTGAAAAGAAATCATTTAAATTTGATCAATAAGATATAGTTCTCAATAGGGGTCCCAATACCGGTCTCTTTTACTACTACGATCTTTTAACTAATGGAGAAGTATGTTTGGAAACGTCTTCTGTTGTCGATAGAAATAGATAGACATATGCACTGTACAACATGTTAAACGAGATGGAAGATCTAGATGGAAGACTAGCTTTTACTATTCTCGCAGTAAAACACAAACATAACATTGTTTCTTCGACAGCGTTGGGTGACGATTTTATTATCGATTTGTTTTAACAATAAATATGAATATTTTAAAAGAATTATATGTAAAAATGTAATGGTATTTAATTAATTGTTCATATTATTAACTAGTTACCTATATCTTGTTGATATGAACCCTTACCAAAATAACCTAAAGTAATACATATTTGGAGTTAAAATATTTCAACCTTTTGAAGATACTGGTATTATATCGTAATTTGATATTTTAATTAATATTTTAATTCTTCTGTAACTTTAATTTTTCACAAAATGATTCTAATAATTTTTTTCTTTTATTATAATTTTTTTTTAGTAATTAACTTCTTAATTCAATCATTTTACGAACATCCCGCAAATCTCTCATGTATAGTATTTTCAAAAGGAATTGGCCACTCTCACTTACTGATTCCAATAATGACTGACAGTATAACCATTATATGTTTATGGTTCTGTTAACAATAGGGACAGGACAAGACAGTAATAATTATTTAAAATAAACATGTTTTCTTACATGTTATTTAGAAAGAACTGTATATACTCACATGATATTCCTTCACATTTTTATCAGGCTTAGGACTGGCTATATTTGAATTATAAATATAGGCATGTTTAAAAATCGTTTTGTTTAGAAGTCTATATTTTCATATTTTTCGAATAAAAGTCGTATATTTCATTTATTATTATTTTAGACATAATACTATCTATTTTCTAGAAAACTTGTATATCGGGTCGTTTTCGCTGCAGATTTTTGCCACGAGCAACAATACGTTGAATTGTTCTGTATGAAACACTAGTTAATTTCGCAGTTCTAAGTATAGGTTTGTCATTACCTTCCGGAACTAATTTTTTAAAACTTTCAGTATCAGAACTTTGCAATCTTCTGACAAATGGCATTTTTCTTTTTAGCTACTTCCACATTTTCACATTTCACGTCAACGTCCACATTTTCGCACTCCAAATTACCTTGCACAGATTCACTATTTTCAGTACAGAAATTAGGAATTCCTTCAAAATCATGTTGTTAATGTATGCACGTTATGAACGTTGAAAATTAACTAACAAACAAGTATTATATATTATGTGTATAACAACCCCTAAAATTTAGAAACAATAGGATTATAAATTTGGAAAATATCCTTAAGGTTTTTTAAGAAACTTCATTTGAGCTATACAATTTAAATTTAAAATTCCCTTAATACCTCTTATAATCTTTTTACAGTAACAATTCTTAGGATTACTGCCATAAACCCATTACTGCATTGTTAAGCATCTTAACAAAAGTGGCCATTTCATTTTGGAAATACTGTAACAGAGATTGTATTTTATTAAATTAAGTAATAAAAAAATATATATACACCGTTATCCAGAATAAAAAAGCTGAGAAATGCAAATTAAACCCCAATTTAAAAAAAAAAATGCGAAAATGACAATAGACATTCAATAAGATTAAATCAACCATTCACTTGCGAGGTGTAAAAAAAAACAATTGCAATGTTGCCGTTCGGACTTCTTAATTGACCCTAGGTAGTGAACCATAAATAGAGGATAGGCATGATTTTGTTATTTTTTTAAAATTATATTCCTATTGTTGCACATGAACATAAAAAACAGTTTTGCATTTTTTTCAAATCATAAATGTATGTAGCGCGCGAAAACGACGTGTGATGTCATACCCCAACTAAGTGACGCAGTACACTACTAGCCTACCCAGTGTACTGCGTACAGTCTACCAGTCAGCTGAACTTATGACAGTCTGTCGTGAACTTATTTGCGTGTATAACTTTTATAGGTTATGTAAAGTTAGAGTGATTTTAATTAAAATAAAGTTTAATTCTATAAAAACTTTACATGCTTACCGAATTAAATTTTATATTAAAATATATAAAATATGGAAGATCCAGGCCCCAATACTTCAAAACATAGTCGAAAATATTGTTTAGTACCGATGTGCACAAATAGTTCAATTAGAAATCCAAAAAAACAATTTATATGATTACCTGATGGCGAAAAACAACAGAAAATGCCAAATTTGTGACTGAAAGCTATGAGGCGAAATAAAACCGATATTTCAGAAAAAAATAAACTATGTTTGTGAAGACCATTTTAATGTGAGTACATATATTTTATAAATTATTTTAATAATAAATGCGTGAAAAATTGTTTAAAAACAAATACAAAACTCTCGAACAATACAATATACACACGTAAAGATTATGTTTAGTCTGTATCTGTGACGTCAAACCCCAGTAGTTTGACGGTATACTCAGTCGGATTTACTCGGCAACCTTCGCGCCGTGGTAGGCTTATTTCAAATTTACAATATTTTAATTAAAAAAATTGGCTTTAATATTAATTAAAATTGGATTTTTGTTTTGTTAGGTGACATAACTAACATTAACATATCAAAAAAATGTATTTTTAAGGAAATATAAATTTTATGCGTATCCCCTATTGTACGATATACAGTTGTATAGCATTAATAGAAGAGGACACCCAGGAAGAGTTAAACTGGTATGTGAAATATGTGACTATATTTCAGAAATGACTACAAATTTAAACCATGTTTGATATATATGTTTGTATGTTCTGTTTTCGTTATGTATTTTGTAGAATTTTTGTAAATATGTTTATAGGCTCTTGAGCCTAAATAAATTTGTTTATTTATTTTATTATTTAATTTATTTCCGGTTACATCTGCTTTTCTAAGTGCATTTATAATTATTGTCTAACTCCTGACAGGTTATAAAAATTGAGTTTATCACGTCCACCACAACTACCACATTCCACTACATCACGAAAAAATGGTATTTTGTTTTTTTCATATAGTTTTTTTTTTTTTTTTTTGGCTTTCGAATGTAAACACAGGTAAAATCCAAGGCTAATAGATTCTAGAGGTTGTCTCATAGTGCAGCTTATAGAGAGCGCGGGTAGGTATGCGGCGAGGGTAAGCTGTGACGTAAGCGCCAGTCCTTGTACTGGAATAAACGTATTGTTAGTATTGTAATAGTTCATTTTTTTCTTCAGTTTTGAGTATTTTCGAAGACTTTTAATAACATTTGAGGATTTATTGTATTGTTCAACTAATTGTAACGAAATCCAGATAAGTTTAATTGGAAGTATTAACAAAATCAGATAGAGAATAGTATTTATTTAACTGTCTAACGTAAACGGTTATCTCAGTGATGTGATACAACAAAGATTATTTATAAGAATTAAATACTTAAATTTAAAACAAAGAGAAGCAAAGGAAAATAAAAAGAGTAAGTGCGAAACAGAAAAAGATCGTTCAAAAACTTCTAAAAAAATGAAAAAACTTGTATAAATTTCTTTATAGCATATAGGAATAATTTTTATCCAATCTTTTGTTTATATGTTTAATGTACCTGATTAATAATAATAATAATAATAAAATTCTGAATATTAAAATTATTTTTATTTTTACTGTATATGTTTAATTTTGTGATACGTAACTAACAGAGAAAGTTCATTTTTTATGTTGTATATTTACAATACATTTATAATATTATCATAGTATTTGTTCACATGGATACATCAAAGTCTGTACACACCACAAGTCACTAAAATCATCAGATCTAGTTACGTATTACAAAATGAAACACAACATATAAAATTATATCTATATATATGTTATAGCCTGTTTCTTTGGTTTTAAGCGGATTTTGAATTCTAGTAACTGTTAAGGTTTAATTGAAGCTTTTGATCATTTTGTTTAGCAAAACCCAACTTCAAAAATTAAAAAATTAGCTTATGATAACTTAATAAAATAATTTTCATTATGTTATCTTGTTTCTATTTGCCCACCTATCCATGCATCATTTAATTAACTAATTACAGCCTTAGGTAACTATTCACTTTTAAATTTTATTAGCAAAATAAAAATATTTGTAATTATTAAAAAATACATAAAAATAGCATACATTAAATTATATTTTCAATAATGGTATTAAATTATTAAATGAACTGCTTCTAGAAATAAAAAATAATTCTTACTTAAATCAGTTTAAATCTAAATGCAAATTACGATTTAATTTTAGTTTTTTCTTTTACAGTTACTTTTAAAGGAACAATCTTTCAATGTATATTTATGTAATTGGTAATCCTAAAAAATTGTAAAATATTATTGTTTAAAATAATATTGTTTTTCTTAATTACGTGTTATTTTTACTATAAATGTGAGGTGAAACGCTTATTGTCAACTGACAATAACTGAAGCGCCTCTAGTGAGATTTTGAGAAACTGACGGTTGTAGGATAGTCGAGTTTGTGACAAGCATGGGAATATGTTCTTAGAAGTGGAAAGACAGTTAAAGACCATTTTAGAGTGTGTTCCCGTGTGTTTCAAAAATATCATACCAAAGTCAGCCATGATGTAAAATGCAGTAGCGCCTCTATCGGTAGTGTCAGATTTCAATATTAACTGATTGTGCTCCGCACGGACTACTACTTAGTGATTATAATACAACGTGTCAGTTAAAAGGAGAGTAACTTTGGTTATTTGGAAATTAGAACACATTGTTTAAAGTAATCTGCAGTTATAATGTATTTTTTAACAGATATTTGTTGTATCTGCCTCAAACATGAAAAACATCTACAGAGACTTCATATCAGTAGTAAAAATATAAACTATTATTCTAGACTAGTAGCATTATTTCCAGAATTGGTAAGAAGCTGTTTATTTTAATTTTCAAATATATTTTAAATCTGATGTATTTAAAACTAGTTAGAAACGCGGAACAGGACTTTATTAAGCCATGCAATTCCAAATTCATTAATTTCTTTTAGAGTGACCCTGTTTAACAACTGACTTCCAACACCAGTGGATCCATTCTTGAGTCTTGAATTCGTTTTTTTCATGATGTAAATTTAATTCAGAGATATTTAGAAACATTCTAATGCATATTTTTTTAGAACCATTTAATGACAGTCCCGCCAACAATAATAGAAATGTACAATTAAGTTGTTTAATAACACTAGGCCTGTTAGTCAAGTCATTTTTAATGGTTTATTATCATCAGATGCAAGCGCATGGTAATTTTAATTCACTACTATGAGCATTGGCTTACGGCTGATGATTTGTAGAACCCTAATGTATAACTTGCCAAATGTGATTTTTTATTTCAGTTACAGCAGGCAAGTATAAACAAGAATAATAATTATTTTCAGAACTCCAGAGTGTTGTTCAGTCAGGGAGCTATATGTGAGGAATGCTGCAGTAAAGTAGATGAGGTTTACGAATTTCTTGAGCAATGCTTGCGCAACAAAGAAATATATATAAATTATATATCACAACTGAGCTCTGTCTTTGGAACTAGCGGTGAGTTGTGTGTTTCTCTAACGGATTGTAAAGAAGAACGAAAACAGTTGTTGATGAAGCGTGAGCTATCTGAAGATCAGTGCAGCAGTGCAGATATGTTACCAGTAAATGAAGCATGTGAAGAGTACTACAATAACAGTAATACAGGTTTGCATTTTTTGTATTACACAGGTATTGCACCACTTTGTACCTCACTATTATGTATATACCTTGCATCTACTTTTTTATTGTAAATAGGAAAATGTTAAAATTTTCATTTAAAAATATCTCTTTGCATATTAAGTTTAGAGGAAAAAATGCAAGTACAAAAAATATTTAGGAGGAAAACTGCTTTGAATGATCCCTAATTTGTTGATTAAATTGGTTTCCATCACAACTATTTTGGGTTACTGCAATGTTTTTTTTTTTAAAGGAAAGATGAAAGGAAAGAAAAAAAGAAAGAAGAGTTCAGTTTTTTTTTTGATTTTTTGAACTCATCTGAGTAATAGGGCGGGGGTACAAAAGTTTTTTTTTGACAAATTTTGGTTGTAAATTCCAAAGTAATATTTGATTTTTATAAAATATGTTGGATTATCTGTGTATCTATGAGCTACACACAGTGGCGGATCTAGCTTTTTGGGGGCCCAGGGCTTAAATATGCCAAGGGGCCCTACACATGCGCTTCACTTATGTTGATTTTTAATAAATATTAGTAAATTTGTGTTTTTAATTTTTTTGTATTGTTTTTTAAAGTAATATTTTTGTTTTGATCTTTTCTCTTATAAGCCTTGCTTGGTATAGAATATAATAGGTATATGTCCGAGAGATTGGGGGCCCCTTGCGGATCTGGGGCCCAGGGCTTAAGCCCTATTAGCCCGTAGGTAGATCCGCCACTGGCTACACACATACACACGCCGGCGCACATACACAAACACACGCACGCGCACATTCACACGCACGCGCACATATACACTCACGCGCACATACACGCATGCGTACACACCCAAACGTGCGAGAAAGCACGCACTCTACAACACACACACTTAGACGCTGGCGCACAAGTACACGCACATAAACACGCGCGCGTAAACTTGTGCTCACTCACAGAGGCGTTCGCAGGCATGTACTTATGCACGCATGTTCGCCTTCACGCACGTTCGCCTGCACGCACGTTCGCCGGCACGCACGCACTCTTACACAGTTATGTATGTTGCCGCAGACCAAACTGGCATTTTGGGCCTTCGTTAATTCATCATTATCCCTTCATCACCTTTACACAATCAGTTTATCAACAACGCATAATATCGATTATTTCTTATTCCATAATTTACAGGAAGAGTCTAGTTCTAGTTCTTTTATATGACAGTACTTTATTGTTCCAGGAGTGAATATGAATGATGGGACAGACATTGATATGCATTCTGATGATTCCAGAGATACTGATGACTTTATAGTGATGGCTGGAACAGAGTATCCTACCCAATTGGAGAATGGTTGGTAATTTACATCTAACTCGCTAATACTGTTACTCATATTTCGTCACAGTTCAATTTATTTCAGACGAACTCGGGCAATGATTAGTGAATATCTCAAATAAGATATATATTTTAAACTAAATACACACATCGGCAAATTTAAAGGAATAGATTGAAAATTATGTTTTTTTTTAAAATTTTATTATTTTGTAGCCTATATCTAGATAGCTTTGAATGCTCTACTAAACAATGAACGAAGATTGTATCGACGCCAAGGAGAACAAAATGCACCATTTAATTTTGCTACTACTGTATCTTTTGGTGGAGGTTCAGTTATGGTGTGGGGTGGAATATGTTTGGGAGCTCGCACAGAGTTAGTGGTGATTGATGGCGGAGCGTTAACTGCAGATAGGTACATCAGAGATATTCTTCAAGACCATGTTGTACCTTTTGCCCCATATATCGGAGAAATTTTCACCCTAAAGCAGGATAATGCGCGCCCACACGTCGCCCACTGTGTAACAGACTTTTTAAATCAAGTGGGTATAACAACAATGGGTTGGCCAGCGTGCTCCCCTCAACTCAACCCGATTGAATATTATTCCAAAAAAACATCGTACTAGAAGGTTACCTAGAGAGATATCAACAATATGTTCTCTACAGGGAAAATAATTAGATGTGTATGTCTGTTCCTTTAAATTTGCCGGTGTGTGTATATTCATTTATATTTCACTGTGATAATATGACGAATGACGTACTTGAATGTTATGCTGATTGCAACTTTTATAATATCGATTATTTTTTATTCCATGATTTACAGGAAGAGACTAGTTCTAGTTCTTTTATATGACAGTACATTATTGTTCCAGGAGTGAATATGAATGATGGGACAGGCACTGATATACATTCTGATGATTCCAGAGACACTGATGACTTTATAGTGATGGCTGGAACAGAGCAACCCACCGAATTGGAGAATGGTCAGTAACGAGTAGGGTTGTACATCAAAGGCAAAACATCGATGTTTAACATCGATGTTAACATCGGCGCTTACTATCGATGTTGAAAAAACATCGATGTATCGGAAACATCGATGTTTTATTAACCTTTTCCGTACCGAATTTATTTCGCATAGTATTACCTGCCGGCCCGAATTAATTTGCTGACTGCGCGTAAAATTGCAAACTTTTGCTTAAAATAACATAGCGCGCGTTCTATTTACACTAGAATAAAAAACTAAAAACAAAATTAAAGAGAATTAAATTTTCTATATTTCTAAAATTATTTTATTTCCAAATTAAAAAGATTTTATTTATAAAAATAAAAAGTAAAGCAATTCGGAAAATAATTTAAAAATATGTAAATTATGTTATTTACCTCATTTTTGTGAATGTTATCTTAGTTCACAAAACACTTATAGATTTAAAAAAACACATAACACGCACTGTTTATGCTATCACTGTTTATAGTACTCTTATCTTTGTCTTACTCCACTAGTTTGTTTATAATACAGTATGTTTTTATTTACGCACTGCTCAGTCACATTCCTTACATTTGGATATAGTTCAGACTGCAACATGCTACACGCATGACAGCAATGAAATACGATATGCATAACTAGCGGTTTATAGATCGACCATTGGGCCGGCAGGGAATACTCACAGCGGTTTATATATCGACCATTGGTCCTTTAAAGGTTAATATTAAAAAAAGGTATTTATTTATATTATATAGGTTTTATTTAATAATGTAAAGATAAAATACGAAAAAAGTAACATATAATACACAAAAAGCATTTATTAGATTTTGAAATATTCCTTTTTAATAGTAATTAATTTCACATTAACATTATTATACCCAATATAATAATCCTATTTGTACTTACAGTCTATTCCCAACGATTAGGCGGAACTAACCGCAATTTTCATTTTTGTAATTTGTCATTAGATATTTTTTTATATATTGGAAGTTGACTTTTCCTAAACAAAATGATCAAAAGCTTCAATCAATCGGTAAAAGTAACTAGAATTGAATAAGGTTTAGGCGGAACTAGATTTTAAATTCTAATTACTTTTACCGATTAATTGAAGCTTTTGATCATTTTGTTCAGGAAAAGCCAACTTCAATATATAAAAAAATAGCTAATGACAACTTACAAAAATCCAGGGATTGGAGGAATAACAATTCAACAAGACTCAAAAAGAAAAAGTGTGTTGGCGCCTTTGGTCGTTCGCATTGTTTGCAAAAATTAGAAGTTCTTATTTTTTCGTATTCTGCTAACTGCTAAGAAGAATAAGAACTAACACTATTAGTATTGTTATATCACAATAGATGGCGCTTATATTTTGTGTACTAATTTTAATAAAAATTAAATTTTTAAGATTCCAGTGCCTCTAGCGGTAGTTTCTGAATTTCAAAGTTTAAACATCGACATCGGTAGCAGACATCGATGTTTTATCGATACTATCCCTAGCTGACCATCAATGGTAAAAACATCGATGTTTTCAAAACAAACATCGATGTTTTCGATACATCGATGTTTTTTTCCCATCCCTAGTAACGAGAACATTAATATCCAACTTGCACATACTGTTATTCATATTACATTGTTAGAGTTTAGTTTATTTCAGACGAACTTGGGCAATAATTAGTGAACATCTTAGATAAAATATATATTTTAAATTAAAATCTTTCATTTATATTTCACTATGATATGTTTATTTCAGGTATCACAGATAGAGTTACCGTTGTTATTTATCATGAAAGCAGTGATGTCAAGTCTGAATCTGTGGACAGAAGTGAATGTGAAGGAAATACACTAGCAAGTACAGCTGTCTCCAACACTGGTCAGTAGATCTAACTTTATTAACCAATTATGCGTGGCCCTGTATCTGACACGGACATCTTATGCTGACAAAATTTCATAGGCACGTCTCTTGCACTTAATGTACGAGTTTATTTTTTACTAGTGACCGATGGGACGCTGAATGCGTCCCGTTAAAGAAAAGATACAAAAAAATTGATGTGAAGTGTGAATTTTCACACATTTCAGGGTTTCGCTGGTATTTAGTAACTGAATGATGATTATTTGGGATGCCAAAACAAATTTTATGTCAAAATATTTTTTTATGATTTTCAATTCGAATGCCTAATACAATTATTTAAGTTTCTAAATATGTGCAGTATTTTTTTTTTATACAGCAGGTTCATTAAGATTTTGAAAATTGCGCCTATGGCTTCCATTGGTTGCTTAAATAATAAGCCCCGCCCTCTGATTTTGTATACATTCAAACATAGAATTAAATTATAATTTCAACACTTCCCACTGGTTATTAAATTTATGCTTTTAAAAATTAAATGCAACATTTGCCAAAATATAACTAGAATTTTCACAAAATAATTTTAACAAAATAAAAATGCAAAAAAAGAAAAATTAAAATTGACAGGAATTGAACTCTAGTTTGCAAATTACAAAGAAACGACGAAACGTACTACGCTACGAGTGCTTACTTATCTACTGTGTTACATAGCGAATTAAATATTTAACATATTTTAGTTAAAAACACAAAAAATGCGTTATTTTCCGAAAACATAATCTGATCAAAAATTCCTATTGTGCTATTCCGGTTCACACCAATGTACATTACTTAGAATTTTTTCAGATTTTTAGTTTAAACCATCTAGGCAACAGGGTGTGGAACAAATTTTTTTTTGCACAGTTTTCCAAAAATCGCGCCAAAATAATTTATTTTGCAAAAATAAAATTTTGATCGTTAATACACGTACTAAGGGCTTTAATTTGATACCCTACTCAGAATTTAAAAAAATATATTTTTTTCGATGAACACATATTTGTTTAGATTTTTAGGGGGATATGTTTTTTAGATGTTTTAGTATTTTTCCTGTGTGCGGGTCAAAGAGTTGTATAAGCATGCCAAATTTCAACTCTCTAGGTTTAGCCGTTTGGCTACAATTTTTACCGAACAGACAGACAGACAGACGACAAAATGACGGTATAAGGGTTTTTTGGTCATACCTACAAAACCCTAAAAATGAATGGTTTTATACAAATAGATATTCGAATTGATTATTCGGTAAGTAAAACATCTGTCACTGAAATAATTTTTCAAATTTGTTCATAAAATTGCTTTTGCGACATACCAGGGATCGCACCTTCCCGGTTTAGTAACACTGATATAGTCTGTAACACTCAGGAAAGTCAAGCTATTCACCACCCAAAGAGTTTTACAAACTGGTTCGATATTTTCTGAGATTACCCCGAAAATACAAAAAAAATATAGTGGAACTCCAATATTCGTCATTAATCCGTTCCTGAGGGTTGGACGAATATTAAAAAGGACGAATATTAAACGAATTTTTTCCATAAGATTTAACTAAAAATAGTTTAATCCGTCCTAAGCCCCGAATTTTGCCTATCTATTATCTAACAAAAAAAAAAGAAAATCAATTTTAGTTTGAATTTCTTAATGTCAAGAATTTTTATAGACTGAGGTATATGGTTGTAGAATATTGCAGCCAAATAAGGACCAGTTTTAGATTTCTCAAGCCTAATATACGGAATAATTAAGTTTTCTTTACTTCTTACGTTATGACTATGTACTGATTTTTTAAAGACAATGTTTAAATTTTCCTTGGCCTAAAGCAAACATATGTATACAAATATACTATAAAAACAAAATTTTTAGTTTTATAAATAGTGGCTTGCAGTGTGCTCGGTAGTGAGCATTGCTGATTATTCTAATACAGGTATTCCCCGACTTACGACCAAGTTCCGTTCCGAAGGGTTGGTCGTAAGTCGAGGAATTTACAAAATTTCAAAATATGTATACATATCTTACCCCCTCCCCCACCCCCCTAATCATGGTTTTCACTTCAATATATGTTAAATCCCGAGTTATTGCCTGCAAATACTTGAAAAAAGGCGATAAAAATAAACAAAATTGGTCTTACCTGGAAAATAAATAAAATTTTTATTTGAAGACTGGAAAAAAATAAAGTGCAAGAAACGTTAGAAATCATAGAAATATAAAATTTAAAAAAACGTACATTGCAGTTAGTCATAAAAATAATTTCACCTGTAGCATTGCAAGTGAATTTGACCAATATTTGCTTGTTTTTTACGTTTTATGGTGTTTATAAAAAAAAAATTAAATTTTAATATTTTGGTGTTAGTACGGGAGTTCGTAAGTTGGGTGGTCGTAAGTCGGGGGATACCTGTAGCTTGTTTTTGTATCAAAAAAACTCTTTTAGCAGATTTGCTTGTTCCTCATAGCAAAATGCCGTAAGCTAGCCTGGAGTGAAAAGATGCGAAATATGCTGTCCGAATTGTTTCAGTAGTGACACAGCTTTGTAATTTTCTTAGTGCATAACTGGCCTTACATAAACTTGTAGCTACATATTTTACACGTGCATTATTAAGATGCATATTAAGACCAGGGCATTATTTACAATTTCATTTATATTTAGAGAGAGAGAGAGAGAGAGAGAGAGAGAGAGAGTATTAATTGTTGATTTTTGTTTGCATTTAATGTCAATAAATTGCTGCAAAACCAGTCTTTTGTCTTTGACATCGCTAATTCAGATAAGATATCAAGTTCACCAACTCTTGCATGATTGTTTAACACGTTTGTGTTATCTGCATATAACACCATGTCTGTATCTTTATGACATACATATGAAGGAAGATCATTTATAAAAATGATGAACAGCAAAGGCCCAATGACCGTTCCCTGTCCAGTGCCATGATTCTGTTTACGCAGGCCTGAGTTGATGTTATTATATGTGATAGGGTAAGCTGGTTTTCAGTACCGCGTATGATATAGTGATGTAATTTCTGAACCAAAATTTTGTGCGATACACAGTCAAAATCTTTTGACAGACCGCATAGCGTTAGTTTTGAAAGTCTATGTTTTTCAAAACCTTTAACAATAAAGTCTATGACTACAGATGCAGCTTTGATTGTATTCAAATTCGGTCTAAAGCCGTATTGTTTAACTGAAAATCATTTTTTGAAGTCCAAAAAACTTGTTATTCTATCCTTCAGTATGATTTCAAAGATTTTTGAAAATATTGGGACAATTGCAATGGGCCTATAATTTGAGACGCAATCAGCGTCATTTTGTTTGTGGATTGGTACAGCTCTAGTAAGTTTAAGTTTCGATTTTAGCGCCTACAATGTGTGTTGGGGATCAGTGCGGAACAATCGAACAGGACGTCACCTGGAGTATATGTTGAACAAATTGAATTTGAGCTTTCTGAATGATGGCAGACCCACGCACTTCTGTGCAGCAACGGGTATTTTCAGTGCTATAGATCTTAGCGTTGTTTCGGGAGCCATCGCTCCGTTGTTCAAATGGGATGTGGATTCCAATCTTCTTAAGGCCTCTTTTTAATACTGTTACCGAATCCCGCTGACCACAGTGGGTTCTTCGGAAAACAGATTGGATCAATTTTGCGGAATCATTCTCTCATGAGGATATTCCGAGCTTGACTGTAGACGAGGAGGTGAATCATTTCACGGACTCCATCACGAGCGCGGCTAAAAACAGCATACCGCTGTCATGCACTCAGCCCCGTAGATTTCCCGTTCCCTGGTGGAACGAGGAATGCGACTTGGTGCTACGTGAAAGGAGATACTTCTTCAATACATTCCGTTGTTGTCCAACAGAGGAAAACGTGATAGCTTTCCAACGAGCGAAAGCTCGTGCTAAGAGGATTGTGAAAGAAAGCAAGATCGAATCATGGCGCAAATACTTGTCCACCGTTACAGTTGCCACTCCAGTGGTGACGAGTCCCCTATCTGTGAGATGTGTAACACAGATTTGTCTGTGTTACACTTTTTAACTGAATGTGTACAGTTAGAGGATGTCAGGGAGAGGTTAGGCCTGTGCTATGACCTGTCAGTTGCTTTAGGTGATGACAGAGTACTCATGAACAGGCTTACACTCTTCCTCAGAGAATCGAACTTACTGTTTTATTTGTGAAGTCTTGCACCTTATTTTAATGTTTTTTATTGTTAACCTGTGATATTCGATAGTAATTTGCTCCTTTACAGCCTCTTACCATCACCCTGCGTCTTTTCATTTTTTCGAGCAGACTTTTTATATTATTTATTTGTATTTTTCCGTGCAAGATTTCTTTTATTGAGTATGCGTATTTTTAATGATTTTATTTATTTATTTACTGTCTAATTTATTGTTTTTAATATGTAGGGTAGTTATGTAAACATATTGTTTAAGTCGCATGACTGAAGCAAGTTTCATGGTTTTGAAATAATTGAATTTTAATTATATAATATATAAATATAAATATAATGAAATAATATAAATATAACAATAATATAATTTTATATAATAGCTTAGTAGCGATAGGGTCGGTGTTGCAAAGACACGTGGATTTGTTTATCTCTACTGACTCTTGGAATTGAATAGTCTTTAGTTACGTTACATATGCCAAATGGCTTCTATGTGGTACTGGAGGTCTACAAAGAGAAATCTTGATTCCGTGTCCTATGGGCAATATAGTCGTTGGGCACCTGTTATTATTTAGTATGAATATTACTCAGAAATATGATCTTGAAAATTTATGATATTCACAATAGTATAATGAAATAATTAATTAATATTTCTGATAAATTATTATATTAACATAATAATTAATTTTATAATAAGATTCATTTGAAAAGTTTCAAGTTGCGTGTGGGCTAAAAAAAAATTATTTACATTGAAAATAAAGTCATAGTAACTAACTATAAGTATTTATATTTCAGAATATAACAATTCTCGGAAAACATGTATCATACCATCTGTTGACGACAATTCTCAGTATAACTACAACACTAACATAATTATCAATGAGGAGCTTGACATCAAGTCTGAATGTGGAGATGACAGTGAATATGAGGAGAGAGCAGCTGGACAAGATACAGGTTTGTCAATTATTCAATAATATTCTGCTTTCAATACTGGTATTTCTAGATTTCACTTCCTCAGTACATGCACACGAGTATAATGGCTAACAGTTTGCTAGATGTAGTAATACTTTATTATAATTTACCCAATTAATTGTTTAATTCACGTCGACTTGTCACAAACTCTGAGATTAGGGCTTGATATGATCAGTTTCAACTGTACTCGAGCGACATAATTGGTACAATTTTACATTTAATATGTGGCTCTAGACTAGAAGCGGAGAAATACTAAGATCTAATTGTTCATTCATTAAATTCATGTTCCTGGAACTGGCTTTCTTAATCTCTAATGCTTCTAAATCATCCAATTTTAATCCTTTGGGTTGTACATGTAATATTTTGACATTACTAAAACAAAACGAATGGTTATTAATCATATGTTTAGCGACATTAGCTTTATTACTATTGTTGTGCTCCAGAAACATATTCGTAAGAAAAGAAAACAAAATAATTCTAAGCTAAACAAATAACTATGTAACATACACAGTCATTCAAGTTCATAAATGAATACAAACAAAATAACTTAAATATACTCAGAAAACATATGTAAATCTAAATTGTTCTTGAAAGCATTGATGGATCGTGCTGTTATTAGATTTTCCGGTAGTGAGTTCCACTGCTCAAACACTCTATTAGAAATAAAATATTGGCGCACACTGACTTTAGTCTGACACTCTTTTAACTTAAGAGCATGGCCACGCAATGATTCACTGTAAGTTCATCGAAAATCAATTCATCGAATGATCAATTCATCGAAAAAAAATATTTTGTAAATATTTGAGAGGAATGCCGAGGGGATCGGAAAGCCAAAAAAGCAGTGGTCAATAAAAGTTGACAGACTACACTTATTAAATGACTATCATACTTGGTCTATTAATAATTTTTAAATTTTCCATTCAGAAAATACGCCAGGTAAAAGATACCTGTTGGATTATTTTGAAATCGAACAGGGCTCCTTAGATCAGAAAAACCCGGTTAATGGGATCATAAATGTACTAAATACACCCATTCTTAAAGGATTATAAAAATGGTATTTCCCCATCTGTTAAGTCTTAAGGGTTTTGTGTTATGTACATAGTTTTACTATTCATATTTACTATACCACACATGATTTGTTCAATGTACGGTAATTCTAAACAGGTGGCATTGTTATGTTAGTGTGAGTTTGTTTTGTCATTAAACTAGATGATGGGTAGCTCGCTTCGCTCGGCTTCTTCTAACAAAACCCTTACTAACCTAACCTAAAATAGTGCTTTGTCTTTAAACTAGAAGATGGGTAACTCGCTCCGCTCGGTTTTAGACTTTAACTAACTAAACCTAGCCTAATTACCTTGTTTTTAGGCGCATAGTACTTTATTTTTCCCCATATTAGCCCAATTAAAATGCGTATCATTGTGTATGAATTTATAAAAATTATTTGCGTGCAATTGCCGATAACCTGTCTTATTAAACCTTAAAAACAAAACATTTATTTCTTTTATTATATAAGTTTTCTTATTATATTTCTTTATTTATATTCAAACACTATGTCACTTTATTTACCTTTTTTTAAACCATATAAAAAAATTTACGCAATTATTTCTTAGTCTGTCTACTTTTATTGACCACTGCTCTTTTGACTTTCCGATCTCCTCGGCATTTCTCTCAAATATTTACAAAATATTTTTTTTCGATGAATTGATCATTCGATGAATTGATTTTCGATGAATTGATTTTCGATGAATTGATATTCGATGAATTGATTTTCGATGAACTCGTCGGTTACCCCACGCAATCTATTATTAGAGTTCAGTTCAAATAGAGCAGTCAAATCACACGAAAATGAATTGATTAGAACACGAAATACTGTGATGAGGTCTCCAGGAAGCCGACGTTGACACATAGGTAAAATCTTGAGCATTTTGAGACGGTTTTCGTAAGATGGTCGGTATCTTACAAAACTTAGTCTCGTCGCCCGCCTTTGAACGTGCTTTCAAGAAGATCAATATCTCGTGCTAGGTATGGTGACCAGACTGGGACAACTAACTCCAGTTGCGGACGAATGTACGTGAGATAGAGCGAACGAAGTTGTGACGATGCACAAGTGACCGTCCCAAAAATGAAATTTTTAACCAGGCGGCAATGGTCGAGGGGACTTAATGCTCGGCGGATTAGCTAGACATTCGGGGGACCCGGGTTCGACACCCCTCGGAGGGTGGAAGTATTTTTTTTGTTTTTGGGATAGGTTGGGGCCTAATCGAGGAATATGAGAAGCTGCAGAGAGACCTGAACCACCAGGTCCTGAGGAAACCGGCCTCATTGGCCGCTACCGAGGAGGTGGCCCGCCAACCCCGCGAACAAGCCCCAGTCAACCGAGATTACGACCCCAAACGGGACTGTTGGAGATGCAGTCAACGGGGGCATAGCGCCCGGCTATGTCCGCACTCCCTGAGGCAGTTCTGTCACCGGTGTGGCCACGACGGCCTCACGTCCGACGCCTGCAACTGCCGCCTGGCTCATCCGGGAAACGGAAGCAGGGGCTCGCAACCAGGGAGCGCAGCGACGCAAGTGATATCCCTCCAGTCCACACGAAGGGACGACCGAGTATTCCAGGAGGTCGATATAAAAGGACGGGCCGTACACGCTTTGGTGGACACCGGATCCTGCCGGTCGTACGTCGACGAGACGCTCCTGGAACACTGTATAAAGAATGGAGCCACGGCGAGACAGGAGCAGGGATTAGAGGTCCTGCTACCGAACGGTGAGGTGGTGACAGCCCAGGGCCCCTGGGAAAAGAGAGCCGTGATCGAAGGAATCTGCCGACGGATCGAATGGTTCTGCTTACCAGGGCTACCAGTATCAATGATACTAGGTATGGACGCCATTAGGGCCTGGCACATGAAGCTCGACTTTTCACATGGAAAAAGTAAGCTCGGAGCAAGCAAGGAGACGTCTTGCTTAACAGTCAGGCCCGCGGCCGGGAGCGAGTTCCAGAGGTTGGAAACCTCGCGTCGGCGAAGCTGTGAGGCGTTGCAAACGACCCCTCTCCCCAGGAGGAAAAGGGTTTGCCGCGGAAATGGCCCCAAGGTATTCGGGACCATGGACCGTCACGCGACTACAATCGCCACGAGTCGTGGAGTTCACGAGCCTGCAAGGAAGGGCGTTGAAGCAGATCCACATCCAGGACATAAAGGTAACTTTATAATGACTCTAGGTGTGACCAGGACGCGCTACATCGCCCACCCTCAAGACGAGATGCCGGACTACCCGATGAGAGCGTTGGACGAGCCCCCATCGACTCCGCCGCGACGACGGACTCCGGCGCCAGGTCAAAGGACGCCACCCCCAACTCCGAGAGCTGCCCCGTTTTCCCCCGAGTCACTCCCGAGGAAGGAGGACCGGAATAACCCCGGCCGGCCCAGGGACAGCCGCACGACGAGAGCAGTGATGCCGCTCACTCGGTTGCGACCCAAGGGTTGGAACCCGAAGAAGCGCTGTCGTTTGCGGTTGGCGGCCGGGAGATGGATCACGATACCCCCGGATCCTCGATAGCCGCTGTTTTTGTTTTTAATTTTTGGGCGAAGTAAGGGGAGAGTGTGACGATGCACAAGTGACCGTCCCAAAAATGAAATTTTTAACCAGGCGGCAATGGTCGAGGGGACTTAATGCTCGGCGGATTAGCTAGACATTCGGGGGACCCGGGTTCGACACCCCTCGGAGGGTGGAAGTATTTTTTTTTGTTTTTGGGATAGGTTGGGGCCTATCCCAAATGATTTTAATAAAATTAAAATTTTAATCGGCCGTAAAATTTTTTTAAAATTAAATTCCTTAAACTTTTTTTAAATTTTTTTGTTTGAAATTTTTCTGTGAGGATGTAGTTGTCTGCACACCTAACAGATGGCGCTGACGAACATTCTTGCCTCTCGTTGGCACATGGGTATTTGAATGCATAGGACCTCACAGGAGAATTTCAAATAAATTATCTTCTAGCAGAGGTAGTGAACCTCTGCAACTGGTGAATACGAGTAAGTAAATTTGTGGTTATTTATTATCTGATTTTCTCGATTGTGTTTTTATATATTGTTTTGTGATTTTTGAAGTGTTGTGTTCTGGCTCTGCTGCGCATGCTCCAGCATCGACAGACACCCCGCTTCTTCATCACGGACAATAGTTGACTAGCATTTGGAAGTGTTGCGTACTGGCAGAGTTTGCGTCTGTTCCAGCTTCGCCAGACGTATCACTTCCCACGCTGCTCGAGTGCCGCGAGGGATTGTTGTTTTCTTTTTTTGCGGGGAAAAGGGGAGCATTTGTGTTGGTCTTGAAGTGTTGCGCCCTGCTAAGGTTTGCGTCCGTGCCAGCTAAGGCCGGGTGCAATACTTCATACCACGGATAGAGCAAGGTGGGGAGATCTTGTTCTAGACCAAGGGTGGGGGTTTGACAGGCATTGGGAAGCGTTGCGCGCTGGCAAAGTTTGCATCCGTTCCAGCTTCGCTAGACGTATCGCTTTTTACTATATTGCATATATGTTTGGGCCATTTCAAGTCCCGTGTACTAGTGACACCAAGATCCACCTGCTCATCAACAGCTTTTATTACGGTGTCATTCAAAGAATACTGTAGAGCTGGGTTATTTTTACTCATATGAAGTATAGCTGTTTTGTCGCAATTAAGTGGAATTAACCATTTTTCTGACCAACAGGCAATGTTATTCAAGTCATTCGGTATAACATTTGTAGCGGTTAGTGGATTATTGAAAATCTTGCTATCATCTGCAAAGAAAAGTGCCTCAGAAAAATAGGAGAAAAATAATGTTGTTATTCATTTACTTATAAAATATTAAGGCCCGGTTTTTCCACCTTCAGATAAAGTTCCAGGTAATTATCTGACAGATAAGGTTATTTATAACTTCATCTGCTGAGTAAATGTCATCCCTTCTTTCTATACAAATGTATCTATCGGATAGTTATCTAACGGATAATGAGACTGACGTATTGGATTCACTGACTGGTATTGACATTTATTCAGCAGATGAAGTTACAAATAACCTTATCTGTCAGATAGTTACCTGGAACTTTATCTGAAGGTGGAAAGACCGGGCCTAAGTGTGTAAGATTATTGGTGGTTATATAACATGAGTAGTATTTTTTTTAAATTTTTTATTTTGGATGTCCACCGAATAAATGTAATGTCAATTGCGTATAATCTTTAATCTAGTTATAGCAACTAGTTTTGCTCAATTCGAGCATTATCAAAGCTACACAAAAAATTTAAAGTAGAAAAATACAATTTTGAAGATCCTCGTTTTGTATCTTTTCTTTAGCGTGCCGCTAAAATGCGGCCCATCGGCCACTAGTATAAAAATAATTCTTGAGTTATAGTACGCCCCGTACTTATGTATGGCTCGGAACCATTTACCGTAACAAAGCGAGATTAACAACCACTCATAGTCTTCGAAAATAAAATACTGCGCCGAATCTTTTCTGGTCCCATTCAAATTAATGGTGTATGAATAATCCATAAGAACAAAGATATCCGAGAACTGTACTCAAGGCCGAGTATCAAACAAAAGCTGAGAAGTAGACGATTACAGTAGTATCTTGTGCTATTCCTGTGACAAATTGGACTTTGGACCGTGGTCATCCGCATGTAGAGATTACGGGGTCCGACTTGACCTTGGAAGAGTTTTTCAAGGTCATGGGGTCCGACTTGACCTTGGAAGTGTTTTTCAAGGTCATCAGTTACAAGAAGTGCCCCAGGAGGTGCTGGAGAAGTCGCGGACAGCATCCCCATAGAGACAGCTGAAGAAGGTCAAAGGTCGTTGCCTTAGAGGTTCTAAACAGGTGGTTCCCAGAGAGCTGAAGAAGTTTATGAGAAAATGGGAGGAAAAGGTAGTGCTATCATGGTGTTAAGCTGGTTGCGGAGATGACAGTGGTGTAAGTGCTCACAAAATTCTAAAAGGTATCACGTAGAAATATTTTACAGACCATGTGAACTGCTTTTAACAGGCTGTTATTTTTTCCTTTTCTCCATAATTAGGGTCATTGAATAAAACATAGTTTTTATATTTTTCACATGTGAATTTATTGAAAACATAAAAATATACAAATATATCATTACACACTTTTATCATATTTTAAAGTATACATATTATAAGAAAATTACAATACACGTACAATACTGGTTGTAGGAGAATATTTAACAATTTTATCATGTAAAATTAGACAATATGCAGTAGTATTCGCAGGTATGTTTTCACCTGTTTCAAATTCAAGACGAACTTCTACAGCTCCAGATTTTAACACTTCATTCTGATGAGTACAGTCAAGAACCGCTAATGGGGCGAATTTTTTAAAATCATCTGGTGACATTATTGGCCCTTTATCTCGACCGTAATACGATGATTGAAACAATTTATATTTTATTAAATAAAAAATAAAAATTGGATATTTTAAATTATTCGCTATCTTATTCACCACCCTCTCTGTACCTATCCTGATCGGTCGAGACGACTAAAAAAGTGTGAAATGATATATTTGTATATTTTTATGTGTTCAATAAATTCACATGTGAAAAATATAAAAACTATGTTTTATTCAATGACCCTAATTATGGAGAAAAGGAAAAAATAACAGCCTGTTAAAAGAAGTTCACACGGTCTAGGCGCATAGTGAAAGCTTGTTACTTGTTGCTGGTAGCTTGTTACTGACGCTGGTTTGCGCTGGCAGTCAACTCTGTGAAATCAGCACCAGCCTGTACTGTACGAGGTATCATTGATAACATAAGGATAATCCAGTTACCAGCAACAAGCTTTCACTGTACGTGTACCCTAAGACATTTTTGAATTTCGCGCGCTCATACATTTCTGGACGAAATGTTAAGACCTTTTTTGAATTCAGCGCGCTCGGAACCACCTGTTTAGAACCTCTTAGGCAACGACCTTTGACCTTCTTCAGCTGTCTCTATAGGGATGCTGTCCGCGACTTCTCCAGCACCTCCTGGGGCACTTCTTGTAACTGGTGACCTTGAAAGACACTTCCAAGGTGAAGTCGGACCCCATGACCTTGAAAAACTCTTCCAAGGTTAAGTCGGACCCCATGACCTTGTAAAACTCTTCCAAGGTCAAGTGGAACCCCATGATTTGAAAGACTCTTTCAAGGTCAAGAGGAACCCCGTAATCTCTACATGCGGATGACCACGGTCCAAAGTCCAATTTGTCACAGGAATAGCACAAGATACTACTGATTACTGTGAATAGGAAACGTGGTGAGGATGAGGGAGGACAGACTTGTTAGGAAGTTACGGGAAAGAAGTTTGAATAACCATCGACCAGTGGGAATACCTTGCAAGAGATGAAGAGATCTAAACATGTAAAACAGCTAACCGAAGATCTAAACATGTATTCCATGGGCCCTGTGAAAGACTTGACAATTAACAGATCAAGATGGTGGATTTATGTGAGTGAGGCCAAAATGTTACGGGGAGGGGCATCTGAAAAGGTCCCCAGGTCCCTAACGGCGTGAGATTCGGGAGAACCGCTCCCTCGTCTCACCCGTCAACAATCTACCTGCTTAGCTCAGACGAGTAGAGTTCACAGTGTGCCGACTTGGCTTGAAGAGCCTAACACTTTACTAAGGTCTCTCTAAAAATATAAAAGGGGGTGTCTACAAATAATACCAATGGATACAAGTTAGGCATTTATTGAAAAGTACAGATTGACAACACAGGCAAAAGGTATATCAAAGAACATAAAGTGAAACAGGTATATGATGTGAACAAACATCATGAAAGCTAACAACAGAATTACAATATTAAAGGTGTGGCTGAGTCGAACACTCCAAACACTTCCTCGTGAGGCGAGAAGGGGTTGGGGGTGATAGACTGGGTACAAGGGGTTGAGGAGGTTATGGTAGGGGACGGTGTCCGGATCGTTCACGGTGTTCCGTCGTTCCTGGCTGGCGAGGCGTCTGGTGTGTCCGGTGGCGATGGTGTCACGGGTCCAAACAGCTTCTCGCACTTCTCTTCCAAACGGCGCAGGAGTTCTGTCTTGGTCCCGGGTGCTTCTAGGAGGGGGCGCTTCTGTGAGAAGGCCAGCTTGGGGACTCAAGAAGAGCTGAAGGCTTTCGTAGTGGCGTAGATGGCGGAGTGTCAGGTCCGAATAGTTCGTTAAGACGGGCCTGCACTGAACGCTTCTTCGTTATGGCGGCCGGCACTGGTCGTGGAGACCGTGCGGCGGCGGCGGTTGATGGCAAATTGTCGGTGACAACGCCCTGATGCTTTAGAGCAGGGCTTCTTAAACTTTTTCATATAGCGACCCCCTTCGAGCCTAGGAAATTTTAAACGACCCACCATGTAATGAAATTAATATTGACCGTAGATGTAGGTGTAATATCGCGACATTGTAGAATCTACCTTGTAGATTCTAAAAATTTATTTATTATTACCCAAAAGTAGCAGATCTTTGCGACCCCCCTTCAGTAGCCTCGCGACCCCCTGGGGGGTCGGGACCCACAGTTTAAGAAGCCCTGCTTTAGAGTACCCACACGGCCCTTTATGTCTGGTGTGGCGTAACCAGTGTTGTAATGTATCTAGGTATTTGTATCTAGTTACTGTATCTAGGTACATTTTAAAATATGTATCTGTATCTAGATATTTAAATCAGTATCTAAGTATCTGTACTTCAGGTACTTTTTTCAGATACTTTCCTATTTTGTCCATTTTCAGAGCTGGAAATACAATTACATTTTATTAAAATTTTATAGATAAAAATAAATTAAATAAATAAATTATAAGTTTGAGAATTATGATAAAATACAAGTTCTATATGTAACTAATTAAATTTTGGAAAACATTCTTTTATTTTTTATTTTTTTTTTATTTTTTATTTAAAAAAAAGGAAAAAAATAAAAGGATGTTTTCCAAAATTTAATTAATTATATATAGAACTTGTATTTTATCATAATTCTCAAACTTATAATTTATTTATTTATTTAATTTATTTTTATCTATAAAATTTTAATAAAGTGTAATTGTATTTCCAGCTCTGAATAAATTTAAAAAAATAATAATTAAATAAATAATTTTATTAACAACGGTTAAGTAAAACAACCATTAAGTAATTATCTAATCTAAGAATAAGAATTAATTTTATAAATGTGAATTAAATAAAGAAAAATATAATAAATAAAATTGTTGTTTTATTTTTGTCATCCTAAATACTCATTTAATAATCAGTAATTTATTAGCGAACAAAAAATGTTCGAGATATCCGCTGAAATTGGAATAAAAAAGTGATTTTTTTAAAGATTACATAGGTATATAGTTAGTTAATATTTCTGACACACAGCTTCAAAGGCTATTTGTGTTTATTTTAAGAGTAATAATAGTGCATAACTTATTTTTTATTGTAAACAAATATATTCCTTGCTCTAGTTATTTCTTTTTTTTTGTGGTGTTTTCATTTTTCCGAAAGTATCTTAAAAGTATCTTGAAGTATCTAGATACATTGTAAAAAAAATGTATTTGTATCTAGATACTTTTTAAAATTTGTATCTGTATCTGCATCTAGATACATTTTTCCTCAAGTATCTGTATCTGTATCTAGATATATTTTCAAATGTATCTGTAGCGCCCGCCTACGTTTGGTGGTAACCGTAGGACAAGACAGCGTCACACAGTGGTCGACAATCTAAAAACTCGAAGGACCGATGTATATGGAAGCGCAGCGCGCCGGTAAATTGAGTGGTCTATTGTGTCGCGGACGTACGCGCAGTGAGTTGAGTAACCGCCGGTTCCAACCTTAAGGAAAGAAGGGGGATTTTAACTCTTCTGCTCCTAGGGGCAAATCTAGGAGACTGCACAAAGGATTGGTAGCCCTCGCTGGGGAGAGAAGGGTTAAAGTCCAGGCCCACAAATAAGGTGAAAGGAGGAGCCAATACTTGATGTTTCCTACCGACTCCTCGATGACTCCTACCGACGATGTACCTAACACGAAAATGACGTGGACTCAACTCACTGGATGTAAAGCACACCTGGCAAGATACGGTGCAACGTAAGCTGGCCAGTGTACGTTGTCGGACACAATACAAATAATGCACAGTACAAAACTTATAATTGACACTCTAACTCTAAACGTGTTTTGGTGAAAACCAACCCTTAGTTCAGTAATAGAACTACAAATAAATTTGCAACAAACAAAGGGTTAAATTGCATTAATAATTTAAGAAATATCAGCTGAAGGCACGTGAAAATAAACTACAATTAATTGAATACTAGGACAATAATATCTGCAAATTAACAATAATATGCAGTATTATTGTTACTAAATTATATTAGCTGAAAGCTATACTAAAGAATTTAACAACAATAATAAATTGAAACCTGAAAATGAGTAAGTTCGGAATGAACTTACTCCAAAGTAAACAATATTCTGATATAAACAAAATTCTAAATAGAATATTTTCATAAACAATAAATAGAATAAAACTAAAGTGTTCGACACTTAGCTGGATTCTGGATTGGATTCTTCCTGGTAGCCGGATAGCTCGGCTGGAGCAGATAACAGCTGATCTGGTTTTCACACTAAATTATAAGATGCACTATATGATTTGTCAGGTTGTAAATCTGACAAAGGGCGGTTTAAATCACTGATATTTTGGGTCGTAAATCCGAAATATACACGGCATAAAAAATAGCCGGGAAGCAAAACACTGATTTTAGGTTATATTCCCATGCGGTCAAGAAAAACGTTATATATTAACGAACAGGTTAATTAATAATGAACGGTCAGCAACCTGTTAATTGCGGTTAATTTATGAATTAAATTTGCATAAAAGTGCAATAAATTATGTGCAGATGGCCCTAGTTGGCCTAAAACATAGAAAATTATACAAGAATTGTGTTTGAACATTTAAATTAATTAAATTACAAAATAAGGAAAATTGGGGCGCCTAGCGGGCCCAACAGTATCTATTACAACACTGGGCGTAACTATGTCCTAGGGTCGGCGTGGGAGCGGCGGTTGGTGGTGCCGGATTCCAGGCGGCGATGTAATGTTTCCGAGTGTCTACTCGGCTTCGCGCGCCAGGAAGAGCGTATCTTGACCCTGGGAGCCGCGCGGGAGCTGCAGTTGGTGTCGCTGGCTTCCGGACGATGTCCCGAGTCCGTAGAGCTGCCTGCTGCGATTTTGCCACGGGCGTGGCAAAATATGAGGCGCAGCTTTAGCTTGGGCGCTTTGCCCTATGTGCGGCAAGATCATGGGGCGCAACTTTCTGGGGGCGCCTTGCCTCAGGCGCTACCAAAGAATGGGGCGTCTTTTTCGGAGGATGTTTTTCCTCAGGCGCTGCCAAACGATTGGGCACCGATTTCAAGAGGTGACTTGCCTTGGGCGCAGCCAAAATATGGGGCGCCGATTTCAAGAGGTGACTTGCCTCGGGCGCAGCCAAAATATGGGGCGCCGCTTCCGATGGTGTTGGAGGCACGAAGTACCGGGCTCTAGGGTCTTCCTTCTGAATGAGGTAGAGCTGGTCTTCCCTCTTGACGTTCTTGTAGGGCTTCGACGTTTCGCACGGCACTGGAACGTCGAGCGTTGGATGTAGCGTCGGTGAGACGGCCTTCCTCGTCGACGTGCCAGGGCTGCGATGGGTGCCACGTAGTAGAAAGCGAGTCGTCGCGTCGAACACAGCGTAAAGCGCGTTATTGGAGCTACTATTTATACAAAATATTGACTTCATTTGGGGAATTCCCGGATTTCAGCCAATAAGGGTTTAACTCCGCCCATTGGTAGGGTCATTTTTGGCAATACCTGCTAAAAATGCGCGGGTTAAAGCAATTAGCGGTTTCAGGTACGATCACGATGATGTGAAAAAGAGCGCGGTGCGACCACCGGCACGCGTGCAATCCGCGGTAACAAAAAGTCTACCTGACTAACAGTGTCCAAAGAAAAAAGAAGTATACTTGAGTATAGATGAGGATCAGAGATGTGTCTTTGAGACATTGAGTCCAGAAAAGAGCGTGAACGGGTCCAGCTGGTTTTCTTGCGGTCAGATCACATAAATATCTCTTGCAGATTCTTAGGGAGTTAGCAGAACTGCTATTCTTTTAACTAATGATAGCGCTAGTAGTCTGGAAGGCTTACAGTAAATAAGATTAATAAATAAAACACTCGGCAAGTTTCACAAATATCAGTTTAATATACTCTATACGTATTTCGGCAGTGACGCCATCAACAGGAGTTGCAATTACAAACTAAACTTATTTTTTAACAAATACATTCAGTGGGAACAAATATTATGGTAGGGAATACAAGTGTAAACCATATTAGCAGATAAGGGAAAAAAGTTATTTACCGATTTATTAGGGGTGAGTTGTAAACGTCAATCTGGTCATTCATTAAGGGAATTCCAGACTTAATATTTTTGTGAATTTCTCGGTATTCTAAAAGGTTCAGTTTAAGGCTTTTATTGTGTATGTGTAGGATTTTGAAGTCATTGACGGAAAGGTTATGATTATTGGACTTATGCTTACAGTAAAAGTGTCGCTGAACTTGAATCACACACGATCGTAAAATGCGGAAAAAACTAGTTTCCAGCCTGCGCGCAACCGCCATCAACAAGAAGCCGCCCTACTGTCGCCTCCACATCCACCATCGCTTTGGCTGGACACCAAACCAACCGCACCTAGTCACCCTGACACCCCGGAAGCGATATTCCGCTTCTCGTCAGAGGCACAGGGAGACCTGGATCTACCACCGCCCCCAAGGCGTATCAACACGTTCCGAAGCAAGCCCTCTTCAAGGCAGTAGACCCAAGATCTCGGCTCTTCCCGCCACCGACACCGTCACCACTCAAGGCGACCCGAGACGCCAAAACAGATCGCTTAACCATTCAACTTCGCGACACCTATTAGCACCTGGACATCGTCACCTAGAACGCCATCCACTACCCGGATATCAGGCGTTTCCCGACTACTAAGCCCGATTCCTCCAACCCCATCTCCAGCACGACGGGTGCTCACTTTCTAAGCCCCGCCCCTTTTCTAATGTAAAGTTCAACTTATTATGTAGTAAATATATTCGAATAAAGATCATTCTTTAAGGGTGGGGGGGGGGTAGGGTCTGATAACCACATTTTAAGCATATTTTTGTGAATTTTTTTCAAATCTATGGTTAAATTTATTCATTTTCAAACTAAGTACATATATAAAGTATATTTTGAAGAAGATATAACAAAATTTTGAAGGCAAAATATGGCGAAATGAGCCAGCTGTGGCCAATCTTCTCAGACTCCGGGAAAAAAATTAGATTTTGCGCTGACGAGCATAACTCGTCACTGGATCATCTGAAATAAAAAATCCAAAAAGATTTTGTTAGTTTATGAGTTTGCCGAGGTAACCCCGTCTTACTTTCATATACCTGGTCATACTAAACCAAACTACGCCGTATGTATACCCGCCGACTGAGCTAGACGGACGTAACCGGTGCATCCCTTTGCGGAGCAAGTGATACCTACCCGCAATAAGTGACACAGGGTCAAGTTTAATATTTTTGCCAGGAAATTCACCAAGATACTCTCGGAAAGCGTGTAATTGTGGGCAAGCGACGAGAGCCCTGCAATAACAATGTTCGGCATTTTCTGACAGTTGGCGTGGGATATATAGTTTTAATACGAAACTATATGTTTTGTAACGTCGGACGCTACAAACTTGTTTATTTTGATTTTCAGTTGTTTTTCGAATTTAATATTTTTATTTGCTGAGTAAAATACTTAATTTTGGCTAATTTAACGCCTTCGTATTTCTAATATTAAAGCAGTTTGCGATGCTTAAACATTTCCCCAAAACACCCTGTATAGCCACAATTAAATATATTTATTTATTTTATTTATTTATTTATTTATTTGGAACATATACAGGACTAGTCAGGTAAAATGTTCACTGAGAAAATTCAAAAAATAAAAATGTTCTACTTACACAATTTACAAGCATAAATAGTATATCTTAACATTATAACATATTATAACAGTTTTATTCAATCTTCTTAAAATTAATATTTTATGTATTTTTACTCTACACAAATTCATGAATACAAATTAAAGTTCAAGTTGTTCGTTCGACTTTTTTAAAAAGTAAAATATTATTTATAATATTTTCTTTTTATTACATTACACTTAATTCTAACATGAAAATCAGACTACTGATTATAAGGCTAAAAGATATTTACTTGTTGAGTGCTTTTACTAAACTGATATTAATATATAATAATTACATATCCTAACTAAAAAGTGTCGATCTGTCTTTATTTGTATTTTGTGTACGAATGTCGATGTAGTGTTATGTTTCAGCGTGAGATATGTGTTGTCAGTAATTAAATGGTACAAGTGTCGTGTAGTGTTACTATATGGTTAAATTACATGAGGAGTAGGTTATGTAACTTACAGTAACATTAGTACCAAAAATATTAATGTCAGGAAAAAGATTATTATAGATAAAACAGAGACGAATAACGGGAGAATTTAGATAGGAATTAGTGTTTGCAAAGGGTTATTGAGTGGAGGTGAAGCACGAGTATTGTAGACTGGAACATTATAACTGGATAAAGTAACTATAGTCTAGTGCCTACGCACCATATTTTACGTTGATACTGCACTTAATGATAATGGAATGCTATTTGGCACACGTGTTCCTTATAAAAATTAAACCATTTTGACCCGCAGCACCTATTTGTGAATCGAGGCAAATTCAAGATGGCGGCGAAACTAGCGCGCCAATTACGGTAACGATAACTAATTCTTATGATACAGCAAAATAGCTAAATACATATTTGTACAATGGACCTTTAGCTACAATTTGCCGCGTCTTACGCGAATTTCCGTTACTTAGTTTACAAGATACCGTCCATAATTCATTCTCAGACGCAAAAAAGTGATTTTTGAAATGGCTAACGAATTTCGTATGATATGGCTCGTTTTCTATTAATTTAATGCCGTAGATTACGAATCTGTTATCAAAATGGCGAAAATTTAAAATTTTGATAGATTTTTTCCCCAAATTCGAGACATGATGATATTCTCTATCACTGCAAATCTGCGCATATTAATATTTTGTAATATTATAATAAAATTAATATTTTTATTATTCGTATTTTGCCCGAAATTAAATAAAAAAAATTACATATCCGGCCGGAACGGCTGTAAATTATGACATTTAAGTAAGACACTCCATGCATATACGGAGTGCATCAATTTGCTTAGGTTTGTTCGCAGCACCTGGTCTCAAATGAAACCGCTTTCGAAATAACGCTCGAAAATCGAATTTTGCTATTTACATCAAATTTGTTGAGTTGTATATCAATTTCGGGTACATTGAAGTCGCAGATTTAGAAAATGAAGTTCATTTAAAGATTTGCTACACATAAGATTTTATTTTGGCCGAACAAAAATAATTACATGTATTCTTTACATAGCATTGAGATTCATTACACGGCAGTGAAGTGTCTCTCCATCCAAAAGAGTAGCAAATAGCAGTTTTGACAAAATAATATAGAATACTACACACTTAATACGATTCTAATGGTGGCAAAAAACTATTCTTTCGAAAATGTTTAAAATATTCTCAGATATTTTTACCAGTTATCAGGGCAACATTTTAATGTGTTGATATATCCTTTATATGTGCCAATAATACTGACTTCCTCTACTACTTAATTCTATACAAAATGAAGATATTCGATGAATTCTTGTTCAACACTAGTCTGAATCGAAGTCGAAACCTGGTGTGAAACATTATTTTGCATAATTAATTGAAGAAACATTTTAAATAAACTTTAATTTAAGAAATAATAAGTAATTTTTAATTATTAGGGAACGGACGTAATTAGCCCTTGAACTTGACTTGGCGTTTTCATAGGCGTAGTTTTTAAAAATATAATTTTGAAATATTTTACCCCTTTAAAAATTTAAAATAAACCTAAATTAAAATTAATAACGGCAATAATCAGTACAATTGATGGCATGAATGGACATACTCTATCTCACTAGAATTTTATCTTTACATAGGCCCACCCAATTAGTGAGGCTTTCGACTTTGATTTGTAAACAAATATAAATTATTTTGTAAGATAGGACTGGAAGTCAGTATTATTAGCAAACATAAAGGAACTATCAACACATTAAAATGTTGTCCTAATAACTGGTAAAAATATTAGAGAATATTTGAACCATTTTCGAAAGAATAGTTTTCGGCCACCATTAGAATCGTATTAAATGTGTATCAATCTATATTATTTTGTCAGAACTGCTATATACTACTCTTTTGGATGGAGAGACACTTCACTGTCGTGTAATGAATCTCACTGCTATGTAAATAATACATGTAATTTTTTTTTTTCCGGTAAAATACAATCTTATGTGTAGCAAATCTTTAAAATAACTCAATTTTCGAAATCTAAGACTTCAATGTACCCGAAATTGATATACAACTCAACAAATTTGATGTAAATAGCAAAATTCGATTTTCGAGCGTTATTTCTAAAGCGGCTTCATTTGAGACCAGGTGCTGCGAACAAACCTTAGCAAATTGATGCATTCCGTATATGCATGGAGTATCTTACTTAAATGTCATAATTTACAGCCGTTCCGGCCGGATATGTAATTTTCTTTATGTCATTTCGGGCAAAATCAAAATAATAACAAGTCATATGCCATTTTTCATTTAATTTTTGTAATTTACAGATCCGATTTGGTCGAAAATGATATAAAGAGTGTCAAAATAATACGAAATTGAGATTTTACACATTTCGGCCACTACCTTAATTTTGGCGCCCTGCAGAGAAAAAATCCGCACATATTCTTGTAGCCAAGGATATGCCCTACAAATTTACGAGGAATTGAAACAAAATATTAATATGCGCAGATTTGCAGTGATAGAGAATATCATCATGTCTCGAATTTGGGGAAAAAATCTATCAAAATTCAAAATTTTCGCCATTTTGATAACAGATTTGTAATCTACGGCATTAAATTAATAGAAAACGAACCATATCATACGAAATTCGTTAGCCATTTCGGAAATCACTTTTTTGCGTCTGAGAATGAATTATGGACGGTATCTTGTAAACTAAGAGACGGAAATTCGCGTACGACGCGGCAAATTGTGGTTAAAGGTCCATTGTACAAATATGTATTTAGCTATTTTGCTGTATCATAAGAATCAGTTATCGTTATCGTAATTGGCGCGCTAGTTTCGCCGCCATCTTGAATTTGCCTCGATTCATAAATAGGTGCTGCGGGTCAAAAAGATTTAATTTTTATAAGGAACACGTGTGCCAAATGGCATTCCATTATCATCAAGTGCAGTATCTTTCGACGTAGGCACCAGACTACTATATCATTACAACTTATCAACCTGTTAAGGATTTTATACAGCATTTTCATGTCCGACAAAATACGACGGTCCTTTAAAGTTAATAATTTGAACTCACAACAACGGTTATGATAATCCGTATAGAATAAACTATTCTTAAAACAAAGGTTTTTAATAAAAAAAAAAATTGAATTCTTTCTAACTTCTTAATGTAAATTTCGTATGAAGGGTTCCAAATTGCAGAGGCAAATTGAATGTTACTTAAAACGTAAGCAAAATATAATGATTTTAAAGCAGCTACTGATTTAAAATCTTGTGTTGATCTAATCACGAAATCTATCTTTTTAAAAGATTTAGCAGTAATGCTGTTAATGTGGGGATTAAATGTTAATTTGGAGTCAAAAATTTTTGAAAACATATAAAAAATACAGTGAAAGCTTGTATTATATTCGTTAAGATTTCAGTAATCAATGAAATTTTGTTTGCAGGTAGTGAAACGTCTTCCTCTGAATCAGATGAGAGTTGCGAGTCGTTGGTCATTAACAAGCGCAAACAAGCCACAACAAAATCATCACATCCCATTAGACACAGCAAAATATATTCTGGAGAAACACCATTCAAATGTGATCAGTGTGATAAAGTATATACATATCCATCACAACTCATTATTCACAAACGAATACATTCTGGAGAAAGACCTTTCAAATGTGATCAATGTGATAAAGCATTTACACAATCATCAAATCTTTTTAAACACAAACGACTTCATTCTAAAGAGCAAATATATTCTGGAGTAAAACCATTCAAATGTGACCAGTGTGATAGAGTATGTGAATATTTATCACAACTCATTACTCACAAACGATGTCATTCTGGAGAGAAACCATTCAAATGTGATCAGTGCGATAAAGCGTTTACAAGGTCAACACATCTCAGTAGACACAGGAAAGTACATTCTGGAGAGAAACCATTCAAATGTGATCAGTGTGATAAAGCATTTGCAGAATCAACAAATCTTACTAGTCACAAACGAATTCATTCTGGAGAGAAACCATTCAAATGTGATCAGTGTGATAAAACATTTGCAGTGTCTACAAGTCTCATGATGCACAAACTAGTACATTCTGAAGATAAGCTGTTCAAATGTGATCAGTGTGATAAAACATTTCGCCAGCCATCAAATATCAGTAGACACAAACGATCACATTCTGGAGAGAAACCATTCAAATGTGATCAGTGTGATAAAAGATTTACAGCGTCCTCAAGTCTCATTAGACACAAAGGATTACATTCTAAAAAGAAAAATTTCAAATGTGATCAGTGTGATAAAACATTTCGCCGGTCATTAAATTTCATTAGACACAAACGAGTATACTCTCGAAAGAAACATTTATTTTGTAATTAACAAGGACTGGATATTTCGAACGGGGATTAATTATAATTAGCTTGGTATTAAGAACATGGTTGGATGACAATGTTTTATCATTGAATTCTGATAAGTAGAGTCCGGCAAAAATATGCAACGGTACTTTAGTTAGGTGTTTTTTGATAAAAAGCGGAACATGTGTTATCTGTAGAAATAAAATGTAATTATATAGATTTGTAATGTGCCCTGCTGACAAATAGTGTAGCGTATAATAATTAATATCTTATCAAAAACTGACCAATGGCAAAGGAGTGGCTGGAATTATCTCGGATATAATCCCAAAATAATGAGGTGTCGTTATTAAGATAAGAATTCATTGCGGTACAAGTGTTTTATTCTTTTGTTTTTTTGTTGGTCGTTATTTCCAAATAGTAAAAAATCGAAATATGAAAAAGTTTATAAACGATATTATTTATTATTAATAAATAGTATACACAAGCAAAATAAATGCAATTTTAATATCAATAATAATAATAGTAAGAAATTTTTCGACTTGGTGTGTGTTTTAGTAAGTTTTTTTTTTTCTTTTATCAAGAATAATAATAATAATAATTAATAATAATATTTATGAAAGTAATAAGTTTTTAATTATTTAAAGAAATCATTAAGTATTTTTCTAAATTTTCATCAGAAAAATTAGTTCTTTTGGATGTATATACTTCCTTGAAAAAAGAAAAAGACCTCTCTACATCACTTGTTACATAACTTGTTATTGGTGCATAATTATAAAAAATATATATTTCTTTATATTTATTAAATATATCCTGATTTGATAATAAATTGATAAATATGAAAATTGTAGTAATACTGGTAGGTCAGGATTTTTATTAAATATACTATCAATTTTTGCAGACAAGTGCAAACCAAACTCGCCGGGAACAGATTTCAGTTTGTTTATTATCCAATAAATAATATTTAAAGATTCTGACCGGTTTTGTTTTTCTAATTTTACTATGGTTGAAGGAAGAAATTCAAAATTAGTTTTTATGGACTTCAACTCTTCATAAATATTTGGTTTTTGTATAATATTTTTTGATATTATAATGCTTTGAGCATCCGGAGTTAGATTGAAAATAAAAAATTTTAAAACTTCAAAATTGTTAACATAAAATAACGCCGCTTCAAGCCAAGTTCCCCAACGTGTCACAACAGGATTTGGTGGTAAAGGTAAATTTGGACATAATTCTTTATATAAGGATACTCTTAATGGCACTACCCTTTTTTACCAATCTCCTATGTCAAATAGGCTTTGAGAAAAGAACCTGGTATAAGCGTTTCACTTTTGTAAGAACAAACTAAGAGGAAACTTTGTTTTGAATAGTTTCCATCTTTGAAATTGTATGTCATGTTGGTATTAAAAAATGTCACTTTTTTAAAATGTCGATCCATTTGACATATGTTATAATGAAAAATGATATCTTAATTATAATGACCATAACCTAGCAACCTAAAGTTGGTTTTACAGTGTGAGGAAAATTTTTAATTGACATTTAAAGTAAGTAATACACTATAAAAGTAACCAAAATAACCAGATCTAGTTTGTTCTTACAAAAGTGAACAGCTTGTATACCCACTACAGTCTATATATAGTATGCTAATATCAGAGAGGGCGCTTTATAAGTAAAAAGAAGTTAAAAATTATTACAGAATTATTCGTTCAAAATAAAGTTTAAAATAGCACGCCTATGGCAAAAGTACCGTTGCATATATTTGCCGGTCTCTGCTGATAACTAGAGGCCGGACAAAAGAAGTTTTTAATTGTCTATTAGTTCCTAATTAGATTTGCCAGTGATGTATCAATTTATTCGTTAAAGTCATATATTTTAAATTTATATTAATAACTAAGAAACTAATAATTAATTAAAATATACAATGTTTTATATATATTATATTAAAATGTATAAATTAATTTAAATAATACAGGGAAAAAAAAATATATATATATACAAAAATTTAAGGCATCAATACGATTCTGACAAAATTAGCGACTATCGAACGTGTATGAACAAAATTTCTAGATATTAGAGCTGGTCGTAGTGGCGGTTCTGACTGTTGGAAATTACCAAACTTATAAGTATCATCTCGTCTTTTGGCAAGTACATGTTACAAATATTAATATTTAGTTTGATTTATTGAAACCAAATAAAACTTGTTGGTTTGTAGATTGTCTTTTTTTTTATTATTTTAAATATATATATATATATATATATCACAATTCGTTATGGATACTCTACTTAAAAAGGTGACTGAAAAACTTGATTTTGAAATCCCTTTCATTAAAAAATATGTAGATGATCTACTTTTAGCAGTCCCGGAAGATAAGGTAGATGATACATTAAACATATTTAACCAATACCACCCTTCTTTACAGTTCACTGTAGAAAAAGAAGATGTTCTTAAAAAAGGGGTTCCGTTTTTAGACACCTATGCATTTAGAGATCCTCAAAACGTACTTAGGTTCGATTGGTACACTAAAAAAACTTTTTCTGGCCGTTATCTTAATTTTCACTCTTTTCATCCTTTAAAATACAAAATTGCGTTGGTAAAAACCATGAAATATAGGGTTATTAAAATTTCGGACGAATCTTTAATACGTAAAAACTTACTTAAACTTGCCAAAATCTTCATAGAAAACTCTTACCCTAAACATTTAATCTACAAACTTTTATTCAATATAAATACAGATGAACCCAGTTCTCGTAATAGGAATCCTGAACTACATGGGTCCAGTACCTCTTCTATCGAACCTATTAAATATAGGGCATTAACCTACATGGGTCATATGTCTAACAGTATTAAAAGAGTACTTAGATTAGATAACCTAATAATAGCCGATAAACCCTTAAAGAAACTTTCAGTTATCAATACAAAATTGAAACAGAAGATTGACCACTTATCGACTAAAAACACTATTTACATGTTATACTGTTCTTGTGAACGGGTATATGTGGGAAGTTCAATCCAAAAACTTAGAAATAGGATCACACAACATAAATCAGATTGCCGAGTTAATCCTCAAAAATGTACCTTAGCTACGCATGTAGCTTCCACTAATCATGTTGTGGATTTTGATAATCCTAAGGTGTTGGATAGATTTCCCAACGATTCAAAAAGATTTTTTTATGAAATGTGTTACATTAACCACTTCCATAATGTGTTGAATGCCAGAACCGATACGGAAAGCTTACATGACATTTACTCGTTTTTGTTAACATTTAAAAATGTCAGGTGAATTTTTGGTGCGGTTCTTCCATTTTTTACATTTAGTGGGTTATCTCCATCCTTGTTTTACTACCTTCCTTTAAATTATTTTCCAAATGGACCTTTTTACACTTTATACTTTTCTCCTCGTAGGAGTTTTACTTGTTTACATCCATGGGATGTCTACATAAAATTTATCACTCTTCATATTTTGCCTTCGAAAACAAGGTCTACTTGCAAAAGATAGGTTGCCCTATGGGTTCTAGTCTCTCCGCCATACTAGCTCAAATCACTATGGATACTTTACTGGATACAGTTTTGAAAAAAATTGAATTCCAGATTCCTTTTTTAAAGAAATATGTGGATGATTTGGTCTTGGCTGTCCCTAGTGACAAAACAGACCACATATTAGCCATATTTAATGAATATCATCCTAGCATACAATTTACCATAGAATTAGAGGATTCTAGTAGGAGAGGCGTACCTTTTCTGGACACCTTTTTCTTTAGAGACCTTGAGAACAATCTTAAATTTGATTGGTACACTAAAAAAACCTACTCAGGTAGATATTTAAATTTCTATTCTTTTCATCCTCTTAAATATAAAATTGCTCTCCTCAAAACTATGAAACATAGAGTCACGAAAATTTCTGACATTTCTCTTCTTAATAAAAATTTAAAACGTCTCGCTGAGATTTTCATCCAAAATTCTTATCCAAAAAAATTGGTTTATAGAATCATTTTCAATATAGATGTTACACAAGACCTTGGTCCTGGGGGTGGGGAGGTGAGATCGGTGGATAGGACTTCACATGTGGCAGAACCTGTCAAGTACAGGTCTCTCTCATATTTGGGACATATGTCTAATAGCCTTAAAAAGGTACTTAAGTTGAAGAACTTAGTGGTTGCGGATAAACCATTGTTGAAACTTTCCTCTCTTAATACAACTTTAAAATTTAAATATAATGTCACAAGCACTAAAAAGTGTATTTATAAATTAGAATGCCAATGTAACAGAATATATATAGGAAGCACGATACAAAAACTAAAAAACAGGATTATCCAACACCGTTCTGACGCGGAGGTTAACCCCAAAAAATGTACTTTGGGCGCTCACATTAATAGTACCAAACATGTGGTAAATTTTGATAATCCTAAGATTTTGGATCGGTTTTCCCATGATTCTAGTAGATTCTTTAAAGAAATGTGCTACATTAATCATTACGAACATACACTGAATTCTAAAACCGACACGGAGAAATTACATTCGATCTATTCCTTTTTGCTTACGTTTAAAAATATAAAAAATTCTCAGTTCGGGAATGGAATTTAGTGGTGATCGGTGAGATAGTATACATAATTATCAGGTCTTTAATAACCTTTCTTTCATAATATTCTCATTTATATATAATATATGTTTCCCGCTCATTCCTCTCTTTTTTCTTTTTAAAAATTTAACATTGAAATCTGCTGCGCCTGCGCAGTTATTAATTTCCCATAAATAGTCAAGTGCTTATCCCTCTACACTTGATTTGATTTCTAACTTCCGCCACCTTGTTACATACAAAATGGCGTCATCTTTAATGTGACTTAGTTTTTGGTTTTCGCTAGTTTCTTAAATATGTTTCATTTCTAAAGTTTACAACTATGAAGTTTTTTTGTTCTCTTTCGGTTCAGTTCTACATAACATCTAGTTATTTTACATCCATGTGTCTCACTTAAGTATTTCAGTAAGTAACATAAAACTAGGGTTATGTATACATAAATCTAACTGCGTTTAATGTTTGTTTGTAGACCTTGAATAAAGTTAGCGAATGGCTAACGAAATATAGGCCTTAATGAAATAATTGTGGTTACTATCGACACAATATCTTCTTTTCCCAACTATTCCAAACGTATATACTTTGTTTCAACGAGAAGAAAGAAATTCTCCGTTTCTATATATATATATATATATATATATAGGTTATTGAATAAAAATTCTTGTTTAATACTCGTCATAAATTTATTTTTAAATAGTTAGCGAGACGTTTCGATTGGGTATTCAATCATTTTCAATCTAATTTTGAAGTCAATTTGTAAATATGATGTCAAAAAATTTCCACACTAAAATGTTTAGAATTAGGAAATAATTTCATTCAGCTTTTTGGACAAGTAGCGTTTATTTTAAACACCACAACGTTTCACCAACAACATTGTTGGCTTCTTCAGGTGCTATAACAATAACATAGCAATAAAGTAACAATCTTATATAATTATAAATTAATTTACCTATGTTAGTTAAACGTAACTCTAACAAACTGTACAGTCATCTCCAAGGATGGTGAAATTGCAGAATATCATATGACAAAATATATGAACTTGAAATATACAGAAAATAGGAAAAACAGGAGTTAAATTTTAAATATAATACTATGATAACCAAAGGTAGTGACTATTAAATTTTACATTTCAAACAAGACTAGAGATAAATATACTAATGCCCAAGATTAACAAAGATTCAATAAATAAAGAATGATAGTAAGACTGACCAACGCATCAATATGACAAGCAGTCACACTATCCCCCCTGACAACCTGGTACGCACAAATCGCAAGGTTGACAGTGTCACTCCCTGTACAACATCATGCACTAATAACTCTTAAAATCATCAAACTTCGCATCCAAATAAATCAGTGAAAGAACCCAAAAATAAGCAATGAAATCCGGAGCAATCATACAATTTGATGTACCAATCCCCAAAAACAATGGTACGCACAAGGGTAATGAGAGAATGGTACCTCGAACGGTATATCAAGACCGAAGTTCAGAACCCTTTTGAGAGCTGAACACCTATTTAAAATACAGCCATTTAAAATGCAAAAACAATGACAATTACATCGGTAAAACTCCGAAAAAGCCCATATCGGTAACAGTGAGAAACCTAAAAAGACATAGAGCAGTAAATCATCATACAGTCCGACGTACTAATTCCCCAATAATTTTTAAATTTAAATTGAAATAAAATGATTGATTTTATGGAACTGGGAAGAAGGAACCACAAGGAAAAAGGATATTATTCCTGAGTTATTCAATGTTGACTGAGCCACTTATTTTTATCTGATTACATCTTTGATATTTTTGAGTTTATTTGCACAATTCTTTAATTGTTTTGTTTCCACACGGGTTACCTAATTGGTGAGTAATTTATTTTTGTGATTACTCGTTTTTTACTTCTCATTATTCTGGACTTCAGGATTATGTCGGCAAAAGCCTCCGGACTCCCTCCGAAGTGGATTCTCAAAAATGTTCAAGCGGCAAACAAACAAAAAGGCAGAAAACGTAAACGACATCGATAATCCCCAAACGGAAACGAAAACGAGACGGTGAGACGGAAACGTAAACGTAGCAGAAACGACATCGGGACGGAAACGTAAAAATTCGTATCTTGAAAAGATCGTATGTCGAGAGGATCGTAAGTCGCAGTACCACCGTATTAGTAAATTTAATCATAACTAGTATTCGGAAGTTGAAATATTTTAATTGTAATCGTTTAAATCAAACGAATATTTTAAAGTACAGTCATAAGCACACAAGCCCCCTTTCGGTACAGCACTGTATATTTTAATAAAAGATCACAGTTTGGCTGGTCTTGCGCCGGGCACCAAAAGAACTAGCTCTGGTTCTGGTAGAGGCGCTTCTAAATTAAAAACGGAATTTGAATGCAATCGTCGGCAATTAAATTAAATTTGTAATTTTTTGGTAAAATTGGTAAAATTTGGTGATTTAACAGGCAACGCTGAGTGTGCTCAGCACGGACTGCTACTTAGTGATTATAATACAACGCATCAGTTAAAACAAGAGTAACTTTGTTTATTTGGATATTAGAACACATTGTTAAAACAAATCTGCAGTTACAATGTATTTTTTAACAGATATTTGTTGTATCTGCCTCAAACATGAAAAACATCTACGGAGACTTTTTATCAGTAGTAAAAATAAAAGCTATTATTCTAGGCTAGTAGCATTATTTCCGGAATTGGTAAGAACCTGTTTATTTTCATTATTAATGTATATTTGAAATCTGATGTACTTAAAACTAGTTAGAAACGCGTAACAGAACTTTATTTAGCCATGCAATACCAATTTTATTAATTTCCTTTAGACCGTTTTAAACATTTAGGCCTGGTTTTTCTACCTTCAGATAAAGTTCCAGGTAACTATCTGACAGATAAGGTTATTTGTAACTTCATCTGCTGCGTAAATGACATCCCTTCTTTATATACAAATGTATCTATCGGATAGTTATCTAACGGATAATGAGCCTGACGTATTGAATTCACTGACTGGTATTGACATTTATTCAGCAGATGAAGTTACAAATAACCTTATCTGTCAGATAGTTACCTGGAACTTTATCTGAAGGTGGAAAGACCGGGCCTTAGTGTTTAAACAGAGATGTTTAGAAACATTCTAGTGCATATTTTTTTAGAACCACTTTATGACAGCCTTGTCAACAATAATGGAAATGTGCAATTAAGTTGTTTTATTCGCGACTGAAACTAACGTTGGCGGCGCTGCGTACAACAGCTGATGGCGGACCAGAAGCGTATATGTCAGAAGTTTTTTCTTAATATTTATCTGTTCAAACAATATTTCGGCAAAAAAGCACTGTATTTAAGTAACTATATTTTAAAATAATTCTTAATTCCATAAACTGCAGCACAACACGCTACAAATATTATGCAAATATACGCTTCTGTTTAATTTAACCAGTTACCACCAGATGTCTCATTGTTATTTGCAGTCGCGAATAATACTAGGTCTAGAGTAGAGCCATTTTTAATGGTTTATTATCATCAGATGCAAGTGCAGAGTAATTTCAACTCACTCCTACTAACTTTGGCTTACAACCGATTCGAAAAACCCTAATGTGTAACATGTCAACTATACTTTTCTATTACAATTACAGCAGGCAACTCTAAACAAGGGTAATATTTATTTTCAGAACTCCAGAGTTTTGTTCAGTCAGGGAGCAATATGTGCAGAATGTTGTAGTAAAGTAGATGGGTTGTACGAATTTCGTGAGAAATGCGTGCAAAACAGTAAAATGTTTATGAATTATATATCACAACTGAGCTCTGACATCGAAAGTAGCGGTGAGTTGTGTGTTTCTCTGACGGATTGTAAAGAAGAACGAAAACAGTTGTTGAAGTGTGAGCTGTTTGAAGATCAGTGCAGCAGTACAGATATATTACCAGTAAATGAAGCATGTGAAGAGTACTACAATAACAGTAATACAATGAAAGAAGAACAGGAAGAAAATTCTGATTGTACAGGTATTTTACCATATTGTACTTAGAAATATACCTTGCATCTATTTTTCTATTGTACATATTCACACATACGCACCGCAAAAACATGCACGCACACACACGCAAACACACCTACCTACAAAACCCTAAAAAATTTATGTGAAGTGTGAATTTTCACACATTTCAGGCTTTCGCAGGTATTTAGTAAGTGAATGATGATTATTTGGGATGCCAAAACAAATTTTATGTTAAAATATTTTTTTATGAATTTTAATTCGAATGCCTAATACCATTATTTAGGTTTCTAAATATGTGCAGTATTTTTTTATAAAGCAAAGTTCATTAATATTTTGAAAATTGGCGCAATTTTCCATGGCTTCCATTGGTTGCTTAAGTCATAAGCTCCGCCCCTCTGATTTCGTTTACATTCAAACATATAAATAAATTATAATTTCAACAATTCCCACTGGTTATTAAAATTGCGCTTTTAAAAATTAAATGCAACATTTGCCAAAATATAACTAGAATTTTGACAAAATAATTTAAACAAAATAAAAATGCAAAAAAAAAACAAAAAATAAAATTGACAGGAATCGAACTGTAGTTTGCAAATTAGGAAGTGAGAACGCTACCCATTAGACTTATTTGCTGTGTTACATAGCGAATTAAATATTTTACATTATTTAGTGAAAAACACAAAAAATGTGTTATTTTCCGAAAACATAATCTGATCAAAAATTCCTGTTGTACTATTCCGGTTCACACCAATGTACATTACTTAGAATTTTTTCAGATTTTTAGTTTAAACCATCTGGGCTATACGGTGTGGGACAAATTTTTTTTTGCACAATTTTGGCAAAAATCGCCTCAAAATAATTTATTTTGGAAAAATAAAATTTTGATCTTTAATCCACGTCCTAAGGGCTTTCATTTGATACCCTATTCAGAATTAAAAAAAATATATATTTTTTTTCGATGAGCACATATTTGTTTATATTTTTAGGGGGATATGTTTTTTAGATGTTTTAAATAAATAAATATTTTAGCTACAGTATATTTTTACTTTTTATTTTGTTGAACACTCGTCATTCGATACGACATAAGCCAGGGAAGTGCATTGATTTGTTATATTTGTCTATGATGTGTTTATTTTTATTGCGACGGATGGTGGATTTAAGGGTTAAATAAATAAACTGATCAACACTATGCAATAGTTTAATGAGAAAATATGTGGATGAATAATACAGATACAGATAAATGTAAATTCTACAAAACAATTCACGTGGACTCATTAGTACATGATGCTGCCGCTACGTTAGTAGTGTTGTCCGGCAGCACTTGCCTTGTCCGGTGGCAGTTAACTGAACTACGCCAGCTCGGCGCGGTATTCAAAACCTTAACAATTTCCGGTGTCACAGATGGAGCTACAAATGTATATCGTGATGACTTGAACACGGAAGAGATTTACATCAAGTCTGAACCTGTGGACACCAGTGAATGTGAAGACAATACACTAGAGAGTACACCTGCCTTAAACACTGGTCAGTAAAGCTATTAACCACTTAACCGGGTCTATTCTCTAAGCATGATGTTAATATCTTAACGGCAGAAACATTACTAGGAAATTTTTTACGATTTTTAGTTTAAACCATCCATTTTTTTCACAATTTTGTCAAAAATCGGCTCAAAATAATTTATTTTGTAAAAATAAAATTTTGATTGTTACTCCACGTACTAAGGGCTTTCATTTGATACCCTACTCATAATTAAAAAAAAAAAAATTTTTTTCGATGAGCACATATTTGTTTATATTTTTAGGGGGAAATGTTTTGTAGATGTTTTAGTATTTTTCCTACGTGCGGGTCAAAGAGTTGTATAAGCATGCCAAATTTCAACTCTCTAGGTTTAGCCGTTTGGCTACAATTTTTACCGAACAGACAGACAGACGACAAAATGACGGTATAAGGTTTTTTTGGTCATACCTACAAAAAAAAATAATAATAATAATAATAAAAATAATAATTAATAATAATAATTTTATTTCAGTCGGAGGTACATAGAATACATAACTAAGTCAACACAAGATATAAATTCATAATGATAGAGAGAGACAATAAGTACTTAATTACAGCTTAAATTAAGTACTTATTGTGGAACTATATTACTAAGATCGTCGTTTATAAATTCATTTAGATCCTAGTATGCTTTCTCTATTAAAAGTTTTTTGAGACAACTTTTAAATTTGTTAGAGTTTAGCTCTCTGAGATTACATGGCAATTTATTATACAGAGTTGAACCAATGTAATCCGGATGGGTTTTAGATGCTGTATAACGTATTTTAGGTAGGCGAATGTTGTTTTTGTCTCGAGTATTGTGTTAATGTATTTCACAATTTTTCAATAACTTCGTATCTTTAATATGTTCTAGCATTTTTAGAATGTACAAACAGGGTAAGGTGAGGATTTGCAATTCTTTAAATAACTGCCTGCATGAAGTACGTTCTGCGACTCCACCAAGAATCCTAACCGCCCCTTTCTGAATAATAAATATTCTTTTCCAATCCGTTGACTGCCCCCATAGAATTAGACCGTATGACATAGTAGATTGTAGATACGCGTTATATACCATTTTAGCTATGTCTAATGTAACATAATTTTTTATTCGATATATCATATAATTATTGCTGTTTAATTTTTTTGCTATGGCTTGTATATGTATTTTCCAGTTTAATTGGGCGTCTAAATTAAAACCAAGAAATTTTACTATAAGAAGTGTCGTTAGGTAAATTTCTATTCAAACTGAAAACCATCGTGTATGTTTTGGACTCATTTAATACGAGTTTGTTTCTATTAAACCATTCAAGAGCTTCATTCTTATTTGCTTCAATATTTTCTTTGACATCACTATAGTCAACACCTTTACTGATAAAAGTCGTGTCGTCAGCATACATCAGCGTAGATGCAGTAATGTTATCTGGGAGATCATTTATAAATAACAAAAACAGCAATGCACTAATAATTGTACCCTGTCCTACACCTACATTTAACTTATGAATACTCGATTTAATGTTGTTACAATAGACATACTGCGTTCTGTCAGTTAGGTAGTTTTGTAATAAATTAAGACAGTTCCCACGAATGCCATAGTGTTCAAGTTTTTTCAGGAGAAAATCGTGTGTCACACAATCAAATGCCTTGGTGAGGTCGCAGAACATAGCCGCTACATGATGACCGTTTTCCAAAGAATATAATACTTCAGTCAGTAATTTGGTAGCTGCTTTTGTAGTTGATAATTGAGCTCGGAAATCAAACAGCTTAACCCTAAAAAAAAGCACCTGGTATGCTAACTGGGTGATTTTGCCATACTGCCCATTTTATCTGTTTAATTTAATTATTTATTTACTTGTTTTATTTTAAAAATTTGTAATCAACTAAAGTTGAACATGAAGCAAAATATACAAATATTTGTTAATATGACGAATGATTTACTTGAATGTTATGCTGATTACAACTCTTATAATATCGATTATTTCTTATTTCATGATTTCCAGGAGGAGACTAGTTCTAGTTCTTTTATATGACTGTAAATTATTGTTCCAGGAGTGAATATGAATTGTGGGACAGGCACTGATATGCATTCTGATGATTCCATAGACACTGATGACTTTATAGGGATGGCTGGAACAGAGCAACCTACCAAATTGGAGAACGGTCAGTAACGATCACATTTACATCCAACTCACACATACTGTTATTCACATTTCATTGTCAGTGTTCAGTTTATTTCAGACGAACTTGGGCAATGATTAGTGAACATCTTAAACAAAATATACATTATAAATTAATTTTTTTTATTTATATTCCACTATGATATGTTTATTTCAGGTATCACAGATATAGTTACAGTTGTCATTTATCATGAAAGCACTGACGTCAAGTCTGAACCTGTGGACAGTAGTGAATGTGAAGGAAATACATTAGAAAGTACAGCTGTCTCCAACACTGGTCAGTAGATCTAACTTTATTAAACATTTAAAGCGCAGTCCCGTGTTTGATAAGAGCACCTAATGCTAACAAAATTTCATAGGAACGTCTCTTATATTGTTATTTTAACTACTTAATGTAAGAGTTAATTTTATAATAATATTTGTTTCATCATTCTGTCTATGCCGAGGCGCAATCAGGTGAAACATTTGTAAAGTAAATTGAACTAGTGATGTGCCGGATCAAATAAAAGTCGCGGATACAGATACGGATACGAATTATTTGTGTTCTGATTAGGGTTGTACATCGAAGGCAAAACATCGATGTTCAACATCGGCGCTTACTATCGATGTTGAAAAAACATCGAAGGAAAACATCCATGTATCGGAAACATCGATGTTTTATTAATATTAAAAAAAGCTATTTATTTATATTATATAGGTTTTATTTAATAATGTAAAGATAAAATACGAAAAAAGTAACATATAATACACAAAAAGCATTTATTAGATTTTGAAATAGAAATATTCCTTTTTAATAGTAATTAATTTCACATTAACATTATTATACCCAATATAATAATCCTAATTTGTACCTATAGTCTATTCCAAACGATTAGGCGGAACTAACCGCAATTTTCATTTTTGTAATTTGTCATTAGATATTTTTTTATATATTGAAGTTGACTTTTCCTGAACAAAATGATCAAAAGCTTCAATCAATCGGTAAAAGTAACTAGAATTGAAAATCTAGTTCCGCTTAAACCAAAGGAACAGACCTTACTATTTTTACATTTCTAAAAAGAAATATTGGATTTTATTACAATACTAATATAGTAATCTTAATGTTAATTTTATATTATTTAACATAAAAATAACACTGTCCTACACAATTATTTTTATACACTTTTAGTTGAAATAAAGTCTGTTGCTTTGGTTTAGGTGGAACTAGATTTTCAATTCTAGTTACTTTTACCGATTAATTGAATCTTTTGATCATTTTGTTCAGGAAAAGCTAACTTCAATATATAACACAATAGCTAATGACAACTTACAAAAATCCAGGGATTGGAGGAATAACAACTGGGAAAGTTTCAACAAGACTCAAAAAGAAATAGTGTGTTGGCAGCTTTGGTTGTTCGCATTGTTTGCAAAAATTAGAAGTTTCTTCTTATTTTTTCGTATTCTGCTAACTGCTAAGAAGAATAAGAACTAATACTATTAGTATTGTTATATCACAATAGAAGGCGCTTATATTTTGTGTACCAATTTTAATAAAAAATTAAATTTTTAAGATTCCAGCGCCTCTAGCGGTAGTTTCTGAATTTCAAAGTTTAAACATCGACATCGATAGTAGACATCGATGTTTTATCGATACTATCGCCAGCTGACCATCGATAGTAAAAACATCGATGTTTTCGATACATCGATGTTTTTTCCCATCCCTAGTTCTGATCGGCGGATACGGACCCGGATCTTACATTCAAGTAAAAAAAATGAATGACCTGGAAGCGAAAGTTCGATTTGTTGCGCTGTTATTACAAACCAAAACATGCCAGTTCATGGTACTAGCAAGTAGAAAGATTGTTACCGGCGTCTATAAGCGTTTGCTTACATGGACCGACCAATGAAAATAAATATCTCCTTATTTTCATATGTACTTAGTACAGATACGTAGAACGGTTGCAACATGCGCCGATAAGTAAACAAGAATCTTAGAAACATTGTTTATCAGTTTACAGGAAACTGGCAGTCAATTAAAATATTTTTTGTTTTTTTTTTTTTTTCGATTTAATCTATATCGAATCACTTACATTTCATAGTTATTAACAAAAAACATACATTTAGGGAATTACCGACAATTACAATTACTTATTGGCTGAATAAATTTTATTATTTTGTTATGAATTTGTTTTGTTTGTTCCGAACGTCTGGTCTGCAGAAGTGGCACGCTTAGTATATAATTACAACTCCAAGCAACCACAGGAACATAATTGATAAATCATGCCATTTTTTGATGAAGAAATTTAAACAAACAGGTCCCGGTAAAAATTTTCGGTTTGACTTGTAACGAAAAAGTTACGTAATTGTCCGAAGGTTACCGAAAACAAGAAACACATTGTCAGAATCAGTGACTGATTCATCCGTAAATGCTAAAAGCAATATTGAGGACGCACGTCCGCGAACGAAGCTAATATATTTGGTGTGTTCATTGTTATTTCCAGAGATTTTTTACTGTTTTATCTAATTCATCCCACATCAGATCGCTCGAAAACAAATCCGGGGATTGCGAGAGCCATTTAGCCCTTTAACCATTTAGAGGAGTACTTTGACTCATTTTCTTGTTGAAGCACAAAGCTGTGACCAATAATATTGCTACTAAAATTCTCAAATATCATTTCATGTTTAGTTTTCCGTCTATTTTTACCAGTTTGTCAGGTTTATTGTCATCAACGTAACCATTATTATATTCCCACCTCCATGTTTAACAGCTGACACGGTGTACACCTCCAGCGACGTTCAAACACTTCTGTTGAAGTCGAATATTTGAAACACCTATTCTTCTGTCCAAAGGACTTTGTTCCGCTCTTCTTTACCCTAGTTTTAGAGCCGAATTCATAAACGTTCCTAATCCTCACCTCAACCTCAATTGGCAATGAGTCACTCATTTGGAATTCAGAAACAAAAGTTGGATATTAGTAACTCATTGCCCACTCAGTTATCTGTCAAATTTGAGTGAATAGTGAGTGAAATTTGAGGCCAGTAGCTGGTAACCTTATATTTGACTCATTTAAGATTTTGCTTTATATATATATACAGGGTGTTTGTTTGAAACGGGGCTCTCCGAAAATCTCCTTTGTTTGTAAATATACAAAAAATCTTCAGAACAAAAGTTAAACTAGACAAAAAGGTCCATCTAAAGGTTACTATAAGAATTCTGAGGCACTTCCGGTTTCACCGGAAATGTGTCAATTTTTGATCTAGCATAGGGAATCAATAATTTTATATTTTTTTCCTAAAAGTACATTAAATTAGCTTTACAATGACACCAAAAAATCATATTTTTATGTTAACCATTTCAAAATGGCGAGCATTTATTTACAAAATAATAATCAACATAAGTTTTACAAATTTGAACGTAACAAGCTTTGAAAACAATAAAAAAAGAAACAAAATATCTCTAAAAAAGAAACTAATTATTTTTCAATTGCAAAAGCTCTTGATGTGTACGCTGTTTTCTTATTTTTTTGCCTATTTTCTTAATACTTTTAATTAGGTAATTAGATTATTTGCCTATTATAAAAAATATTCTAGTTCAAATTTAAATCCCCTAGGAGTAAAGTCTTCTTTTGAAGGTGTAGTCATCTGTATGCATTGGACAGCGTCACCCGTAATATATATCTTACTTGCCATGATAAAAACAACAATATATATAAAAAACACATTATTTTTTCGAATTGAGTTTTTGACAATACACTACTGTCAAAATATTTATTACAGTCACTACCAAAACGTTTCCATAGTTATTACCTATTATTTTATTTTAACGTCATCAAATTAATGACGTTTTCCCTCAACCGTCCCTCAAGTTAGTGACTCATTTTCAATTGTTTATGAATAAAAAAAGTGAGTGAGACAACGACTCAACCTAAAATGAGTGTGAGATGAGGTGAGGTTGAGGTTGAGGTGAGGATGAGGTGAGGATTAGGAACGTTGATGAATTCGGCCCTTAGTCCAATTCAATCTGTTATACTTGTGTTTATTTGTTAATTTTGGGTTTTTGGTAGCGGTATATTCGCTAAGGCTCTCTAACAATAGTCGCCTTTTAACTGTCTTATTTGAGACTGCTTTCTAACTGTGTACAATTTGAGCAATTGTGTACGTGTCATTACAAAGGACAGTCCAGGATTTCTGTCACTACTCTATTTGTATTTGCTGGCCCAATGTGCTAGCAAGAAGCATTAATATTATTTTGTTAAGAATCTAAAATATTTACCTCCTTTCCGCAATTTTGGTTTTGAAAAAATAAAATAAAGTAATCTGGAAGCACGTACGAGGGCAGTTCAAATATGATCGAGACAAACGCTGTAGATGGCGCGCATGTATGTTTTGAAGGCCGCGGCTTGAGTATGTGATAGATGGGTCCCTTACGATCAGTGTGGCAATAGTTTTCGTAGCGAACGCATGTTTCACGCGCGTGCTACAAGCATGAGTGAATGTCAAGTGCCGACCGCCGTTGCGCAACGTATTGTCATTCGTTTTTTAGGGCGGGAAGGCGTTAAAAACAAGGACATTTTTCCGCGTTTGCGAAATCAGGTAGTGAGTGCCTGAGTAGGGCTGCTGTGTTTAAATGGGCCAAAGCGTTCAAGGATGGCCGCGAAACCGTCGAGAATAAGCCGCATGATCGTCGACAGCGAACCAGCATCACACCACACAACATTCGCCGCTTAGAACAACTCATTTTGGAGGACCGTAGGATGAATGTTCGAGACATTTCGGCTGAACTCGGCATCAGTGTTGGTAGTGTAGAATCTATCATCCACGAACACCTTCAATATCGCAAAATAACAGCGTGATGGGTTTCCAAACTGTTGAACTTCGAGCAAAAATTCACGCGGTTGGAAGTTTGTCGCCGCTTGCTGACGCGATACGAGGCAGAAGAGGACGGTTTTTAACGCGAATTTACACTACAGACGAGACACTATTACACTCCCGAAAGCAAGGTGTCGTCTAAAGAGTGGAGGAAGAAGGAGGAAGGGGCGCCAGTTAAAGCGAAGACAACCAGGTCCGCGGGTAAGGTTATGTGTACTGTGTTCTGGGACCGACGGGGCGTGCTGTACGTCGACTTCTTGCGCACACAACGTTCCATCAATGCTGCATACTACTCTAACCTTCTGAAAACACACGTGAAACCTGCTTATCGCTCGAAACGGAGGAGCATTCCAGCGCGAAGTGCGATTCTTCTCCAGGATAACGCGCGCCCTCATACTGCGCGTCTCACGCTCGATACAATATCGGAATTGGGGTGGGAGGTACTAGAACACCCCCCTATAGTCCGGATTTATCACCCTGCTACTACCACATGTTTGGACCACTGAAAGAAGCCCTTGGAGGTCAAAGATTCAACACTGACGACGAGGTAGAGGAGTTCGTGCGCACATGGCTGTCCAAGTTGCCCAAGGAATTCTTCTATACCGGCATCAAAAAGCTTCCGGAGAGGTGGAACAAATGTGTAACTTATGAGGGAGAGTACCTAGAATACTGTAAATTTTTGTAATTTTTTTCGATAATAAATAAACGTGTCAGAGCATTTGTCTCGATCATATTTGAACTGCCCTCGTACATTAGTTCAAGAAGCGAGGTAGAGTTATACAGTGATTATTTACAAATAATCCTGTAGGAGCTGTTGTGATTTTATGGCTGGAAGGTTTCATATTCTTATATGATACAATTATTTCAAGAGTTGACTCATCCTCAAGTATTTAATAATTAAAATTAGTGCCTGCCTGTACAGAAGTAATAAAGGTAGTTACGTTACATATGCCACATGGCTTCTTCCATGTGGCACTGGAAGTCTAGAAACAGAAATCTTGATTCCTCTGTCCTATGGCCCATATAGTCGTTGGGAACCTCTTATGATTTAGTAAGAATATTACTGATAAATACGGTCTTGAAAATTTATGATATTCACAATAGTATGAATAAAATAATTAATATTTCTGATAAATTATTGTATTAACATAATAATTAATTTTATAATAAGATTATTTCGAAAAGATTAATTAATTAATTAATTTATTTATTTATTTATTTATTTATTTATTTGAGATAGGACAGCCAACAGATTTGCTTGAACAAATCCAATTACAGGTTGTCACAAAAGTATTACAAACAAGAATCATTACAAAGTATTACAGAATTACAGAAATTTACAATATAGCAGAAACATTTTACAGACATTTTTACAAAAATGAAAAAAAAAAAAAATAGATACAATTCATTTAAGATTTAATTATTTAGTTATTATTTCTTTATTTATTATTATTATTATTATTATTATTATTTTTGTTGTTTTTTTACAATGTTATTAAATATTTGTAAACCTATTAACAGCAAATTCAGGCCAATAATTGGCGCAAATATGATTCAACAGTTTTACAGAAATGTGGAAGCGACAGAAAATTAATGTCAACATCGACTTTTAGTGCTAGGTTGTTGAAATTATTACACATACGGAAAAATGGTGAGTTTCTAGACAGGTTTGTTGACGCAAAGCCCGGGCGAAAGACTAAATGAGACCTGGTGTGATAAGTCGGTACGTTAAAATTAATATAATTTAGAAAAATAGTAGAATCATAAGAGTTATGAATTATCTTATACAGATGTTTTAAGTCAAGTAGTTCTCTCCTATTTTTCAAACTAAGCATATGAAAATACGATAAACGATACGATACGTTATATGAATCAAGGAAATATATACTTCGAAATTTATAGGTAATTATTCTTAAAAACCGACGTTGAATATTTTCCAATCTATTTATGTGAGTCTCATAGAGAGGGTTCCATACAATGCTACAGTACTCAAGATGAGTTCTGACCATTGAATAAAAAAGTAACTTAACTGATTCTGGATTGTGAAAGTACTTTCTTACTCTAAATATGAAACCCAGCATTTTGTTCGATTTTTTAGTTATGAAACTTATATGTTGACTAAAATTTAGTTTCTCATCAAAAATCACTCCCAAGTCTTTTATTTCAGAAACTCGTTCTAGTATTTTACTGTTAAGAGAATAATCAAAATTTATTTTATTACGATTCTTCGAAAAAGATATTATATGACATTTATTAGCATTTAAGTTAAGCAAATTTAAAGCGCACCATTCAGATAAGTTATTAAGATCAAGTTGCAACTGTAAACAGTCCGTAGTACTATTTATTTCACGATAAATTTTTAAGTCATCCGCATATAGTAAGTAATGTGATTTCAGAATACGGGATATATCATTTATAAACATTAGGAACAGCGTTGGACCAATGTGACTCCCCTGTGGTACTCCGGAAGTGACAAATATAGGGGTATTAATGTTGCGACTGGACTAAAAAAAATATTTACATTGATAACTAAGTCATAGTAACAGTAACTATAAGTATTTATATTTCAGAAAATAACAATTCTCGGAAAACATGTATCATATCATCTACTGACGACATATCTCAGTATAACTACAACACTAACATCATTATCAATGAGGAGATTGACATCAAATCTGAATGTGAAGATGACAGTGAATATGAGGAGAGAGCAACAGAAGAAGATACAGGTTTGTCAATAATTCAATGTTATTGTACTAGCTGTAAGCTTCCAATACTGGTATTCCCAGATTTCTTAATCCATTTTCTTAATCCATTCAATGGAATATAATGGAGTTAATAGTTTGCTAGATGTAGTAATTCTTTATTATAATTTAATCAATGAATGGTTTAATTCACTTCGACTTGTCACAATTTCTGAGATTAGGGCTTGATATGATCAGTTCTAGCTGCACTCGAACGAAATAATTGGTATAATTGGCGAATCGGATAATTTACCTCATTAAGAGGAGTTTCTACTTAACTCCTACACTTCTAGTCAAACTTTTTACCGCGTACGTGCGACCACTACTCGAATTTAGTGCTTCAATATGGTCACCCAACCTTCTCAAAGATATAAGACTACTGGAAGCGAGAGACTACTGCAGAGACGTTTCACCCAGATCCCATCCACACTTCGTTCTATGAAGCAAGACTACGCAGACTAGGACTACCGTCTCTTGAAGCTCGCCGAACCCGTGGCGACTTGATAACTATGTACCGCATGTTTACCTACTGCTTCAACTGCGATATGACTTCATTAAAGAAATATAATTATTAACTCACGACTTCGTGGCCACAGGTACAAACTAAACCATGAAAAATACAAAAAGAACGTGCGTGCTAATTTTCTGACCAACCGAGTATTTGTATCTTGGAATTGTCTGCCTGCAGAAGTTAACTTTTTGTTTTCATTTATTTCTGTTTAGTCTTTTTGTTACTTAATCTTTATATTAATATTTATATCGAGATGTATTATATATATATACAGGGTGTTTGTTTGAAACGGGGCACCCCGAAAATCTCCTTTATTTGTAAATATACAAAAAATCTTCAGAACAAAAGTTAAAGTAGACAAAAAGGCCCATCTAAAGGTTACTATAAGAATTGTGAGGCACTTCCGGTTTCACCGAAAATGATGTCAACTTTTGATCTGGCATAGGGAATCGATAATTTTATATTTTATTTCCTAAAAGTACATTAAATTAGCTTTACAATGACACCAAAAAGTCATATTTTTATGTTAACCATTTCAAAATGGCGACCATTTATTTACAAAATAATAATCAACATAAGTTTTACAAAGTTGAACGTAGCAAGCTTTGACAACAATAAAAAAAGAAACAAAATATCTCTGAATTTTACAAATTCAAACATAATCTTACCTGATTCTGCCACAAATAAGTTTGACAGAAATATGTATAATATAACCTCAAATGATGCCGGATAAACAACAGTACGCACCAACAGAACATACTACGCTCTGCGTTAAGTTCCTTTGATGTGCGCTCGAAAACCGCCACTTCAGTTATCGTCATGTGTCTAGTGGCGCGCACTGCTAATATTATGAACGCAAACCGATAGTAGCTGTTCACATTAGCGTTTATGTCACGTTAAACCGAAGTTTAGCGACGATAGATGCAGGTGTAGCCTAAGCATTAGTGTGATGTGAAGACAGTTGCTCGTACGTAAAAAATGTATGACCTTTTTTGTAGGCAATTGTTGAAGCTACAATTTTTATAATAGCCACAATTGTCGTGCGACCAATAGGAAATGAGATATCAGCGAAAAACCTATTTCCGTGACCTTTAACCTTGTATAACTTTCAAATCGGACATGATATCAAAAGGGACATTTTGCACCATACTTATAACGTCTAAATAAAGATGTGTGCAAAAATCTAGCTGGTGGCAATTTGTCCATAGTAAAATCCTTATGTTACTGGGCTATAAGGAGTTAAAGAATATTTTAAAATCTCATAAGGCCGCGTTTAAGTATTGCAATTAGTATTCAGTAAATTTATTTATTGGTTCAGACAACAACTTACGAATAGCTTTATAAACTAAGGAGCTTCATAGTGCTAAGCTAAACCGAATGGCCGTACAGTGTGCTAATATATTATTGTTTTAGAGATATCTAGATCACTTGCTGACGGAACGGATGCTCTTGTAAACAGCATTGAGGCTGTATCAAACACTCGCCTGCCTGAAGAAAGCCTGGGTATGCTCCTACAGTTTGAATACAATTTAACTTGTAACTAATATACTAAGGAGTTTAATCTTAAAGAATATTGTCACGGGGTGGATTCAAGAACGGACATCTTTACTACAAAATTTATTATATAATAATAATTTTACATCACAATACAAATAACTGTCAGAATGGCTGCTGGTATTGTCTGTTAGTAGCTAAAAATCAAATAAAAGTCCCGTTCTTGCCTCGGCTTCTCCAGGATCGGTCGAACCACCCCATGTATCCGCACGAGGCGGACACGTGGAGAAGCCCTGTAGACGGCACTCACATCTCGGGTTGGTGACTTGAACAGCTGGGCTGGTCCTTAGGTGGCGTGCTCACAAAAATGATCGAATGAATAACTACTGAATAACTGACTATTTCAATGACTGACTCAATGAATCACTGACTAACGACTCTATTCCCTAAAACCATTTTATAACTGTTAACCAGGACACTCAATTGTTTTGGAAACATTATTCATTTGTGTAATTGTTGGCAGAAATTAAAGACCATAGTCGGCACAATTGAATAATGTTTATCAACACATTAGAAAGTAGTTCAAAACTTATGTTGCCAAACACGCAACACTCTGCACATTCTTTAATTCCCAAAACCGCAAGTCGGCAACCGCGACCTACACCACCTAAAGGCCGCTCAAGGAATTGGGACATTAGCATACAATTATATCATAATTGTGACAATATTTTAAAATCTCATAATCCCTAGATTCTTTATCGTAATTTATTATCTTTATTTTAAGAAAAAAAGGCATTTAAAAAAATAATATATTTTTAATTTTAGATAAGCCATCCACAGTTACAGCAGTTGCATTAAGCGAAATGGTTGCTGAACCAAAATTTGTCCCAAAATCATCTGGGAAAAATGATAAAAAATACTTTTGTGTATTATGTAAAAAATTGGTGCAGAAGTTTGCTCGTCATCTTGAACGCCAACATAAATTTCATGAAGATACCAAAAATATAATGCAACTTCCAAAAAATCATCCAAAAAGAAAGAAACTTATAGGTGATTTAAGAAAACAAGGAACATTTATCTACAATACGGATGCAAATTTAAACACTGGTGATATGATCGTTGCCCGTCGACCACAGGAATCTAAAAACCATACGGTCAGAGATTACAGACCATGCCCCAAGTGTAGAGATTTTTACAAAAAGGATTCACTGCCTGTTCACTACAAATACTGTACGAAATAAAAATATGTTCCAAGGTCCTAACGTGGGACATCTCAAATATTGAAAACCCCAATTCTGGCACTGGACAACAGAAGTATGAAAGAGTATATCCTACCCGGAATGCGGGACGATGAAATGAAAAATATTGACACGTGGGTGGTTTGATTGAGACACAACTCCTGGATTCAACATAACAAATTTATTAAATATGTATATTACATTTACAATATATATGTTTGAATTGGTCCATGGAGTTGGGGAAGTCTTCGGTCCACCCCGTGTTGGCCAGGATCGGCTTGGACCTATCTCCGAGGCGGGGGCTACCCATCCGGGAGTCGAGGAGCCTGGAGACGTCTTCTCCCACTCACATGGTCACTACTTGCTTGGCTTCACTCTCGATACTAGAATCTGGCGTCGGTGTCGTGGTCGTCACCTTCTGGACTAATATGTGCAGCAGAGTTGGCTATGTTCTACTACCTCAATATTCTCGACATCCATCTATTAAGTACCGAAAGTTAACCCAGTTCCAATATTCATTCGTCATGACAAATATTTCCTCATAATGAAATTGCGATGTCTGCAATTTCGTAATCAGGCCACATACGTCAGACACTGGCGAATAGTTTTTAATCAGACAGCTGACCGTCACAATGTCTAGATGTCGTAATCCTGACCTAGGATTACCTATGTGACAATATTATCATAAATAACCACTTGCATGAGATTGTACCGATATACAAGAGAGGAAATGAGGAGTTAGCAAGTAATTATAGAGGTGTGACCATAGGCGCCCGCAAGGGGGTGGAAGATGGGCCAGTTGCCTCCCCCCTGGATTTCAGAACTAATTACCAATTCGTATCTTAGAAAAAAAAATTATATTATTTTAATATAAAATTCATTAAAAAAAATGGATGTGAAGTGTGAATTTTCACACATTTTAGGGTTTCGCAGGTATTTAGTAACTGAATGATGATTATTTGGGATGCCAAAACAAATTTTATGTCAAAATATTTTTTTATGAATTTTAATTCGAATGCCCTAATATCATTATTTAAGTTTCTAAATATGTGCAGTATTTTTTTTATATAGCAATGTTCATTAAGATTTTGAAAATTGCGCCTATGGCTTCCATTGGTTGCTTAAATCATAAGCCCCGCCCTCTGATTTCGCATACATTCAAACATAGAATTAAATTATAGTTTCAACACTTCCCACTGGTTATTAAATTTACGCTTTTAAAAATTAAATACAAAATTTACCAAAATATTACTAGAATTTTGAAAAAATAATTTAAACAAAATAAAAATGCAAAAAAAAATAGAAAAATTAAAATTGACAGGAATCGAACTGTAGTTTGCAAATTACTAAGCGATGACACTACGCACTACGCTACGGGCGCTTACTTAGTTACTGTGTTACATAGCGAATTAAATATTTAACATATTTTAGTTAAAAAGACAAAAATTGCGTTATTTTCCGAAAACATAATCCAATAAAAAATTCCTTTTGTACTATTCCGGTTCACACCAATGTACATTACTTAGAATTTTATCAGATTTTTAGTTAGACCATCTGGGCTACAGGGTGTGGAACAAAAATTTTTTTGCAAAATTTTGGCAAAATACGCGTCAAAATAAATTATTTTGCAAAAATAAAATTTTGATCGTTTTTTTCCTATGTGTGGGCCAAAAAGTTGTATAAGCATGCCAAATTTCAAATCTCTAGGTTTATCCGTTTCTATGTTTTGGTCTTGCCCCCCCCCCAGAATAATTTCTGCGGGCGCCTATGGGTACATTGATGAGTACAGCGTACAAGGTATACGCGAAAGTGCTGAATGAAAGATTACTGGATGAGATAGAGAAGAAAGATTATTGGAGGAAACGCAGTTTGGACTCAGGAAGGGAAGAGGGGCGATTAACGGAATATTTACTGTGAACCACATAGTTGAGGAGAGGTTAAAGAGAAAAAGAGAGAAAGCGTATATGGCGTTCGTGGATCTGAAAGCGGCGTTTGACAGGCTGGATAGGGGGGAGTTATGGAAGGTAATGGAAAGAAAGAAGATAGGAAAGAAGTTGATAATGAGGATAAAGGAAATATACAAGGGGACGGGGTGCAAGGTGAGGGTAGGTGAGTCGGAAAGTTTGGTAACAAGGGAGTGAAACAGGGATGCCCGCTGAGTCCGACCTTGTTTAACTTGTATGTAGCGGATCTAGAAGAGAATATGAGGAAAGGACAAGATTGGGGTGGGTGGTAGAGGGGAAGATGAAGTTGTGGGCATTTGGGTACGCGGACGATATTGTATTAATGGCAGAGGGGGAACAGGAGCTAAAGTGAATGATAGAAAGAGCAGATAAATATTTCAAAAGAAAAAACTACAAGTAAACAGGGATAAGACGAAGGTAATGGTATTCGGTAAAGGAGGATGCAGAAGAAAGAAGATAAAATGGGAATGGGGAGGCAGAGAAATAGAAGAGGTGAAGAGTTTAAAATATCTACGTTATGTACTAGGGAGGAACAATGGGACTGAACTACACATAAAGGAAAGAGTAAAGAAGGCAAGAATAGTCATGGGGAAGCTGTGAAGTATAGGAGAGAGGAAGTTTAACGATTATATTAGATGGAGACTGAGGGTGTTTGACGCCGTGGTGAAGAACATCCTGCTATATGGTGGAATTATGGGGATGGAAGGAATGGGAGAAGGTAGAACGAGTACAGGAGAGGTATTTGAGATGGATCTTAGGGGTAGATAGAACAACACCAGGGTGTATTGTAAGAGAGGAACTGAAAAGGGATAAGATGAAAGTAGGTACAGGAAAGAGGGCGGTTAAGCACGAAGAGAAAGTTAGAAGAGAAACAGACAAAAGAATAGTGAGGGAATGCTGGGAGGAAAGAACCAGAGAGGAACAGAAAGGAAGATGGTACTGGTGATGCGGAGTGGATGCGACAGAGGTGGAAAGGAGAAGAAATGAAGGGATAAGCGTGATTGAGGAAATGTGGAGGAGAGATAAGGAAGTGGGGGAACAAGAAAGGACAGTCAGAATAGACAAATCGCGCAGGGAGATACAAGGAGGTCAGAGCTATAGGGGTACCAAACTACTTGAAGGGAGAAAGAGGGAGAATTAGGAGGATTGCGAGGCTAAGGTGCGGGAATGAAGAGAGAGGAAATAGATATTGGAGGAAACAGGACGATAAGATGTGCGGGGTGGAGTAAGAAGATATAGAGCAACTCGCGAAGAAGTGTAGGGCGATGACAGTGTGGTCGGGGAACACATTAGACCTGTTGCTCGAAGATGGAAGGGTGTAGAGGTGGGCGAAGGAATTAGAGGCAAGAAGGATTGAGATTGGGGAAGGATAACAGGAAGGTGTAAAGGAAGGAAGGAAGAGGCCCGGTGGGAAGCAGAAGGGGGGAACAGGAAGGAAGGGGCTGATGTTACGTGGGAATGGGGTGGAAGGAAGGGACATAGGAGGAGGGGCGAAGAAATGGTTGGAAGGGAAGAGAATGGAATAAAATAAAATAGTAATGTAATGTAATGTATGGTTAATATGACGTTGGGATGTTGATGTGAGATATGTTAGGTAATTGTAGTGAATACCCTAAACACCGAAAGGTCGAGGGGAAATAAACGATTATATATTACTCTGGGGCATAAGATTGTGCGAAACTCACTCGTGCGACAAGTATTTAACAAATTTTATTCGTTTCAACATTAAACATTTCAAGGTTAATGCATTTTAACAGTAATTAAATTAAACAGAAAAGTTTTACAAAAAGTCCAATTAGTTTTATATTTTTAATACATTAAATTAAGCAAATAATATTGATACAGTATTCAGATTTGAATTGAGTAAAATAAATTATGATTAAGTAATCGAATAATAGTAATTGAAAATATTATATTTAAATTCTTTTAAATTATTGGACAATTTGACATCTTCTGGTAAGGAATTGTATTCTTTACAACCCTTGATAAATAAAGCATTCATTGATACATTAAGGTTTGTTTTTTATATACATAAATATTACCACTAGTCTGCATGTTATAACTATGAATTTCATGATTATAGGTAATATAATTAGTCAGATAGTTTTGTTCTCAATGTGTTCTCATTTTTGAAAATAAAAATAAAAGTAAGAATTTTGATTATTTTTAACATTTAACCAACCCAAAGTGTCAAGCATTAGGCGAATAGGAGTTAATCTACCACCCCTCCAAATTTCTCTCATGTCTCTATTTTGAAGTTTTTGGAGACCCTGTATACTCGTATTGCCAAAAAGAAATGAAATAGTAGCACAATAATCAAAATGTGGTTGTATGATTGATTTAAAAGTTATAGCCCAACACGCAAGATGTTTGGAAACGTGAGAAAAGAAACAATTTTTTTGAGATTTTTTTATGCACGTATAGAAAATAAATCTTGAAAGTTAAGCAACAGTCTAGCATGAGTCCTTAGTATTTAATTTCATTAACAATTTCTATAATTTCCACATTCATAGGGGAAACCTTTTAAGATCGCAGCGTCATATGCGGCAAAGCTGTAACACTCGAAAGCGACATTAAACTGTTAATTGTTTACATCAGGGGTCCCCAAACTTTTTTGACCGTCGACCCCCAGAAGAGTTTTTCGACTTCGTATCGACCCCGTCTATTTTACAATTACGTTATTATAATAGGGCAAGCAAAAAATACGCTTATGTGATTTCTTATATGGTTTATTGTACAGTGTTTTTTATTTATATTACATTTATCTAATATAATTATATTATCATTGTCAATGTGACGGGAGTGGTTGGTGACTCTTTGCAAGATTAGCAATGTCGGGTTCAAAATTAGTTAATTTCAACCCTAAATCGCCACGGAATTCTTCATCTAACTTGTTTCTGTTTTGTCAGGATGGAATTAACATGGCTAAAACCAGCCTCAACCACTGTCTATATACACAGTTATATATTAAAATTATACTAGTAAATTTTAAGTTTTTTCCATAGACCCCCAATCGACCCCTAACAATGCCATATCGACCACTTTGGGGACCCCTGGTTTACATGGTGAAAATGAACACGAGTTGTATTTTTCCTGTTTTCAGAGCTTTTTTTTTTTTATTTAAAGGTAATCTACGATTTACAAGATATGTAATAATATACTATTCTAAAGAAATTTCAAGGAAATTTTTAGTTTTTCATTGTATTTTTAATTCTTTTTGACTGTCTGTCAATATAATATATGGTGACCATTCGTCCCGTATTTCGCGGGACAGTCCTGCATTTTGTTTAAATGTCCCGCCCCGTTACATGTCTATAGTGCGTTCGAAGGTGAGTTTGCAGTATAGCTCTTATGGAAAATGGGAGCGGTGTTGCCAAATGTTGTAAAAGTGTCAAATGTGTCATTTATAATAATATGAAAAACTCGTATGATTTACAAAAATCAACTCTTATAAAACTCAAAATAACAATCAACAAAAACAAATGGCCATTTGTAGAATACTGCGTCTTCACAGATCAGCGCGTTTTAGAGCTGGCAACTTCGACAAGCAAGAAAAGGATAGTGTCATTGTGTAAACCCATTAGAGAGTATGAAAAAGAACTACTCCATATGCCCTGTACTACAAACTCACCTTTGAACGCACTATAGCAAAACGTACGGCATTTTTAATTCTAAGACCTCTATTAACAAATACTTACTTAACATCTATTTAGCTGTCAGTGCACTACTTTTCCTATAGTCTGATAGAGACTCGACTTTTTATATCGAAAACTAGAAAAATTAAAATGTTTAAATACTTTTTTGGGCCCCTAATTACCAGTAAAGTGTTTCTGTTATACTTAGTTTTAATTTATGAATTTGGATATTAAAATGTTTATATTTATTTTATATAATAAAACCATATTAGACACAATTGTTAAATTGTTATCTTTTGTACCCCTTCCCTCTTATATACGAATTCCCTCCCGCATTGCCTTCTCAAGAAAATGGTCACCGTAATACAAGTGACGAGCAAAAAAGAGTATATTCAGTTTTTTTTTTAAATAAAAAGTAAGAATATAGAGGATATTACTTAAAAAAGAGTACGTCTAGTCAGAGCAGGCGCAAGGGCATGTGGCGCCCGTAGGCAAGATTTAATTGAGTGCCCATAGGCCCTGCCTATGGGCGCGTAACTAGCTTTTTTCGAGCCCTGGGGAAGACCTAAAAAAAGACCTGGCATTTGGCGCCCTTTTGAATCTCATGTCAGCGCCCGCATGCACCGCATACCTTGCATGCCTGCTTCCGCCGGCTCTGCGTCTAGTGAGCCTAACTTATCAGGATCTTCGTTCAGCATGGAACTTTGTTGACAAACAACTGACACCTAATAAAACTCCCGAACTATCACTTACACACATTCAGAGCAAAGAGAATGAACTGATATTCAAAGCAACCAATAACCGAACTACTCTTTACGGTAGTTCAACACCGACTACCTGAGACCCTTCAATGGTCCAAACAGCACTCTCTCTACTTCAATCGTCTCAGCAAATTTTCCATTAATCGAAATCCCCTCTCCCTTCTCTCTATTCTCTGAATTGGAAGCCAAGTCTATCCCTCGATTTACACGGTAGATAGGTTCCTGAGGAAAACGTGTAGATCGAAAATTTAACTTTTTGAATGTAAAACAGTGTAAATCGAAAAGTATGCAAAAAAACGCATAATTTCGTTGTTCATTAATTATGAATTTTTGTATTTATTTATTTTTTTTTTGTACATAAATCAAACAATACTTAATAAATAAAAGCAACAAAATATACAAATTCTTTTATTAATTAAATATAAAGTACCGAAGAACAAAAAATAAAATCCGAAAGATTCATAAAAAAATTATTGCAAAGGTTGGGGGCAGTTATTATCATTCATCACTATCATAAATCACTGTCAATCTCTTTTTCGTGACTGGTTCGAAGTCACTTTCATCACTCGAAATTATTTGTGCCGATCCGATGTTTGAAGTAGAAACATTTACACCCCGAGGAGATTTGGTAATGAAATCCGTTAATAACATTTGCTTCGAATTTCTTGTTAGATCTTTATAGACCTCATCATATTGAGCCAAATTAATATCACGTTCAAATCGAAGAGCCCGTTCAACATTTGAGTCATTTTGTACAAATTGATTACCTAATTTTCTTCCCAAATCGGGTCCTTCGCGGATGATTTTAGCTGTAAATGCAACTGGTTCAAATTCTTCTTTATCAGAATGACTGTCACAATCACAAGTTTCATCAAAAATGTTAATTAAATCATCTTCACTTAGTTCTTTATCAGCCACTAGGTCTGCAATATCTCCTTCAGTAAGATCGTCGAAACCTTCTCCACCCAAGGAATGCGCCAATTGTAACAAAAACAAATAAAACTGACGAGAACATTATTCCGTTTATTTTCAACATTTAGTTTTAACTTTTTTTTCTAAACCGTGTGAAAAAAGTACCGTGTAAAACGAGGGACAGGTGTACATTCTTGTGCTCTATATCTCACACGGTATACCACTGTATGTTCTAATAAAAGAGCATAGTTTGGCTGGTCCTGCGCCGGGCGCCAAAAGAACTTGCTCAGGCCCTGGTAGAGGCGCTTCTAAATTAAGAACGGGATTTGAATCAGGGGGGTGAAGGCTTAATGGGAGAGTTGTGCTCGTGAGAATAGTTCCTGGATATCTTTATAGACGGCGCTAGTAACCAGTTTTAATTTCAAATAACGATAGTAGATGCCGCTAGATGTTACATTAGTTCCATATCATAGTGAAACAAATGTCATTGCTTTTTAACGTTCATATTTCAAGGTGTTTTGTGGTTCACTTTGACAAGGAAATCAATTAATTCGAGTACAGTGCCACATGCTACAAATTATAAGTAATTTCCGATGTTTTATGTTCCAATGTTCTGTGTTGCTTTCCAATCATTTCAATGTTCTGTGTTTCTACTCTTCTGCTTGCTTTATAAGGAAGTGTACACTGGCGCACACAAGGGGGGGGGTCCAACGGGTCCGGACCCCTTCCGTACCAAAATTTTAAGTGAATAAGCTGTTCACTTTTGTAAGAACACACTAGATCTGGTTATTTTGGGTTACTTTTATGGTGTGTTACTGACTTTAAATGTCTATTAAAAATAATCCTTATAAAATAATCGAACAACTGTAGTAGTTTCCACGTAGTAATCACAAATAAATGAAGCAACAATCACCTTATTTATGTATGTATTTCTGTCTCGTACATGTCCTGCATGAATGAGAAAGAAATATATAAATAAGTTGATTGATGATTCGTTCATTTGTGATAGAACAAACTTCATTATATTTAAAATATATGTATATTTTTTAAAATAAAACTTGCTTTTATATTATGATCATGTTTCTTCAATTAACATTTTTCTGCCTTAAAAATAAAGAAGTAACCAGGCGGTAAATTTTAAATCGAATATAGTTACTGGATATGAAAATAGAGGCGCTACTGTACCACAAAAGCACAGAAAATAACATGTAGGTTTCCAATCTCGTCTGGGTGACCTGTGATTTGAATACAATCCTCGTCAATTAAAATAAATTGGTAATTTTTGTTAAAATCTGGTGGTAGCACTGAGTGTGCTCCACACGGACTGCTACTTAGTGTTTATAATACAACGTGTCAGTTAAAACGAGATTAAAGATTATTAAAGTACTTTAATAATCTTGCACGAGATTAACTTTGCTTATTTGGAAATTAGAACACATTGTTAAAAAAAATCTGCAGTTATAATGTATTTTTTAACAGATATTTGTTGTATCTGCCTCAAACATGGAAAACGTGTTCGGAAACTTTTTATCAGTAGTAAAAATATAAACTATTATACCAGGCTATTAACATTGTTTCCGGAATTGGTAAGAATCTGTTTATTTTCATTATTAACGCATATTTGAAATCTGATTTTAATTTGTATTTAAAACTAGTTTAAAACGCGTAACAGGACTTTATTAAGCCATGTAAGTAATTCCAATTTTATTAATTTCCTTTAGAGTGGCCTTGTTTAACAACTGACCTCCAACACAAGTAGATCTATGCAGTCTTGAACTCGTTTTCATTATGATGTAAATTTAATGCAAAGATGTTTAGAAATATTCTAGTGTATATTTTTTTAGAACCACTTTCTGACGGTCCCGTCAACAATAATAGAAATGTGCAGTTAACACGTTGCCACAAATGACGGCTATAGCCGTCCTGCACATTTTAATTAATAAAAAAAGGAACATCATTCGACGAAGTGTACTAATGCATTTATTTGTTTATTATTCAGTAATACATCGAAAAAAAAATAAATAAAAATGTAACATTCCAGATAACATATCAATTGTTTTTTTGTGCGATTTTTCATGTTTTCCGTGACTGAGCTTTTTGTGACTGTCGGGGTATTTGCTGTACCTGCATTGTGTCCAGAATGCTTCGAATCCTTTCATTTACAGTAAAGCTGATTCCTTTATAATGCTTTTTTGATATGTTTATGATTTGTTTCTTGAATTAATTTTTATTTTTTTATTATTTGTAAGCAAAATAAATTGAAAATGATAATTTTGTTTGGAACTGATTTTCTTGTGTTTAGCTTAGACCTTTTTACTCTCTTTTATTCATAAGAATCATTTTTGAATTAGTAAAACAAATGCCGTATAGTCGTCTCGACGGTCATAGCCGTCATTTACTCTGGGAAGAGAAAAAATGTCATGATGAACAAATGACGATTGCAACCGTCGAGAGTTTTCATGGAAAAACTGTGACAAAATGTGATCATTTTCACTTCTAAACATACGACTGACGCTCAATTTCATATGGAAGTCATAACAATTGAAAAAAAAAATGTGTTTGTAAGCACGGTCGTCAATTTAAAAGTGTGAGGCAACATGTTAAGTTGTTTAATAATACTAGGTCTGTTCGTAGAGTCATATTTAATGGTTTATTATTGTCAGATGCAAGCGTAGAGTAATTTTAACTCCTATGAAAATTGGCTTACAGCTGATTTGAAAAACCCTAATGTATAACTTGTCATCTGTACTTTTCTATTACATTTATAGCAGGCTCTAAACAAGGATAATAATTATTTTCAGAACTCCAGAGTGTTGTTCAGTCAGGGAGAAATATGTGCGGAATGTTGCAGTAAAGTAGATGGGTTTTACGAATTTCGTGAGAAATGCGTGCAAAACAGTAAAATGTTTTTGAATTATATATCACAATTGAGCTCTGACATCGAAAGTAGCGGTGAGTTGTGTGTTTCTCTGACGGATTGCAAAGAAGAACGCAAACAGTTGTTGATGAATAATGAGCTGTCTCAAGATCAGTGCAGCAGTACAGATATATTACCAGTAAATGAAGCATGTGAAGAGTTCTACAATAACAGTAATACAGTGGAAGAAGAACAGGAAGAAAATTCTGATTGCACAGGTAATGTACCATATTGATTTACTTAAATTGCCATTTCACTCTTCAGTATTTGCTTTTGCTGATGACACTTCTCTTGTTTGCTCAGCTGACAATATATATGATTTAAATACCAAATTAATTTCGGGTTTAAGTCTGCTGTCTATCTGGTTTACGAAAAATCGAATGATCATTAACGCCTCAAAACCAAAATGTATTTTATTTAGTTATAAGCAAAACAATAATATTATCAAGGACTTTAACATATTTTTCCACCGTCATCATTGTACATATATATAAATATTCATGTAAACCTATTGAGATTGTAAATGGCCCTGTGTACCATTTACGGTGCTTGCAAATACAATAGTACAGTTCAAATATTCAAAGAATTAAATGTGTTGAGGGTAGGGATGGGAACGTTATATCGATATTTAGAAAATATCGATATTTTTATATCGATATTTGAAATGCGATATATCGCGCAAAATATCGATCTTCGCACAAAATATCGGTATTCTTGTACCTTTTTTACATTTAAATATATGCTGTTCACTTTTGTAAAAACAAACTATAGGCTATTCCAAACGTTTAGGCGGAACTAGATTTTGAAATCTATTAATTCGGACTTTTGGTAATTTTGTTTAAGCTTTGTAAATCATACTCACATTGCAAATTCTAGATTAAATTGATTGTCATTATAAAATGTCCTTTTCATTGCACTTAAATTTTTTGTCATTCTTAATAAAAATTTCCCATTTATTTATTTTTTAGTCTTCAGAATATGAAAAATGTATTCAAATATTTGACATATGTCATTCGTTTCCATGGTTTCACTGTTGGAATTTTAAATTTTCACATACCAAACCTGAAACATAAAATAACCCAAACAAAGTCCCTTTTCGTGACAACCTAAAATAACGAAGTTTCCATTTAGTTCCGTCTAATCGTTTGGAATAGTCTCTAAGACGAAATTTTGATTCCAATAATTTGCATCTTTGAAATTGTATGTCATGTTGTTATTAAAAAATTATAAATAATGTCACTTTCTTAATAATGATCATAACCAATAAATCTAAAGTCAATTTTACAGCGTAAGGAATATTTTTAATTTAAAGTCCGTAATATACTCTAAAAGTTTGTTGGTAGCTGGGTGAAAACCAACTGTAAAGTGATTGTCTGTCAAGTGGCGACTTCTTTTTACGTCAAACCAAAAAAAAAAAAAAAAGTTACGTGTTAGTTATTTCGATATATCGAAAATATCGATATTTTTACTTCGATATATATCGAATATCGATATCACACTTACTATATATCGAATCGCGCATATATCGATATTCATAAATAAATTCCCATCCCTAGTTGAGGGTGGAGCAACTCTATGAGTATGCCACGTTAAGCTTTGTTAAAAGATTTTTCTCTATATTTAACGTAAAAATTGCAAATACTTCGACTAAATCATCTAATCACTTACGACTGGAGTTACCAATTCTCAAAAAACTACAAGTCGAAAACAGTGTTGCTACAGTGCAGTGAAATTAGTCAATACCAATGCTGCGAATTTAGACTTTGGTGTCAATTACAAACTATTTCTAAAAAACTCAAAGAATTTCTTTATGTAACAAACACACACATAAATTAAATAGGCCGGTTGCAGATAGAAGTATATATAAGAATTTTGTATCTTTGTAAAATTAGTATCTACTATATTATCTCCTAGTAACTAAATTGAACTTGAACTTGAACACACACACAGGCACACTTATATATTTTTTAACTTTTATTAATAATTAGTAGCAACAATACCAAATTTTTAAATAATAGTGCAGTTAGTGTTAAAAAAATCTTAGTCTAATTTAATACCGAAGTGTTTATAAACAATTATTATAAATTATAATAGTACATATTCTGTTAAAATTTAGTGAAATTCCTCACAAACACTCCAGTTTCATATTTTACCAAATTTTTCCTGTTTATCAAGCTCACAGACAAAACGATACCAACCTGGCGCGGACTCAATATAGTCAATAAAACTTGTATTTTAATGTGAAACGAACAGAAGAGGATTAAAAATATTTTACTATATTTATTTTGTGATCTTGTGAAACAAAACTTTTAATTTGTGAATACTTCATGTGTACCTTAATGTTTTTCTAAGCTCACGTAGTAATTTCAATATTTTAAAATTTGTGCGCCGATTGGATTTTTAAACAGTTTCTAAACCATTCTCAGCCATTTATATGATATATGATATATATCAGCGGTTCTTGAACTGTGGTCCGCGGACCCCTGAAGGTCCGCGAAACAATTTTGACATTAACTTTACATCTTCCAACTTTTCGCTTTTATTCAAATAACTTATTTAATAAAAATTCTACATGGTCAAGACTTTTTGTATTTGTTGTTATCTAACTAGTTATTGACATAACTAAACAATAATTAGTAAAAATTTAATTATTTTTATTCAACAGCAAATTATTTTCAGAAAACATATGATAATAAGATCTATTTTGATCTAGTTTAACGTATTATAATTTTTAACTTTTTTTAATTCTTTTTACTACTATTTTTATTCATTTTATGTTTTTATTCTATATGCTAATAAAAATGTTCATCTGTATAAATGCGCAAGATCATTTATTAAAATAACTAGTGATACATTTTTACCAATATTGATCATAACGTAGTGCCTATGAGATTACTGAGCCAGAAATTAAGTCTCACGAACGACGTAAAATACCTAGGGTTGGGATGGGGTCAGCAAATAAAATGTTGAGCAAGAGGGGGTCGAGATTGAACCAATTGTAATATGTGGTGACTTTAATGCACCGGACATCACTTGGGAGCTAGCCACTAATACAAATATTTTATATCCAAGAAATTATACCGATGCGCGTTCCAATAAACTGATTGATGCACTCAAAAATTTTAATAACAAAATTTTAGAATTAGTATTTCATAATTCATGTAGTATACATGTGGATAGAAGTGACTTTTCATTTGTCCCTTCTGATAAGCATCATCCCCCTATTGAAATTTCAATCGAATCGGTTCATTTTTATAAATCATTAAAATCTAATAATTCTTTTAAATATTTGGATTTTAAAAATGCTAATTTTGATGCAATAAATTTAGATCTGCTATCCTCCGACTGGGAAGGTCATTTCTTAAATTTAAGTATAAATCACATGACTGCGGTGTTTTATAACATACTGAATGAGTCGATTAAATTGCATGTGCCCTTAAAGCCAAAGAAACATAACAAATTTCCTTCTTGGTATTCGATCTCTACAATTAAAGCTTATAATGAGAAACGCAAGCAACATAAAAAATGGAATATATACAAAAATAAACTTGACTATCTATCTTTCAGTTTACTGAGAGCAAGATGTAAAGAATTAATTGAACAAGATTATAAAAATTATTTAACACTTGTAGAATCTCGTATACAAAATGATACTAGAAACATCTGGAATTTTTGCAAACGCAAAAGAGGATAGTCTAATAAAATTCCTTCTTTAATGAAATTAATAATACCACTGCTACAACTGGTCAGGATATAGTTGACTTGTTTGCAGACTATTTTCAATCAGTATATGTACCTGACAAATCTAATTATAACGACTTAATCACTAACAATATATATAATAATACATTTGTATCGGACCTGGTTGGTAACACCGACTTGTTTAATCGACTTCTTTCAGTTAATGTTAAAAAAGGTGCAGGCCCGGAAGGTATCCCCTCAATTTTAATAAAAAATTGTTGCGCAGGCTTGGTGACTCCTCTCTCTATGTTATTCAAGCAATCCCTGCTGAGTGGCAATTTCCCCTCCATCTGGAAAAACCCTTTTATACATCTAATTTTTAAATCTGGTGATAAAATCCAGATTATTAATTACAAACCAATCTCTATACTATCGGTTATTCCCAAAATTTTTGAAACAGTAATTTATCACCTTTTTCAAATATTTAAAAATGAAATTATTGTTGAGCAACATGGTTTTTTTCAAAATAGATCTGTTGAATCCAATCTACTGTGCTATACCAACTTCATTAGCCAGGCTATCGACTCACGTATCCAAGTCGATTCAGTCTACACCGATTTCAGCAAAAGCCTTCGATAAATTAAATCACAATACACTTATTCGCAAACTTGCTGAAATCGGTATGCATGGTGACCTCATTCGTTGGATCGACTCCTATATTCGTAATCGGTCACAGGTGGTAGCATTTAATGGCTACTGTTCGAAAGACTTTTTCTCCACTTCCGGTGTGCCCCAAGGCTCCCATTTAGGTCCTTTGTTTTTTCTATTTTTTATAAATGATATTAGACAATGCTTCATACACTCAAAGATATTGCTATATACCGACGATTTAAAAATTTTCAGAAAAATAACTTCATTGCAGGACTCAATTTTAATGCAATCAGATCTTGATAGACTTCACTACTACTGCATATTAAATAAATTAGAATTAAATTACTCCAAATTCTATCAAATAACTTTCACAAAAAATCGTAACGTATTTAAATATAACTATGTACTAGATGCCAACCCAGTCAAATTGTAACAACTATTAAAGATCTGGGAGTATATTTTGACAATAAGTTAATTTTTAACACACATATAAATTATATAACCAAAAAATCATATAAAAATTTAGGCTTTGTGTTGCGAACTTGCAGTAAATTTAAAAACTCTTTAACTTATAATAAATTATATAGTGCCTATGTGCTTAGGCACCTGAGTTATTGTAGCGTGATATGGAATCCTCAGTATCACATATTCATTAACAGGCTTGTATCTTTACAAAGGAAATTCTTTTCGCATTTAGTAAGACGACATCCAATTTGCAGCACATCGTATCTAACGCAATGCGCCTACTTCAACATAATGAGTCTCTATGACAGACGAGTAAGCACTGATATCTGCTTAATTTTAAAAATACTAGTCAATAAAATTGACTGTGTGGAGCTGTTGTCTAATATCAGTCTAAACGCGCCAATTCGTACCCTGCGAATTAAATATTTAATTCACCAACCATTTGCTCGGAGTAACCTTGGTCAAAATTCACCACTTTTTCGTCTTGCTAGCTCTTTTAATAATGCACCGATGATAATAGACCCTTTTTTAACAAATTTAAAAACATTGAAGCGTCGCCTTCGTGTGATTTATTCAAACAGATATTTATAGTCTACTTCTACCTGCATAATTGTATACCTAGTTTATCTTAATTTTTCATTTAAAGCATTTCATTTTAATTTTAATCTTAATTTATCAAATTGTAAAACAGTATTTAATTATTTTTATTGATTTTCTTTTTTTTGTAATTTTTTCATTTTATTGACTGTTAGTCAATCACTTTTCTCTTCTTGTTTTACTTATACTTTGTTTAACACTTTAAATATTGTATATTGTATTATAATGTAGTTGTTGTGTTGGGCTTGTCCCGTTTACAACTCTCCAGAATAAATAAATAAATAAATAAATAAATAAATAAATAAATAAATAAATAAATAAATAAATAAATAAATAAATAAATAAATAAATAAATAAATAAATAAATAAATAAATAAATAAATAAATAAATAAATAAATAAATAAATAAATAAATAAATAAATAAATAAATAAATAAATAAATAAATAAATAAATAAATAAATAAATAAATAAATAAATAAATAAATAAATAAATAAATAAATAAATAAATAAATAAATAAATAAATAAATAAATAAATAAATAAATAAATAAATAAATAAATAAATAAATAAATAAATAAACCCCTGATATATATGATATATTAATATAATATTTTATAGATTGTATAATATTTTATAAATATATAATTTTATAAATATTTTTCTTTGAGGAGCAATGTTTGGAAATACTATCCAAACGCATTTCTTTGCTGTTGTTTTGCGAATACCAGCAAAATCTCCAGCTGTTATTTATCAAGAAATTTCCTGTGGCTAATACCAAAAACGTTAATAATAATGCATTTAATGGATGTAGTGCATTGATCCTAACAAATAAGTTATTAAATATTACACATTCATTTGTTCGGTTTTTAAATCAAATACATCAATTTTAATGCCCGAAATCATATTTAAATACTTACCAATTTGTTTTTGTTTTGTTAGACAGATACTTTGCACAATCTCAATCTACTATTAAATTCTAAATCGTTCCATATATTAATATTGTCTTCTATAAATCTGTGCTTCGTCATCACTAATCTCACAATTAAAGATAAAAATTATATTGTTTTATCAAATTCATTGTTCTATCTTAATTTTCACAATTAAAATTGAGATTATTCTAGGTTATAATTCCAAACTTAAGGCTTAAGTGAACACTAGTGCTCCGCTTAAGTTAAACTGTAAGCTTAAACCCAAACCGACACTGATATACTCCATTTTGAAATAAACTAAAGCTTAAGCTGCGGATCGAGTTTAAACTTATACTGTAATACTGGCTCAAATTTGCGTGAAAGCTAACTCAGATATTATAGTGGAAAGAAAGACAACGAGTGAGCAAGGTCAAGGATAGTACTCGTGCTTTTATTAATGTGACCATTATAAGGTGACCATTCGTCCCGATTTTTGTGGGACACTTCCGCAGTATGATTGGGTGTCTCGCTTTAAGACATGTCCCGCAAAAGTCCAGCATTCTAACTTTTGTGCACTTCACTTGATTTCTTGACTTGAATTTGAATTGAAGAGATAAGGACCTTTTTTTTGCTGTTCATTTGGATTCGGGGGGTGAGGACCTTTGTTTTTTTTTTTTGCTCTTCACTTGGATTCGGTAGGTAGGTGAGGACCCTTTCTTTTGCTGTTCACTTGGATTCGGGAGGTGCGGACCTTTTTTTTTTTTTGCTCTTCACTTGGATTTGGGAGATGAGGACCTTTTTTTTGCTCTTCACTTAAGTGACGGCCTTATTTTCTTACAACGTCCCGCATTGCCTTCTTAAAAAAATGGTCACCCTAACTAATAACATAGTATTACAGAGGTACTATTATAAACTTAGTACATCTAGATTGGAGCTATTGCCCCAACAAGCCACTAGTTGTGTTAAATTCGATCATATCATGCTTCGGTGCATCTTTAGTTATATCATAATCATAAAAATGAGAATATCTCTGAAATAAAGCTTGTTTACTAGGGATGCTGAATTCGTCTATGATGTCCCGAGTTTGTCACGTACAATGCTGTCATAGGCTTTCCTGAAATCATTAAAAACATTATGAACGTCAGTCTTATTGTTCCCAACATTTTTCAAGAATTTGTCTTAATGAGAAAATTTGATCTGTTGTCGATTTGATGTTAGTCGCCAATAAGTTCTTCTGCTTATGGTGCAAATCGATGCAGAACAATATTTGAGAGGATCTTATATGATGTACATAAAGTGAGATCCCACGATAATTCCCACAATCCATTTTCCATTCTTCGAGAAGCTCTTCTTTTCTCCATACCACCAAAATAAGATCGTGTAGTCTCTAGTGAAGTCCTTCATCGCCAAACTTAAGAAACTCGCTAGGGATGTCATCAATTCCTGCAGCTTTGTTATTCTTTAATCTGTTTATTGCTGCTTTGACCTTAGATAGTGTTGATTCGTGGATGTATGGTTCGGCTGTGTGTCTTGGGATCTTCTCTCCAGGTTCTGAATCAGAATCGCAATTCAGTAGGTTCTCAAAATATTCTTTCCATCGCTGTAGCACTTCTGTCGAATTTCTGAGCAAGTCGTTGCTCTTATCTCTTACAGCTTGAATCGTTGTCTGATGGTTCCTTGTAAAGTACTTTATTTTGCGGTACATACTTCGACTTTAATTGTACTCTAATATGTACATTGTTTATAATCAATGTTAGGTATGTATTATGTATAAATAATTACTTTAACTTTTGTACTGTAGTGTATTTTTTTTTATATATATTTGTATGTAATTAGTATCTAATAGTAAACTGATATATATTATATACATACATACATACATATATATATATATATATATATATATTGATACAACCGACGCGGTCAGACCAATGATATCCAACAGGCGACCTAAGACCTACCGTTATTTAAAGGATTTCGCGTGTATATATGCCAGATATAGAATCTACCAGTTATAACTCTCAGGGCACACTGAGAGGGGTAAGAAAATCTCAAAAAAAAAATTCGCTATGTTTAATAAACATTATTAGACCCAGTATATGGAACCGCTTTTTCAGTATCACCTGTATAAAATAGTGTTGTTCAATCGACATTGTCAGGCCTTGCGACGTTGCCAATTTTATCATAGTGTATAATATGATTTGTAAAGTTGAAAACATTCAAACCGACTCATTCAGTCCTACTGTTCAGGAGTATGTTTACACTCAAGAGTGCATTTTAAATAAATAATAATAATATTATATGTGAAAAACCACTTGTTGATAATTCATATACGAATTTGCAATGTAACATGTGGATCGAAATGTCCTTTCTTCGGGCGGCTATGTTTTATATAAGAAAATCTCCTTTTTTTTCGACAAATGACACGTGCATTATGAATACTCAATTAACAAAAGAAGATCTGCGATTTATAATACATAAGCCATCTGAGACTGAAAGACTTTTTGATCATAAGTTAGTAATTACATTTAATATATGCCGATTATTATTTTATACATAAAATATATTCGGGGGATCCTCCTGTGCTGTTTTTTTTCACGCGTTTTTGAAAATGATTACACTTCAAATTAAATAATTTTGTTACTCAATAAAATGAAGAAATATTAGTCAATACTGTCGCATACCTGACCCGAAAAGCACAGCCACTAGGTTGTACTGCGCATTAAAATATATTTTTACAAATTGTATCTTGGTTTTAATTATATTAGCGTATTATTTACGTATTTTGTTATTAAGGACATTTATTACTGTATAAATTCAGTAAACTATTACTGTCGTGATAATAAAAGGTAATATTTACAATTATATTTCTCATATGAAAAATAAAGAGAAGTCATAATCATCATTGACGCGACAGCGCGAGATGAGTCTAGATCTCTTGATTTCAAGTTTTGTGACCACATTTTCAATCTGTGTACATGTAGGAGTAATATTATTATTATTATTATTAAGTACAACAATGGGCAGGCGGCAAAGGCCGATGAAGCCCAGAATAAATAGACAGGATTACGTCTATTTTTTAGCGCACACAGAAATGCCCGTACAGCTTATAGCCGGTTGCTAAGCAGAGCCCGTAATTTGTCTAAATATTTTTTACACAAATTATTTTAACAATTTAATTATTATCTACTTGCGAGCGGTCAACGGCAAGCACAAACGATTTATTGCTGGCAGCCACAGGCTTGCTTGTGATAAGTAAAATAAGTAGAATCACCGATAAACGAAATTCTATACACCAAAAAGAAGTATGCGTGTCAGGTGGATCATAAACGAGAAAAAAATAATATTTGTAAAAGGTTGTTTAATTAGACCTTTTTGTTATATCTCACTGTTTTTTTTTTTTTTTTTTTGAGTGCAGTTTCGGCTCTGGCTTTTCTCAAATTTACGGTGAGCCGAAACTACAGTCAGTGAACTAATCTGTGAAACGTAACAAGCATCATTTAACAACCTTTTATCTTCTAAGTGAAATTTACAAAGTTGTGGAAAATTTACATATATAAATAAAATTGGAGGTTAAATCTGTTCTTTTTTAGGGTTTTGTAAAACCCTTATACCGTCATTTTGTCGTCTGTCTGTCTGTCTGTTCGGTAAAAATTGTAGCCAAACGGCTAAACCTAGAGAGTTGAAATTTGACATGCTTATACAACTCTTTGACCCGCACATAGGAAAAACATCTAAAAAACATATTCCCCTAAAAATATAAGTAAATATATGCTCATAGAAAAAAAAATTTTTTTTTTACAATTCTGTGTATGGTATCAAATAAAAGCCCTTGAAACCTGAATTAACGATCAAAATTTTATTTTTGCAAAATAAATTATTTTGACGCGATTTTTGCGAGAATTGTGCAAAATTTTGTCCCACACCCTGTAGCCCAGATGGTTTAAACTAAAAATCTGAAAAAATTCTAAGTAATGTACATTGGTGTGAACCGTAATAGTAAAACAGGAATTTTTGACCAGATTATGTTTTCGGAAAATAACGCATTTTTTGTGTTTTTAACTAAAATATGTAAAATATTTAATCCGCTATTTAACACAGTAAAGGAGTGAACGTTCGTAGATCAGTGGTAACGTTCTCGCTTCGTAAGTTGCAAACTACTGTTCAACTCCCGTCAATTTTTATTTTTTCTGTTTTTTTTTTTGCATTTTTATTTTGTTTAAATTATTTTGTCAAAATTCTAGTTATATTTTGGCAAATGTTGCATTTAATTTTTAAAAGCGTAAATTTAATAACCAGTGGGAAGTGTTGATATTATAATTTAATTCTATGTTTGAACCAATGGAAGCCGTAGGCGCAATTTTCAAAATATTAATGAACCTTGCTATATAAAAAAAATACTGCAAATTTTTAGAAATCCAAATAATGGTATTAGGCATTCGAATTAAAATTAATAAAAAAATATTTTAACATAAAATTTATTTTGGCTTCCCAAATAATCATCATTCACTGAATACCTGCGAAACCCTGAAACGTGTGAAAATTCACACTTCACATAATTTTTTCTTGGTACCCATTTTTCGTTTCTACATGTTCCAAGTGAATGTAAGACAAAATTCACAAGAAAAATCTCTCTGTCTGTCTGATATGCTTTTTTTCTATGGGTTTATTTATCTGACATTCAAAAAACAAGAGCTATATATATTTTCTCGTAATTTAATGTGATGCCAGAGTGAAACCAGGTTTCGAGCCTATGATATGGCATCTTAAAATTTGAAGTTAAGAGGCGAATGTAGCCACCTCCAAAGTCCATCGTTGCACGCGGGGTGCGGTGGCGAGAAGTCGTATTACGTCATTGGGGGAGTGACCAAAGTGGAAGTAGCTTACAGGGAGAGGGAAAAGTGCTAATATTTATAAATCAACCTGTATTTTTGGGAATCATAAAATATAGATTAAATATATTCGAATCAATTTGATTTTTTTTTTTAATTTCAAGATATGAAAGAAAATATCAAAATTTTAATAAGTAAATAAGTAAATAAATTTTAATAAAAAATAAAGTAAATAAATTAAATATTTTAATAAGTTTAAATTTGTATTTTGATTTATTTTTAATTTTCAATTTTACAGTGCTATACTTTTTTCAATATCACATGACTGTTACTCAGTAAATGAATAAAAATTACAAATGTTAACACTTAACAACTCTATATTGTAATTTTATCTTTAAAATAAGCTCTTGTATGTGAAAAGTGATTAATATTTATTACCAATTCTGATTTTACAGATAATTTTGTAGAAATAATAGTTTTTTTTTTATCATCAAAAAATTATGTTAATAATCATAGATTCACCCCTTTAGGGGTTGATTTAACCTTTTGGTTAAACTCGATTACAGTATAACAATCCGATACGTTACCATAACAACCATGTTCTGACCATTTGGTTATAGTTAACTAAGCTTTCAGAAGCCGGCCATAATTATTTAACTTAATTTTTGGGACAATTTTTTTGTGTCAATATGAATTTGTATTCTACCACGGAAAGTATAAAATAAAACAGGTAAATTTGACGTCACAAACTGTTTTATTCCAAAGATCTTCTGTTACCCATTTCAACCGAATTCAAAGATATGTGTAGGAAACGAAGGCGGAGTTTAAGACTCCCTCTACTATGATTAGATTAGTTTAAAACCACGCTACCAGATGGATACATCTCTCGATGCTTGCAAATGCCAGTATTTCATATAAATAGTGTTTTGGTGTGGGCCAAAGAATTGATGCTAAATATTAATTAATTTTCATAAATAAGGGCTCATTTTAAAGATAAAAGTACAATCTATAGGATTCTAGCTATGGAATTTGCAATTGTTATTGATTTACGGAGGAACAGTGATGTGAAGTTAGACAAAGTTTAGGACATTGTAAAACTGAAAATTAAAAATAAAACCAAATTTTAACTCTTAAATCCAACGGAGCCAATCTTTATCTTCAAATTAAAAAAAAAATCAAATTGATCCGACAACATTTGGTTCAAATTCTTTGGCCCTTTCAAATGCACGTATCCATTGAGCGTAACCCAGGTACAGTACGCTCTTAAACGTACACATAAATGTTCAATACTCTTATATAAATGTTTTTTACAATTAAGAAAAGTAATTGTTCAAACGAGTTATTTGTAATTTGAAACCTTTTGTGTTCTTCTTTGGAATTAAGAATAAATTATGGACATTGATGTCCGTATTAGAATAATTTTCTGTGAAATATATGAACAAAGTTCAAACTTATTAAAATGTACATTTATTTGGGATTCTAATAAAAATATTAAATAAATTTAACGTCTCATTTGAAGCAGTAACATTCAGCACGCTTTAAAAAATCTATAAACTATAAAAATGTAATTATTTCTAAATTGGAAAAAAAAGAAGAATTTCATGGCGCAAATACCAAAATTTTAATTTGAACAAATTTGATACAAATCGGTTATATGCATTGTTTTCAAGTATCTACGAGTCTGCCAAAACTAAATTTGAGTTTAAAGTTTTTCTGTAAGACAAATTGAAAGAAAATATTTAAGTTCTTACAATGAACTAAAATTATCATGACTGGAATGTTTATCTAGCTCATTCTATACAGTGTTGCCAGATTTAAGGCTCGACAACGTCGACTGAATTGTGCTGGTCTGACAAAGTCGGAATCGTACATTTTTTGTATAAAAAGTTATATACAAAAACTACTGGCGCGCGCTCTTCACGACAAATCAGTGAACTAAATTTGTATATAAATATACGATCTACCCTCGTATTCAGACCATTTGTGAAATTTTCTCTGTCATCGCTGCTATATAATCAGGGTGCAAGAGCTCCAAAAAACATGAAAAACGTTTTCAGACCATTCCCCTGGTCTGAAAACGTCAATTTTGGTTTGACACCGTCCATTGAGTACATAGAATTGGCTTGCATAAGCGGTAAAACAAATATATATATATATATATATATATATATATATATATATATATATATATATTTGTTTTACCGCTTATGCAAGCCAATTCTATGTACTCAATGGACGGTGTCAAACCAAAATTGACGTTTTCAGACCAGGGGAATGGTCTGAAAACGTTTTTCATGTTTTTTGGAGCTCTTGCACCCTGATTATATAGCAGCAATGACAGAGAAAATTTCACAAATGGTCTGAATACGAGGGTAGATCGTATATTTATATACAAATTTAGTTCACTGATTTGTCGTGAAGAGCGCGCGCCAGTAGTTTTTGTATATAACTTTTTATACAAAAAATGTACGATTCCGACTTTGTCAGACCAGCACAATTCAGTCGACGTTGTCAAGCCTTAAATCTGGCAACACTGTATAGAATGAGCTAAATAAACATTCCAGTCATGATAATTTTAGTTCATTGTAAGAACTTAAATATTTTCTTTCAATTTGTCTTACAGAAAAACTTTAAACTCAAATTTAGTTTTGGCAGACTCGTAGATACTTGCATATAACCGATTTGCATATAACCGATTTGTATCAAATTTGTTCAAATTAAAATTTTGGTATTTGCGCCATGAAATTCTTCTTTTTTTTTCCAATTTAGAAATAATTACATTTTTATAGTTTATAGATTTTTTAAAGCGTGCTGAATGTTACTGCTTCAAATGAGACGTTAAATTTATTTAATATTTTTATTAGAATCCCAAATAAATGTACATTTTAATAAGTTTGAACTTTGTTCATATATTTCACAGAAAATTATTCTAATACGGACATCAATGTCCATAATTTATTCTTAATTCCAAAGAAAAACACAAAAGGTTTCAAATTACAAATAACTCGTTTAAACAATTACTTTTCTTAATTGTAAAAAATAAAAATAATTGTAAAAAACAAAAGTTCCCATTTCATTTTGAGTGTTGAACATTTATGTGTACGTTTAAGAGCGTACTGTACCTGGGTTACGCTCAACGGATACGTGCATTTGAAAGGGCCAAAGAATTTGAACCAAATGTTGTCGGATCAATTTGATTTTTTTTTTTAATTTGAAGATAAAGATTGGCTCCGTTGGATTTAAGAGTTAAAATTTGGTTTTATTTTTAATTTTCAGTTTTACAATGTCCTAAACTTTGTCTAACTTCACATCACTGTTCCTCCGTAAATCAATAACAATTGCAAATTCCATAGCTAGAATCCTATAGATTGTACTTTTATCTTTAAAATGAGCCCTTATTTATAAAAATGAATTAATATTTAGCACCAATTCTTTGGCCCACACCGAAACACTATTTATATGAAATACTGGCATTTACAAGCATCGAGAGATGTATCCATCTGGTAGCGTGGTTTTAAACTAATCTAATCATAGGGAGTCTTAAGCTCCGCCTTCGTTTCCTACACATATCTTTGAAATCGGTTGAAATGGGTAACAGAAGATCTTTGGAATAAAACAGTTTGTGACGTCAAATTTACCTGTTTTATTTTAGACTTTCCGTGGTAGAATACAAATTCATATTGACACAAAAAAATGGTCCCAAAAATTAAGTTAAATAATTATGGCCGGCTTCTAAAAGCTTAGTTAACTATAACCAAATGGTCAGAACATGGTTGTTACGGTAACGTATGGGATTGTTATACTGTAATCGAGTTTAACCAAAAGGTTAAATCAACCCCTAAAGGGGTGAATCTATGATTATTAACATAATTTTTTGATGATAAAAAAAAAACTATTATTTCTACAAAATTATCTGTAAAATCAGAATTGGTAATAAATATTAATCACTTTTCACATACAAGAGCTTATTTTAAAGATAAAATTACAATATAGAGTGGTTAAGAGTTAACATTTGTAATTTTTATTCATTTACTGAGTAACAGTCATGTGAAATTGAAAAAAGTATAGCACTGTAAAATTGAAAATTAAAAATAAATCAAAATACAAATTTAAACTTATTAAAATATTTAATTTATTTACTTTATTTTTTATTAAAATTTATTTACTTATTTACTTATTAAAATTTTGATATTTTCTTTCATATCTTGAAATTTAAAAAAAAAATCAAATTGATTCGAATATATTTAATCTATATTTTATGATTCCCAAAAATACAGGTTGATTTATAAATATTAGCACTTTTCCCTCTCCCTGTAAGCTACTTCCACTTTGGTCACTCCCCCAATGACGTAATACGACTTCTCGCCACCGCACCCCGCGTGCAACGATGGACTTTGGAGGTGGCTACATTCGCCTCTTAACTTCAAATTTTAAGATGCCATATCATAAGCTCGAAACCTGGTTTCACCCTGTCATGACATTAAATTACGAGAAAATATATATAGCTCTTGTTTTTTGAATGTCAGATAAATAAACCCATAGAAAAAAAGCATATCAGACAGACAGAGAGATTTTGTTTGTGAATTTTGTCTTACATTCACTTGGAACATGTAGAAACGAAAAATGGGTACCAAGAAAAAATTATGTGAAGTGTGAATTTTCACACGTTTCAGGGTTTCGCAGGTATTTAGTGAATGATGATTATTTGGGAAGCCAAAACAAATTTTATGTTAAAATATTTTTTTATTAATTTTAATTCGAATGCCTAATACCATTATTTGGGTTTCTAAAAATTTGCAGTATTTTTTTTTTTATATAGCAAGGTTCATTAATATTTTGAAAATTGCGCCTACGGCTTCCATTGGTTGTTTAAGTCATAAACTCCGCCCATCTGATTTCGTATACATTCAAACATAGAATTAAATTATAATATCAACACTTCCCACTGGTTATTAAATTTACGCTTTTAAAAAATAAATGCAACATTTGCCAAAATATAACTAGAATTTTGACAAAATAATTTAAACAAAATAAAAATGCAAAAAAAAAACAGAAAAAATAAAAATTGACGGGAGTTAAACAGTAGTTTGCAACTTACGAAGCGAGAACGTTACCACTGATCTACGAACGTTCACTCCTTTACTGTGTTAAATAGCGGATTAAATATTTTACATATTTTAGTTAAAAACACAAAAAATGCGTTATTTTCCGAAAACATAATCTGATCAAAAATTCCTGTTTTACTATTCCGGTTCACACCAATGTACATTACTTAGAATTTTTTCAGATTTTTAGTTTAAACCATCTGGGCTACAGGGTGTGGGACAAAATTTTGCACAATTCTCGCAAAAATCGCGTCAAAATAATTTATTTTGCAAAAATAAAATTTTGATCGTTAATTCAGGTTTCAAGGGCTTTCATTTGATACCATACACAGAATTGTAAAAAAAATTTTTTTTTTTTTTCGATGAGCATATATTTGCTTATATTTTTAGGGGAATATGTTTTTTAGATGTTTTAGTATTTTTCCTATGTGCGGGTCAAAGAGTTGTATAAGCAGGTCAAATTTCAACTCTCTAGGTTTAGCCGTTTGGCTACAATTTTTACCGAACAGACAGACAGACAGATAGACAGACAGACAGACGACAAAATGACGGTATAAGGGTTTTACAAAACCCTAAAAAAAAACAGATTTAACCTCCAATTTTATTTATATATGTAAATTTTCCACAACTTTGTAAATTTCACTTAGAAGATAAAAGGTTGTTAAATGATGCTTGTTGTTACGTTTCACAGATTAGTTCACTGACTGTAGTTTTGGCTCACCGTAAATTTGAGAATTGCCAGAGCCGAAACTGCAATAAAAAAAAAAAAAAAAAAAACAGTGAGATATACCAAAAAGGTTTAATTAAACAACCTTTTACAAATATTATTTTTTTATCGTTTATGATCCACCTGACACGCATACTTCTTTTTGGTGTATAGAATTTCGTTTATCGGTGATTCTAAGGATCTTGCTTAATTTTACTTATCACAAGCAAGCCTGTCGCTGCCAGCAATAAATCGTTTGTGCTTGCCGTTGACCGCTCGCAAGTAGATAATAATTAAATTGTTAAAATAATTTGTGTAAAAAATATTTAGAAAAATTACGGGCTCTGCTTAGCAACCGGCTATAAGCTGTACGGGCATTTCTGTGTGCGCTAAAAAATAGACGTAATCCTGTCTATATTACTCCTACATGTACACAGTTTGAAAATGTGGTCACAAAACTTGAAATCAAGAGATCTAGACTCATCTCGCACTGTCGCGTCAATGATGATGATGACTTCTCTTTATTTTTCATATGAGAAATATAATTGTAAATATTACCTTTTATTATCACGACAGTAATAGTTTACTGAATTTATACAGTAATAAATGTCCTTAATAACAAAATACGTAAATAATACGCCAATATAATTAAAACCAAGATACAATTTGTAAAAATATATTTTAATGCGCAGTACAACCTAGTGGCTGTGCTTTTCGGGTCAGTTATGCGACAGTATTGACTAATATTTCTTCATTTTATTGAGTAACAAAATTATTTAATTTGAAGTGTAATCATTTTCAAAAACGCGTGAAAAAAACAGCACAGGAGGATCCCCCGAATATATTTTATCTATAAAATAATAATCGGCATATATTAAATGTAATTACTAACTTATGATCAAAAAGTCTTTCAGTCTCAGATGGCTTATGTATTATAAATCGCACGTATTCATAATGCACGTGTCATTTGTCGAAAAAAAAGGAGATTTTCTTATATAAAACATAGCCGCCCGAAGAAAGGACATTTCGATCCACATGTTACATTGCAAATACGTATATGAATTATCAACAAGTGTTTTTTCACATATAATATTATTATTATTTATTTAAAATGCACTCTTGAGTGTAAACATACTCCTGAACAGTAGGACTGAATGAGTCGGTTTGAATGTTTTCAACTTTACAAATCATATTATACACTATGATAAAATTGGCAACGTCGCAAGGCCTGACAATGTCGATTGAACAACACTATTTTATACAGGTGATACTGAAAAAGCGGTTCCATATACTGGGTCTAATAATGTTTATTAAACATAGCGAATTTTTTTTTTGAGATTTTCTTACCCCTCTCAGTGTGCCCTGAGAGTTATAACTGGTAGATTCTATATCTGGCATATATACACGCGAAATCCTTTAAATAACGGTAGGTCTTAGGTCGCCTGTTGGATATCATTGGTCTGACCACGTCGGTTGTATCAATATATATATATATATATATATATATATATATATATATATATATATATGTATAAGTTATTAACGTCTAATTGGTATAATAATAGTAGAGTTAGGAAATAAGTTTTATTTCCTGATTGATTATTGCATCACGTTGTACAGGGTGTGACACTGTCAATCCTGCGAGTTGTGCGTACCAGGTTGTCAGGGAGGATAGTGTGACTGCTTGTCATATTAATGCAGTAGTCGGTTGAGTATAATTCTTGAAGTTTTTGAATATTGTTAATCTTTAATATTGTTATATTTAATTACTGTCTTTTTGTCTAAAATATAACTAACAGTCACTTCCATTTGGGTTTTTAAATTATAATATTAAAATATTTCCTGTTTTCCATCTTTCTGTATTTTTCAAGTCCAAAATATTTTGTCAATGTTATTTATGCAATTTCACCATCCCTGGTGATGATTGATGTACATGTTGTTAGAGTGACGTTTAACTAACATAGGTAATTAATTTTATATTTATATAAGATAAGGCGAAACGTTGTGTTGTTTAAATAAACGCTTCTTGTCCAAAAAGCGAATGAAATTATTTCCTAACTCTACTATTATACCAATTGGACGTTAATAACTTTTCTACTTATAATAGTATATATATATATATCATATTACATATTATATAATCAGTTTACTATTAGATACTAATTACATACAAATATATAAAAAATACACTACAGTACAAATCTATCTATCAGTCTATACTATTGTAAAGACCTATATATGAATGTACTTAAATTAATAAATAATTTTGAACTTGAACTTGAAACTTAAACACACACACACTTTTGTTTTATTTTAAAAATTTGCAATCAAGAAAAGTTGAACATGAAGCAAAATATACAAATTGAATATTTAGAATTGAATGTTATGCTGAGTGAAATTTTTATAATATCGATTATTTCTTATTACATTATTTACAGGAAGAGACTAGTTGTAGCTCTTTAATATGACAGAACATTATTGTTTCAGGAGTGAATATGAATGATGGGACAGACATTGATATGCATTCTGATGATTCCAGAGACACTGATGACTTTATAGTGATGGCTGGAACAGAGCAACCTACCGAATTGGAGAATGGTCAGTAACGATCACATTTACATCTAACTCGCACATACTGTTATTCATATTTCATTGTCAGAGTTCAGTTTATTTCAGACGAACTTGGGCAATGATTAGTGAATATCTTAAATATAATGCATATTTTAAATTAAACATATTCATTTATATTTCACTAGGATGTGTTTATTTCAGGTACCACGGATAAAGTTACAGTTGTCATTTGTCATGAAAGCACTGACGTCGAGTCTGAACCTGTGGACAGAAGTGACTGTGAAGGAAATACACTGGAAAGTACAGCTGTCTCAAACACTGGTCAGTAGAGCTAACTTTATTAACCATTTAAAGCGCAGCCCCGTGTTTGACACGAGCACCTAATGCTGACAAAATTTCATAAGCTTGTCTCTTACACTCTTATTTTAACTACTTAGTGTACGAGTTTATTTTTTTTATCGTATTTGTTCTATGCCTAACATTCTGTCTATGCCGAGACGCAATCAGGTGAAACATGGATCACATAAAAGTCGCAGATACAGACCCGGATCTTGCATTCAAGTAAATAAAAAAAATAAATAAATAAACGACCTGGAAGCGATAGTTCGATGTGTTGCGCTATTCCTATAAACCAAAAGAGGCCAGCCATGGTACGATCAAGTAGAAAGATTGTTACCGGTGTCTATAAGTAGAGCCATGCGTGGATACGTTTTTCTGTATCCGCATCCGCAGCCTTTGTAAATATAAAATCCGCAGCCGCAAAAATAGCCGCACAATCCGCACAGGATTTGCTGTCTGTTTGGAAATATTTAACATGTTTCGCCTTATTTGGCATATCGCTGCTTTAAAACAATACTAAATATTTAAAATTGTATCACATTAATATAACTGGGTCCAGAAATATGTTTCTATCTAACGTCATACTGACATTATATAGATTAATATATAAAGATGGAAATTACAATTATTCGACTCTTAACCGTTAACCGCTTATATGACGCCTGAGAGGCGCTATGATAATTAAACTAATAATTTTAACTCCTTATTATCAATATTTAAGAAAATTGTTTTTAGTACCCTTCCGATGAAATGTTGTAATATAAAATTCATTATAAAATTCGCTTAATGTTCACTATAACATTATAAATTTTATATTTTGTTAAAAACTACGTCATCCGTCTACATGGCGCCTTAACGGCGCTGGCGGCGTTCTAACTGCTAGACATTTAAAATCCTCAAATGTAAGCGTTGATCGTTTGTGGAGTAATAAATGGACCTCTAATATTTCGAGCTACTATGTCAAAATACAGATTCAAAGAGATAATACGTTTTATGAGATTCGATGATAAAAATTCCAGACTACAGAGACGAGCAACTGATAACTTGGCTTGTATAAGAGACGTTTGGGAGAGTCTAAATAAAAATCTCGGAAAATATTATATGCCAGGTTCTAATATAACTGTAGATGAACAATTAGTTGGTTACGATGGGAAATGTCCATTCAAACAATATATGCCATCAAAACCAGAAAAATGTGGTATGAAAATATTTTTGATCAATGATTCAGAAAATGGATATCCTCTAGGCGGAGTTCCTTATTTAGGTAAAGAGGGTAACGAACGAGTGACAAATCTCGGAGAAAAGCTTGTTGAAAAGTTGAGTACACCATATTATCACACCAATCGAAATGTGACGTGCGATAATTTTTTTATTACAAAACAATTGGCTTTGAATCTTAAAAGTTCTGGACTCACATTGTTAGGAACACTTGGAAAAAATAAGCAAGCAATATATTCCAAATAATTTTCAGGCAAATCGTTCCCGGGAAGAATTTTCTTCAATTTTTGGGTTTACCAAAGCACTCACATTAGTCTCTTACGTGCCAAAAAAGGGTAGAGCTGTTATATTACTATCTTCTATGCTTCACGATGATGCATTGACAGAAAATAAACAAAAACCTGAAATAATAATAGATTATAACAAATCTAAAGGCGGAACTGATCTAATGGATAAGATGTTACGATCGTATACCTGTAAAAGAAAGTGTACTAGATGGCCTATGGCTTTTTTTATGAATTTATTGGATATAGCTGGATTGGCAGGATATATAATCCTTACAAATATTTATAAACAATGGAACATAGGAAAAAACGATAGACGAAATATCTACTTCGAAGAATTGACTGAAGAATTAATCATGGATCAAATTCAGCGAGGTCTCTCAAACATACGGAGTAAATCTTTGAAGAAGAATATTGCTACATTATGTGGTCTGGACGAACCTTCGACATCAAACTCACAACCAAAAAAGAAACACCGAGCGCAATGCCATTTATGTGAATCGAAAAGACAAATTTTTCAACATTGCGCGTATTGTAAGAAAAATGTTTGTAACGATCATTCAAATTTGATATGTAATAATTGTGTTAATAAATAATTTAAATTATAGTAGATATACTTTATGCACTATTTATATCTTTTATTTTCGAGTTTTTGTATATCAAATCACAAAAAATATAACGGTTTTACTACAAGCGCCGGTAAGGCGTCGAGACAACTGATGGCTGACAAAAATCATATAGTCGGTTAACGGTTAAACTAAGTTTATATAAAATGTAAAACTTTAAACAGCAATATCTCAGAAACTTAATTTTTTAAGATATCTCACTATTATTTTAGAGCAGCGATATTTAAAAATAATTAAACAGATTCATTTATCACATATATGACCAATAAATAAGAAGGAAAGTCTTATGAGATCAGCAAATTTAAAAAAATAAGTTCTTAATAATAAAACTAAATTCTTAAAATCATCCTATTATTAAAAGATGAAAGTTATATGACGATTTCAAGAATTTTAAGATATTTCTATTGTTTTTAAATGTGGCAAATTGCCATGGTTAATGTTTACTAATATTTCAAAAAATGCAAAATAAGGCGATATATAATTATTTTTAAATTAATAAACGCAATAAATCCAAAGAAATTGTTGTATCTACGACTGTTATATAAACTCTACTATCTTTAACTATGTAAGTAAGCGAAAAGTAGGTCTTTATGGGAAGAGTAATAAAAGTAAAACGTGCGGTAACGTATTATTATTTTACTCTTGTCATAACCACAATACAAATGCCAGTGATACATTTTTGGGGTTCTAAACGCGTCTTCCATAGGAAGAGGCGTCCAGCTGAAGATTTTATGTTCACGCGGATATTGCGGATAAGCGGATATTGCGGATAAGCGGATATGATATATAATCCGCACCCGCACGATTTAAATGATAATTTATCCGCAGCCGCAGAAAAATGGCGGATATCGGCGGGTAATCCGCGGATTTGCAGGGCTCTATCTATAAGCGCTTGCTTACATGCATATCCACATACTTTAAAATGTACGTAGTACAGATACGTAGAACGGCTGCATGATGCGCCGATAAGTAAACAATAATCTTTGAAACATTGTTTATCAGTTTACAGGAAGCTGGCAGTCACTTTTTTTAAATATATTTTTGTTTTTTTTTTTCAATTTAATCTATAGCGAATCACTTATATTTCATAGTTATTTACAAAAACATTCATTTAGCGAATTACCGGCAATTCCAATTACTTAGTGGCAGAATATTAGTTTTTACTTTGTTATGAATTTGTTTTTTTATTCCGAACGTCTGGTCTGCAGAAGTGGCACGCTTGGTAGATACATTCGCCTCCAAGCAACCACAGGAACATAAATGATAAATCATCCCATTTCGTGGCCACTAATCGGTGTCAACAAGCCCCGACAACATACACTTATTGGCGCCTGTTTATTAACGCTGGAAACAATCTTTTTATGTGTTCCAACCCTGACACAACTAAAAGACAATGAGACATGGGCAGAGTTGGCCATGCCGGAGCATGTTGAACCACAACGACATACGTAATCGTCGCAAATTGCATGCATTTAGTATGACTACGTACTCCGACCGGCTGATAATAGTTTTTTTTAATTTATATATTTTTAAACACAACATTAATACTGTTATCAGTTGGCTTCTTAACCTTACATGCTAAATATAGCTTAATGATTATGGTCTTATCGTTAAGTAATTGTGTTTTACAATTTTTACTGTTATATGTATGTTATTTAATGTTCAATAGAATACACTAAAATTAATTATAATTGAATTTTTAATCTAGAATGTTTCTTCAATGTAGGAGTATTGTGAGAGGATAAATAAAGGTGTTATATATTATTTATTGTTAGTGTTATTATATATAGGTTTAATATTTAACCAATTAGTTATGACTCTTGAACAATATAATACATTATGAAATAATTTTATGAACAAACTTGATAAACTGAAACGTGATATTGAAGAGTATGACAATTTTCAACAAATAAATCGCAATTTTAAATTACATACATAAACATACATATAACAGTAAAAATTGTAAAACACTTTTACTTAACGATAAGACCATAATCTTTAAGCTATATTTAGCATGCAAGACTAAAGAAGCCACCTGATAACGGTATTAATGTTTTGTTTAAAAATATATAAATTAAAAAATTGATGTGAAGTGTGAATTTTTACACATTTCAGGGTTTCGCAGGTATTTAGTAACTGAATGATGATTATTTGGGATGCCAAAACAAATTTTGTCACAATATTTTTTTTATGAATTTTAATTCGAATGCCTAATACAATTATTTAAGTTTCTAAATATGTGCAGTATTTTTTTTTTATATAGCAAGGTTCATTAAGATTTTGAAAATTGCGCCTATGGCTTCCATTGGTTGCTTAAATCATAAGCCCCGCCCTCTGATTTCGTATACATTCAAACATAGAATTAAATTATAATTTCAACACTTCCCACTGGTTATTAAATTTACGCTTTTAAAAATTAAATGCAACATTTACCAAAATATTACTAGAATTTTGACAAAATAATTTAAACAAAATAAAAATGCAAAAAAAAAAACAGAAAAATTAAAATTGACAGGAATCGAACTGTAGTTTGCAAATTACTAAGCGATGACACTGCAAACTACGCTACGGGCGCTTAATTAGTTACTGTGTTACATAGCGAATTAAATATTTAACAAAATGAAAATGCAAAAAAAAAAACAGTAAAATTAAAATTGACAGGAATCGAACTCTAGTTTGCAAATTACAAATAAACGACGAAACGCACTACGCTACGAGCGCTTACATATTTATTGTGTTACATAGCGAATTAAATATTTAACATATTTTAGTTAACACAAAAATGCGTTATTTTCCATTTGATCATAACATAATCTGATCAAAAATTCCTGTTGTACTATTCCGGTTCACACCAACGTACATTACTGAGAATTTTTTCAGATTTTTAGTTTAAACCATCTGGGCTACAGGTGTGGGACAAATTTTTTTTGCACAATTTTGGCAAAAATTGCTTCAAAGTAATTTATTTTGCAAAAATAAAATTTTGATCGTTAATCCACGTACTAAGGGCTTTCATTCGATACCCTACTTAGAATTAAAATATATATATATTTTTTTTTTTTCGATGAGCACATATTTGTTTATATTTTTAGGGGGATATGTTTTTTAGATGTTTTAGTATTTTTCTTATGTGCGGGTCAAAGAGTTGTATAAGCATGCCAAATTTCAACTCTCTAGGTTTAGCCGTTTGGCTACAATTTTTACCGAACAGACAGACAGACGACAAAATAACGGTATAAGGGTTTTTTGGTCATACCTACAAAACCCTAAAAACCTATTATCAGCCGGTCGGAGTACGTAGTCATACTAAATGCATGCAATTTGCGACGATTACGTATGTCGTTGTGGTTCAGCGTGCTCCGGCATGGTCAACTCTGGCTGGACGGACGGTCTCTGGTTCGATCCCTGGTATGGACCACCAACATTTTTTAAGAAGAAAATAATTTCAAACCCCACAGGGTGGAATATTCTGAGGGTTGCAAAGCTAAAAATATTTTTTATGCTTTTATTTTTGGGGTTGCGCTTAAAATTTAGGCTACTTCTGCTACTAAGGTGACTTCTTTTACTACTTCTGCAGCAATGGCCATGAAAGAATTTTCAAGGTGACGTGAGACCCCCTCAAGTGTGGTCACATCGGATAAATGCAGTCATCGACTGTCACAGAACATGCCCAAGATAACTCACAATATTATAATGAAATAATTGATAATGATGATTTCGAAAACATTCATGTCGCGAGTGGACTAAAAAATATTTACATTGAAAACAAAGTCATAGTAAAAGTAACTATGAGTATTTATATTTCAGAGAGGTACAATACTCGGAAAACCTGTATCAAATCATCTACTGACGACATATCTCAGTATAACCACAACACTAGCATCGTTATCAATGAGGAGATTGACTTCCTATCTGAAAGTGGAGATGACAGCGATTATGAGGAGAGTGCAGCTGAAGAAGATACAGGTCAGTCAATAATTCAATATTATTGTGCTAGTTGTAAGCTTTCAATACTGGTATTGCCAGTTTCTATTTCCTCAGTACATGCACAGGAGTATAATGGAGTTAATATTAGGTCATCAAGGATGAAATTTGTAGAAAAAAAGGCAAAGTTGGTTGATAACTTACAAATATAAGGAATTATTTTATTCATCAAAGTATGCACCCATATTGTCTATACACTTTTGCCATTTAAGCTGCAGGTTGTTCTGCAAGAGGCCGGTGGTATAAAACCCTGGTGGACGAGAGTCAATGAATTCCTGGAAGGCCAGTTTTACACCATTGTCGGAATAAACTGTTTTCCTATTAAAAATTTGTCCAAATTGCGGAAGAAGTGGTAGTCAGTGGGGAGGGGGGGGGGGCTAAGTCTGGTGAGTATGGAGGATGATGAAGAAGTTCCAACTACAATTCCTGTAGTTTTGCCACAGTCATTTGTACAGTGTGTGGTCTAGCGTTATCATGCAATAAGATAGGAGTCAATCTAGGCTGTTTTTCTTTAAGTTTTTGCATCATTTCCTCCAGTTCGTTGGAGTATATTTCTGCTAAAATCGATAAGCCAGTTTTTTTTTTTTTTTTTTTTTGTTTGGTTTTTAAGTTACCTGTACGAAATTTGGCGAACCGATTTGTTATTGTCTGCTATATAGTAATACTAGAGAAATTAATGGTGGGTAAGGGAAAGGATTGTTGATGATATTAATCCAATAATAATAAATACAAGAAATGACAGCGATAGTTCAGAAGACGACGATATCATGCATTACAGTGACTAATGTTTTTAAAATAAAAATAAACATTTAAATACAACTTGTAGCAATATATTATAAGAATAAATATATTTTTACTTAATATTTTATTACTTTGTACTTAGGGGAAACATAAAAATTTAATTTAATTAACAAATTATAATTCAAAATTTACGTATTAGTATAAGTTTTTCCTTATTTATAATTATTACCTTAAAATTAATAATTTTGTTTGTTTGAGTACTGCTGTGAATTTATTTTCGCGCTCTAATTAGTAAAGATATCTACGAATTATGCCGTTTCTTTCTAATGCTTTGTTTTTTATTAAAATATTTTGGAAGGTTAGTTGTCCACTTGCGTCACTATACGTTACTATGGGTATGCAAATAATTATAATGATATAGACAGAGAAACATATAGTATTGTGTATCGATACTTGTAGCAACGAACAGTCACCTATCAGCAATCCGACTATAGTGCAAATTTTCGGCCGTACCATTTTCAACAAAATTAATTTAAAAAAAAAGTTATTTGAATTTTTTTAGAGCATACAATGATTTCTATAAACAGGCGAGATGTTTGAGAGAGAACTGAGAACGGTCGTGGCTCAGTTAGTTAGTGTGTGGACTAGTGAGCGGCGGACCAGGGTTCATTCCCCGGTACCGGAAAAACACCTTACATTTTTCCGACCGTTTCTCCCTCGGAAGGCATCGGGCAACCACCGAGGTAAAAGCCCTAGTAAAATTTCCCCAAAATAATTAGTGGTTCGGATTCCACGATAATAAATTGTAAGTCCCATACGATTGTGTTATATACAGGCAATACAAACAACACAACTGTATGCGGGGAAATAGCCTACGCTCGGAATATGTTCAGTACGAACTTGTCAGTTCAGAGCATCGAATATGTTCAGTACGAACTTGTCAGTTCAGGGCATCGAGCATGGCACTCTAAGAAGAAGAAGGCGAGATGTGTAACTTTCCAACAAAAAAAAAAAAAAAACAGTACAGGAAAATATTAAGCCATTGTCAAATAATAAGCTGTAAAACTTGGCAATATTATTAACTACAAATTTTATCCTTGACGACCTGATGGTTTGCTAGATGTAATAATACTTTATTATAATTTATTCAATTAATGGTTTAATTCACTTCGACTTGTCACAAATTTTGAAATCAGGGCTTGATATGATCAGTTCTAGCTGAACTCGAGCGACATAATTGGTATAATATTACACTTAATGTGTGGCGCTATAACATGCCAGGCAGAATAGTCGCGACCTTGCGAGTTCGACGTTATGTTGCTCCCCGGTGAAGCTGCTCCTATGTCAGTTACTCCTGTATATACAGCTAATGGAATGCGACACTGTACTTTAATTGAATATTATTAAGGCGATATTGATTTTAATATGCCTGAAATGGCTAATTTCGTTTTGTGTGCTGTTCCACCCTGGACGCTGCTGCGTCCGCTTGTTAATCTCACATTAACTAGGTTTGATAAAGATACTACGTTGCCTATCGAATACCAACATGAGTTACAAAGAACACTGGTCCCTAGGTTCGAGGATACTGTCATATTTATTTACGGATCAAAATCCGGAACCAGGGTTGGGTGTGCGTTCGTTGTCCTGAACTCACGTCAACAGTTTCAGTACCGTCTGCACTCCATAACGTGTGTTTACACTGCTGAGCTGTACGCCATTTTCAAGGCCCTGTGTTTTGTTTCGTCAGAGCAATGTCGGTCAAGTGTTATCTTGACGGACTCGCTTAGCGCTCTGAACAGTATCCAAGATCCAGATCCAGTGCATCCTCTTTTACTAAAGATCCGGTTGCTACTCCACAATCTGAATAGACCTATGATTGATGTGAGTTTCACATTCCCAGATGACGCAAAGAGTCATCTGAAACATCTGGTTCTAGCTAGGTGGCAGCATGAGTGGAGTAGCATTCAGGACATTAAGTTGAGACAGATTAAGGGAGACGTTAAACCATGGGGTTCTTCCTGCAGGATTAACCGCAGGGAGGAAACCGCCATCACACGCCTCCGTATAGGCCACTGTTGGTGGACCCATGGACACCTCCTTCGAGGTGAAGAGTCCCCTATCTGTGAGACGTGTAACACAGATTTGTCTGTGTTACACATTTTAACTGAATGTGTACAGTTCGAGGATGTCAGGGAGAGGTTAGGCCTGTGCTATGACCTGTGAGTTGCTTTAGGTGACGACAGAGTACTCATGGACAGGCTGATACTCTTCCTGAGAGAATCGAACTTACTGTTTTATGTGTGAAGTCTTGCACCTCATTTTAATGTGTTCTATTTCTTAACTGTGATATTCGATGGTAATTGGCCCCTTTACAGCCTCTTAACCTCACCCTGAGTCAGTTCAAATTTTCGAACAGACTTTTTTATTTTATTTATTTGTGTTTGTCTGTGCAAGATCTCTTTTATTGAGTAATCGAAATTTTATTGATTTTATCTTTTTATTGATTGCTTAATTTATTGTTTTTAATATGTAGTGTAGTCATTTAAATGGGCTGCGTTAGGCGCCAATAGCCTTTGTTGCTGTGCGCCAAAATTTTTAAATAACTAACTAACTTTAATTGAATCGGTCATTTAGAAAAGGGATCATGTCAATTTTTTTCATAAAACTTCTTTTTACCAGATTCTGCCCATTAAGGCTGCGTATAACCCCCTGAGGTTACTAATTTCTTATATAAATCTAAAAATCTGAAATAAAATTAGTATCAATCTATACATCAAATTTTGCACCGAATTTTTATCTATCTAATAAGATATTTTTAATTGTAGAAACATTTATTGTACAAATATTATCGCTCAATAACTTAAAAATAGACATCAGCGATATTGTTCTGTAATTTTTTAAATCTATTTTTGGCTTTCGAATAACTTTTATATTTATCTAGTTTTGTCTAGAAATTTTCAAATAATACGTCAACATTTTTTTCGACTTGATTCCTTATAGTTTAGAACCTTCGCCGAAAAATATTATACTTGCTGATAATGGAATGCCACTTGGTACACGTATCCTTTACGGCGATTAAATCATTTTTACTTGTAACACCTATTTTGAAAACCGCGGCAGATTCAAGATGGCGGCAAAAATAGACTACCAAGTACAATAACTATAAGTAGTTTTCACAATAGAGCAAAATACGTATAAACATATTTGTAGAATGAAGTTTTAGCTACAATTTGCCGCATCGTACGCAAATATGCGTCAATTGCTTTACAAGATGGCGTCTATAATGCAATTTGCTTATTTACAATTACATAACAGTTTTTTATACAGTTAAAAATATCCTATTAGATAGATAAATATTCGCTGCAAATTTTGATATATAGATTGTTATTAATTTTATTTCCGATTATTAGTTTTGTATAAGATACTATTGAGAATTATAGGGTTGCGCGCCGCCTTAACATGTGTATTCATGTATTCCGTATGAAAACGGGTCTTTTTTCACTAGCTGAAGTAGCTTTAACAAGGCCAGGTTTCTGCCAGTCATCTCCGAGAGATAGCCTGTTTTCAAACTGAACTGGTGAAGAGAGTATATTGCCCTGGTGAATATGAAAATTTTATTGAATCCTCTACAAACACACAGAAATTCCAAGTGAAACATTTAACGTATCAAGACGTAGCTGCTTTTAAAATTTGGTGGCCAGATTTATTTAAAAAGAAAGTACTGTCACAGGAAAGTTACGGAAAGAAAACTAGTCAAGAACAAAAGATTCAATTTGCTGTTAATAATTTTTATAAATTCGTTTTCAAGAGTGTAGAGCCAGAAGTGGTTGTTGCGAAACCTCATATCGATAGTCTTAAGCAACACCGTTTCCTTCTAAAGAAAGCAGGCTACAAGAGCTCTCAGCTATTCATTCCATCACCTGAAAGCAACTCTGCTTATCAAGGAAAACTTCCTATTAACATAAAAAATGCAAGACATCAGAAAACTGTATCAGTACATGCCTAGCGAGAAGAAGGTTTTCTGGGATGAAATCTACGAATAGTCGATAACAACAGGCGAAGAACAGCCAGAAGAGTTTTAACTACCTATTTTAGTATTTTATCTTTCGTAATTACATTTTTTAATTTTAATTATCTTAACTTTTTACTCTTACTATTTCAAAATTGTCAAAATAAAGTTCTGAGGACTGCTCAGTTTCCAAAAAGATTAACAAATATATTTTTGCACCAGGGTTGATGCCTTATAAACATAAAAAAATGCTACGTTACCCTAACTACTATCTTATTGCATGATAACGCTAGACCACACACTGCACAAATGACTGTGGCAAAACTACAGGTATTGGAGTAGGAACTTCTTCATCATGCTCCATACTCACCAGATCTAGCCCCCACTGACTACCACTTCTTCCGCAATTTGGACAACTTTTTAATAGGAAAACAGTTTAATTCCGACAATGCTGTAAAACTGGCCTTCCAGGAATTCATTGACTCTTGTCCACGAGGGTTTTATACCACCGGCCTGAACAACCTGCCGCTTAAATGGCAAAAGTGTATAGACAATATGGGTGCATACTTTGATGAATAAAATATTTCCTTATATTTTTACCGACCGTCAACATATATAAGGGAGGTATTGTGATCATACCGATTTTGACATTTCGAGATTTCGATGGATCTCCACGAATTGAGGTCCCTACATAACGTTTTGACTATTTTTAGCATGATGTCTGTCGGTCTGTCTGTCTGTCTGTCCGTCTGTCTGTCCGTCTGTCTGTCTGTCCGTCTGTGTACACGTGCAGAGCAAATTAGGCTGAAAGGATTTTTATGAAACTGCATATTTAAGCTTTTGACATCAATGACACGAGTTGATCAACTTTTGGTAAAAATCGGTTGACTAGAAATGGGAGTTTACTCGTGTCGATTATAAGATTTTTGCGAATATTTAGCAACAGAAAAATATTTCGAAAAAAATTATTGAACAAAACTTGCTATAAATGCAATAACTAATAACTTTTATTTGAGACGTTTTTTATAAAACGAAAAATTTCGACAAATTTTTGTAAAATTTTTTAAAATTCTCAATTTTTTCATACTTTTCTGTAACGTTTCCATGGTCATGACAAATAATATCTCTGTTAGAAAATATTAGGCCAAGTTATTTCTACTCTGCTGCTAGAATGTATTTTATACGAGTACTTTACGATGGCGGTCAGTCCTGTGGTGGCCACAGCTGATTTTTAAGTTATCAAACAATTTTGCCTTTTTTCTACAAATTTCATCCTTAACTACCTAATATTAAATAAAACAGTTGAATATCAAATTAATTAGTTTTGAATGGGACTCCCCTATTATTCTAGTCTGTCGCATAGAAAATGTATTTTGCTTTAATCGTATGGGCACTATGAGTTTAAACTCAATATTAAAAAAGTTATTAATACTGCATGGATGTATAGTATTCTCTGTACTCTGCATTCTTGGGGTTTTCGGGGACGCTTGATGTTCTGTATAAAAGACTTCATGTCGAACCGGCGCTTCAGCGTGCGGATCGGAAATACCCTGTCGTAATGTTTACACTGGACAATGGGGTCCCACACGGCTCCATACTGAGCGCTACCTTATTTTTTATTGCTATTAACGGTGCACCTTCATGTATTCGATTACTTGTACAGAGTTCGATATTTGTCGACTTCAGCTGACTATCAATCGTCTCGATACATGGGCAACCGAAAATAGCTTTAAATTTTTGACCAGCAAAACTGTGTGTGTCCATTTTTGTAGAAAACGGGTCCATCCCAACCCTACACTTACACTAAATGGAGCACAGTTACCGTTTACCGATACTGCCAGATTTCTGTGTCTCGTGTTTGACAGTCGTCTAACTTCGCGGGCAAATTTTTTGTCCGTCCAGAAAAAATGTCAAAAGCCGCTCAATTTATTGCGGGTTCTCAGTCACAAGACATGGGGTGTAGACCACATTGTCATGTTGCGTTTATATTGTTTTCTAGTGCGCTCTAAGCTGGACTATGGATGTCTAGCTTATGGGTCACCTTAACACCAAGAGATACGAAGTCGTGACACTGTACATCACACTGGCGTTAGATTGGCCACAGATGGATTTCGCATCAGCTCAATACCAAGCTATAAAATTCTATCTCTGCGATATATGGCTGCACTCAGTGCCAAACCAGATCATCCTGCGTATGACCCTATTCTACAAAATAGGCAAACAGAGACCTATGACAGAAAACCAGGAGCCAATAGGCCTTTTGGTCTGAGGGCTTTCGACATTTTGAGTGATATTGATTTTAACATGCCCGAAATGGCAAGTTTCGTTTTGTGTGCTGTTCCATCATGGACGTTCATCACGTCCGCTTGTGAATTTCACATTCACTTGGTTTAATAAAGATACTACGTTGCCTATCGAATATCAACATGAGTTGAAGAGAACACTGGTCCCTAGGTTCGAGGATATTGACATTTTTACTGACGGATCAAAGTCCAGAATCAGGGTTGGGTGTGCGTTCGTTGTCAGTTGTAGTTTCAGTACCGTTTGCAGTCCATAACGAGTGTTTACACTGCTGAACTGTACGCTATTTTCAAGGCCCTGTGTTTTGTTTCGTCAGAGCAAAATCGGTCAGGTGTTATCTTGACGAACTCGGTGTGCTCTCTGAACAGTATCCAAGATCCAGATCCAGTGCATCCTCTTGTACTAAAGATCCTGTTGCTACTCTACAATCTGAATGTGAGAGTAGAGCTGTTTTGGATACCGGGACATGTTGGTATTAAAGGTAACGAAGCGGCTGATGAACCTGCAAAAGCCGCCTCCCACAGATCTATGATTGATGTGAATTTCATATTTCCAGATGACGCAAAGAGTCATCTGAAACATCTGGTTTTAGCCAGATGGCAGCATGAGAGTAGCAGCATATAGGATGTTGAGTTGAGACAGATTAAGGTAGACGTTAAACCATGGGGTTCCTCCTGCAGGATTAACCGCAGGGAGGAAACCGCCATCACACGCCTGCGTATAGGCCACTGTTGGCGGACTCATGGGCACCTCCTTCGAAGTAAAGAGTCTATATGTGAGACGTGTAACATAGATTTGTTTGTGTTACACATTTTAACCGAGTGTGTGCAGTTCGAGGATGTCAGGAAGAGGCTAGGCCTGTGCTATGAACTGTCAGTTGCTTTACGTGACGACAGAGTACTCATGTACAGAATGATACTCTTCCTAGAGAATTCTTTGTTGCTGTGCGCCAAAAATTTTAACTAACTAACTTCAAGGAAATTGGTAGATGGATATTTATCGTCGATGTTACAATTTTTGCCACAATATACTCTCTGTACTCTCTGGATCGTGTATCAATGTTTTTACATTTTTTTTTTTGTATAATACCGGTATTTTTCCCTAGTAGTATCATTCGTAATCTGTAGATAGCATTTAATGGTGCAGGATGATCATTCAATCCACCCCTGCCACTCAATTGCCCAAGAAGGTTCTCCAAAGCAGCGTTTCTCAAACTGGGGGGCCGCGAAGTCATAAAAGATCGAAACATTAAAATATAATAGAAATTCCCCCAATCTCGCAAGATATAAATTTTATCTATATTTATAAATATCTTACATATTTATATTCATAAAAATATACCTTTAATACAATAAATATGATAAATATTGTATTTATTATTATATCTAATATACTTATTTTGACAACTAATTTAAACTACAAGCTATTTCAAAGTTTAAGCGGAACTAAATGGAATTTAAGTTGTGCGACGCACCTGACTTACCCTCGTACTCTTTGGTACGTCGTGGACTTCGGTCGCAAGTTCGGCTTACCTGTATTCGTTACTTATTATTCGGGCGCCAACCGATTGCTCGGATTTCTTAGTGGAGCGAGGTCAGTGTTACAACACACACTCACTCGCGCAAGCACACACAAAAAAATAAAACAGTTTAAACTTTTTAACCCGTATTTATTTCGCTTATCTTATGTACATCAATAATAAAATTATATCAGGAAACGCTGGTCTTCTGTTGAGGCGTCCTTCATAGGCGACGTCGGCTGGGAAGAAAACAGAACAAAAAACAACACGCCCGTTCCCTACTCCGAAATACTATATCCCGCGAGTCCCTCTCCGACGGTGTGAAAGGTCACGTCTGCGTCGGCTGGATCAAAACTCAGGTTTATCAGACCGCAACGCTTCGATCCGCTGGTTTTCTCCGAACTTCTATCTCCCGCGAGTCTCTCTCCGACGGTGTGAAGGGTCACGTCTGCCTCAGCTGGATCAAAACTCAGCCTTATCAGACCGCAACCCTTCGAACCGCTGGTTTTCCACGAAATACTAACTCCCGCGAGTCTCTCCGACGGTGTGAAGGGTTACGTCTGCCTCGGCCTAATCAAAACTCTGCCTTATCAGACCGTAACGCTTTGTGGTGTGAAGAGTCACGCCTGCCTCGGCTGGATCAAAAGCTCAGCCTCGTCAGACGAAAACTCTTCGACCAACAACAAAATTTAAACAACAGTTTGCAACAAATTCATAAATAAATAACAATCTAATATAATACCAGTCGTACTTACTCCTCGGTCCCTTGTTGCTCGTTGCATAGGGTTAGTAACGTCTGCTGGAAGATATTTTATTTGACAAAATCGCCGATAGGTCATTACAACCGTATTCCCCTTTCCTGGTGAGAATTAAACGTCAGCGCCATCTATTATGTGTCGAGACAAACTAATCTAACGAAATTTAGCAAATGGCCATGCGCGCCATCTGCAAATAAATTTAAAAAAATAAATAAATTTAAATAAATAATTTTAAACATTGATTGTTTATTTTAAATTTTACTAAATTTATTCGTAATAGTCCCTAAATTACAACAAAAATTTAAACAAATATTTACGCCCTCCGTGGGGAATGAACCCTGGTTCCCTGCTTGGGAAGGCAGGACGTTAGCCGCCCACGACTGAGTCGTGAAATACTGGCTTTTTAGGGAATCACTTTGTGCTTTGTCCCAGTTGTCACTTGCTAACTTTATAATGAGAAAAGTGGACTTATGCTAAACAAAATGATCAAAAGCTTCATTCAATTGATAAAAATTATTAGATTTGAAAATCTAGTTCCGCTAAAACCAAAGAAACAGACTATAAGTAAACTATATCAAGGTCAAATAAAGTATTAGTTAGTTAGTTACATTTTTTGGCGCACAGCAACAAAGGCTATTTACGCCTCAAATAAAGTTAGTGTCGGTTCGCGTTGGAGGTACTTCAAATACTTTCAAGAAGGTACTGCTTGAAAGTGTAATATATATTTTTTAAATATTTATTATGCTCCTAACTGCAGATGACTAAAGAGTAAGGATGCGAAAGTGTTTAAATCAAAATTGAAGACACATTGAACACTTCTAAATAAAAATACTTTACTTTTAAGTCGTTATAGGGAATATATTCGTCATATAAAAATATTTTTTGTCAACTGTAAAAAAAAATTTAAAAATGTTTGAGAAAAAGATGTTTCTTTTCAAAATCTCTATCCAAAGATCGAAGTATGGCATACGTTTCCATTTAAAAATTTTGAAATTGTCCTTGATATCCTGTAGTTTCGGTTTATTCCGGAAAATTTCAATACTACCATTCAATTTTATGGATAAATTTTGGTTTTCAACTTTTTTTTAGTAACTTGTTACACGTCCCCTTTTCGAGAAAAATCGTGTGTATATATATATAGGGGGACCGTAGGCAATATTTACATAATTTCGGGTGGGTTCCATGCCAGGAAAAGAAACACTGCTTCAAAGCATCCTGGTTTAATTTGTGCGTCATTATATAAGTTATCTTATGTTTTTCTCTTATATCGTAGAACAGCGGTGGGCAAACCGCGGCCCTTGTCTGCATTTTATGCGGCCCACCAATATCCACAAACCATTGCTTTTTAAAGTGAAAAAATTGGAAAATGGACGCAAGATCGTGTTTTTTTCTCTGCACTTTAAAAATAGACGTGGGGCCGTTGTTTTTGCTCTTCACTTTCATATGGGGAGGGCACCAGAATATTATGTGCGGCCCGCGCCTTCCTGTTATAATGTCAATGTGGCCCGCGGTCCAAAAAGTTTGCCCACCGCTGTCGTAGAATAACTTTTGAAGAGAATTAATTGAAATTATAATACCTTTTTGGAATACTTGGAGCAAATTTTTCCCTTTGCTTTTCATACCAGATATAACTTCCAAGACATGATCAAGAATCTTATTTAGCTCATCCAAATTAATACCATAGCTTGTTTTGTTTTAATAGTTGCGTTTGATAAAAAACTTTTCATGAACCAATCATTCCTGGTTTCAAGAAATTGAGCCACATCAAATGCTAATTTTTTATTTGGTCCTGGTACATATTGCTTTCAAGCAGTCGCTGTCGTAAACTCCATTCCCAATAAATATGAGATGACGTCACACTTGGTTATTTTAAGTACCAACGTTATGATATGTTTTAATCAACATCAATCCATAACTCAGTTAGTACATTTATTTATTTAATTTTGGTAAATTTTTTCAATGTTGCCAGTTTAAAATTGTATTGTTCAATCGTTATTTGTCAGGTTGACATTTAGGTGTCAACCTGGTTGTTCGATATAAACTAACTTTTTTTTTGACAGTTTACGAATTGGCAACAAGGTGAGGTTTTCAACTGTGACGTCATTTCATAGTTACGGTAAATGGACTTTATATGAGATTCATTGTACAGCCAGTCGAACATTTTCCTTTGAGTCCCTGAATATTCTATATGTAATTTATTACGCGAATAATAAGAACTGACTTCTTTGTCAGTTGAGAGTATTATATGTTTTACTTGCTGTATATTGATTTCTTTTCCATCGTCTAAGATAAATCCCGTCAACTAATACTATCAACCAATTTCTAATTAATTTGAGCATATGTGATGCATCTGCGATTTTTTTAAATTTTTTTATTGATAATCGGATGGAAAATACAGCCTTGGACAAATGTATGGAGCACCCTACGTCATATTGAATTTTAGGATTATAACAGGAAAAATGGTAAATAAAATAATACATACAGCTTTTAATGACAACTTTAATCAAAATTATTAATATTTTGTGGTACCTCCTCTTGCTTTAATTACCGCAGGTACCTTTTTAGGCATACTGTCCACAAGTTTTTTACGTACATCGGATTGTACATTAAACCATTCGTCCACAATAATTTTCTTCAATTCTTCTTTTGATCTGCATTTGTAAAGAGTCACCTTGTTTATTAGAATCGACAATAAATTTTCAGTTTGCGATAAATTTGGTGATTCCGGGGCCATGCAAAAAGTAGTACATTATTTTTGGGTAACCATTCATTTGTTACTTTGGCTTTGTGACAGGGGGCATTATTTTGTTGAAATACATATTCTGGATGGTCTTCATCAAATAATTTTAATATTGATGGCTCCAAAACATTGTTAAGAATGGTAATATAACGATCAGAATAATGCGTCTCGCGCACAAAAAGATTTCGCCTTAGCCACTGGCGGACATGCACCCCCAGATCATAATGCTACCATCACCAAATTTGACTGTAGGGATGATGCTGTCAGGATGAAAAACTTCACCCGGTCTACGTCTTACAGAGATGGCTCCAGGTTGTCCAAAAAGCTGATCCACAAAAGAAAAAACAAACCTTAATTTCGTATATTTATAGTGAATTAAATTTTATATTGTTAATACTTACTTCTATATTGGACTCATCAGATCAAATGATTTTCGCTCATTAATTAGGTGTCCAATTTAAATGTCTTTTGGCCCACTCAAGGTGAAGTTTTTTGTGTCGCTCGGTCAACAGTTGTTTTCGGCGAGCTCTTCTTCCATGCAAATTAGATTCCACTAGACTTCTTCTAATTCTTCTAGAAGAAACTTTAACTTCTCTATGCTCCTACAGAACACCAGCCAGCTCTTTTGACGATATTGAGCGTTTACGAAGAGCACTTCTCTTTATAAAACGATCATCTCTGGAAGTGGTTGCACATTTTCTTCCGATTTTTGGTCTGTTTTCATAAGTATCAGTCTCTTGGAACCTTTTGATAGTAATTTGCACGACTTTTTTGAACCCTCCATTTTTTTATTTATTTTTTTTATTTCACCTGCTACTGTCCTTGTGAATGGAGCAACACAATTTGACTCTCTTCTGCCACAATGAATTCACGTTTTTTTAGACATAATATAATCAAAAATTGAACTCAATAAAACATGAAAAAGACAGTGTTCATTTCAAACGCAAGTGTAATAATGATCCAAGCCCTAGTGAATATCAATGATATTTTAAAAACATTTTGTCAAATATATACAAGTTACAATGTACATAAATTTAGATGTTATATTATAACTGCATGGGTGCTCCATACATTTGTCCAAGGCTGTATGTGTATGATTAATAGATATTCCCAGTTCTTCCCACAAACCAAGATTACCATCACCACTGTCTGAAACTCATGCTACAACTGTATATGGAATACTGTGCAATTTTCTGATCAAAATGAATTGGTTGTTTCCACTTCGGTGTTGGGCCTCTTGCCACAACTACTTGCAATTGTGTAGAAGATCCTATCACTTCATCTTCTGCTTTATCATACTCTAATACAGAATTGACCTTTACTCATCACATTGTATTACTACTAGTTACTTATACGAGCTCATTTCTTGTGCCACAATATTCATAATTCTAAAAATATCTTGTAGAAGACCTTCTGTCAAGTTAATTTTCTGGCAACGGGTGTCCTAACTTTTCTCTTAAATAAATTCAGAGCAAAGTCGGTCAAGTGTTATCTTGACGGACTCGCTGAGCGCTCTGAACAGTATCCAAGATCCAGATCCAGTGCATCCTCTTATACTAAAGATCCGGTTACTACTCCTATCTGTGAGACGTGTAACACAGCTTTGTCTGTGTTAAATGGGCTGCGTTAGGTGCAAATATCCTTTGTTGCTGTGCGCCAAAATTTTTAACTAACTAACTCTCTTAAATAAATGTAGCACTTCTTACTAAAATATCTCCGAATGCATTAGAAATATCATCAGAGCTCCAAATTACTCTCTTTTTTTTCTACCAAAAATAACGTCCTGCTGTGCTTTACTTAATAATTTGCTAATACATTGTTCCAGTCTTATCCGAGAAGAAGATACGATAACGTTTAACGTTAAGTGTACATGTCGACTTAACGGTCTAAACAAGTAGAAAGATTAAAAATTGATGTGAAGTGTGAATTTTCACACATTTCAGGGTTTTGCAGGTATTTAGTAAGTGAATGATGATTATTTTGGATGCGAAAACAAATTTTATATTAAAATATTTTTTTTGTTAATTTTAATTCGAACGCCTAATACCATTATTTATTTATTTATTTATTTATTTATTTATTTATTTATTAGACACCACAGACATAACTGTCCTGATTGTGTCTTTATATCAAGAAACATACAATACATAAAAGTACACAAAAAGTAAATAGGTATACACAAAAATATACAATACAAAAACCTAACAAAACAAAATAAACAAAACAAATTGAACAAAATATACAGTGATTTAAAACAAAATGAGCTTTAGTTTCACACGTTAGAAACATTATGCATTATTTGGTCATTGTCAATATGATTCCCCGAAAAGATGAATAATTTAAATTGAAAATATCAATGGATCTATCTCTAGACAAATATGCATTATAAAGGGCTGTCATTTTATTAACAGGACTCATTTCATAGTGCTCAGTATTAGCCCTTCTGCAGGTAAATAAACTATCCCTAATCCTGTTATGACGTGCAGGTACTCTTATGCCTATATTCATTAGAATCGTAGAACAGTCGATTGCATTATTAAACACTTTATATAAAAACAAGAGTGATGCAATATCTCTTCTTCCTGACAATGATTTTACATTATACTTATTTAAAATTTGACTAGAAGGTAAAAATTTAGGGTAGGTGCCTGTTAAACGAAAATCAACCAGACGGAAATATCGCGTTTGCACAGTTTCTAAGTTTTTTATACGTGTCGTGTGGTACGGCGACCATATGATAGATCCATATTCAAGAATAGACCTGATGAAGGAGTTAAATAACACAGTATATACCCGGGTATCGCGAAAGGCTTTCGTTATTCGAAAAATAAATCCCATATTTTTAAGGGCGTTATTTTTAGTTTTGATAATATGTGCATTGAAATTAAGTGCTGGATCAAAATATATTCCAAGGTCCCTAATTAACTCAGTTCGCTCAATGGTACGTCCATCCATCTCATAGTTGTAAATTATGGTTTTGCGTTTTCTGGAATAAGTCATTACTTTACATTTTGTAACATTAAAAAGTAGACCGCTGGATTTACTCCATTCGCATAGTTGCTGTAAGTCACCATTCAGCATATGACAATCCGTAAGATCATAAATATGTTTATAAATTTTAATGTCGTCTGCGAATAATAAACACTTACAATGTTTTATGAGAATGGGAACGTCATTTATTACTAGAAGAAAGAGGAGTGGCCCGAGATTTGAACCTTGCGGCACGCCACTGGATGATACATATTCACTTGATCTTGAGCCTTGAAACTCTACATATTGTTTACGGTTATGCAGATAGGAATGGAACCATGCACATGTCTTTGGAGATATACCAAACCTATGTAGAGCTTTAAGTAATTCGTGGTGTTGTATTTTATCAAATGCTTTTGACATATCAAGATACACAGCATCAGTTTGAACTCCCTCATCGAGTTTTTCCGCTACGTTTTCTGTAAAGTTCATAAGATTTGTGACCGTGGATCTGCGTGGCATAAATCCGTGTTGTTCATCGTTAATCGAAGGAGATACATGTTGAAACAAAAACTTATGCATAATTTGTTCAAACACCTTTGCAGGCGCAGACAAGATTGATACAGGTCTATAATTTTTAACATTTTTTCTATCTCCAGATTTGTAGATTGGACACACTCTAGCCATTTTCCATTTATCCGGAAATATATTTGAATCTATAGATCGTTGAAATAATATTTGTAAAGGATATCCTAATACCCCTATACAACCCTTTAACACATATGGTGGTAGTAGGTCCGGTCCACAAGATTTTTTAGGTTTTAACTTTCCAATCGACCATTCTACATCTTCTAAATCTATATTAAATATACCAGCGACATTAGAATTATTCACCGCCTTAACATTATTGTCATTATGTGACATGTCCTGAAATACCGAACAAAAATAATTGGCAAATGATTCAGCGATTTGTGAGTTATCCTCAATAATTGTATCGTCATCCTTGATAATACAGGAGAGCGTATCACTTTTCTTATTATTTTTTACGAAGTTCCAAAACGTTTTAGGATCATTTGTGACTTGTTCTTCTATATTTTGTATATAATTTCTGAATTCCTTACGTATGGTTAACTTTAAATTTTTACGACAGTTTATATACATATTTTGATGATAAGCTACATCACCGGAACCTTTTTGGAATTTCCTATGGTGATATTTCTTTTGTTTTATTAAATTTTTTATTTCAAGTGTAAACCATGAAGGACAGGTGTTTTTCCGAGATTTCAAGACAGGGACGCACTCATCAAGTACTACATACAGAACACTATAAAAATAATCAACTGCTTCATTGACATTGCTCAAGTTTTTTAGAAAATCCCAGTTGATAAGGTTCAACTTATTGTATAAATTTAAAAAGTTTGCCCGTTTAAAATCATAGATTTTATGCATATTGACCATTTTTATCGGTTTATTAGAATTATAACTTATTATAATATCAAGGGCAGGGTGGTACAAATCTTCTTTTATGAAGGGATCATCATTTTTATTTACCGCGATATTGAAATTGCTGAGAACTAAGTCTAATGTTTTTCCATACATATTGCATGTTTTGTTATAGCTTGTTAAATTATAAAGATTTAAGCCACTCTTAAGTTCCGCTGTTTTTTTGTCGTTTGTGAATATAGTAATCTCCTACTATTAGAATATTTTTGGTGATAATATCTGCAAATGAGTCTAATGTATCAAAGTAAAGTTTATAACAGTCCGGTGACGAACCAGGCGGAAAGTACACACATGAAACATATAATGTCATAGTACAATTATATATTTTAATTAGAACATAATCAAGAGAGGGTACATACTTCGTTAGATTTACAGAAGTCCAATTCATGTTGACAGCTACCAAGACACCTCCACCTCGTCTCCCGTCCTGCCTATCTGAGCGATGGCAAACATATCGGGTGTCAAATAACTCATTATTATAAATATTTGCATGTAGCCACGTTTCTGTGAGTGCTATTAAATCATAGTTAAAGGCTAGGACGTTAGTGTAAAGTAGCCGTGTCTTGGTACGAAGTCCGCGTACGTTCTGGTAATAAGCTAACAGTTTCTCATGCATTAACATTAAATTGTAACAAATTGGATGCCCTTTCTCTACATTTCCCCTCAATTTCTTTTACATCATTCTCTGACCGTACATTTACGATGGTAGATTTTTCATTTTCCCGAACATAGATATTACCATTTCTGGTCCATACATACATAATATTACAAGATACCTTCAATTTTCTTGCAGAAGACAATAGTGACCTACGATATTGTGTTAGGCTTTCATTAATATAAATATTACTCGAGACTGTGTTACTTAGTCCGAGATCTTGGGTGTTTAAATTTCGTTTCACTTTCCTACACTTCAGAAAATTAATTTTATCAAAATTCCGCACAAATTTAACAATTATGCCTCTAGTGGCCGGTGATGATGCTTGTTGACGTCCCAGTCGATGGCAATTATCAATTAGATCTGGTCTGATGTCCATACCGATAGCTCGTCCTATTTTCATTACTTCTGCTGTAGTGTTTTCTCCTGCTGCTTCCGGTAAACCATGAATTTCGACGCAATTACGTCTTGAGTACTGTTCTTGGGCATCTAGTTGGATTTTTAATTCTAGATTTTCCTCACGTAATTTATGATTTTCGCCCTCAACTGCACTTAGCCGCGTAAGTAGGGATTCAATTTTAGAAGTTTGCCTATCCAGTTTAACGTGTGTCTCGTCAATCGAGGTTCTTAATGCTTTATTTTCAATTAAGAGCTTTTCTAAAGCAGAAGCAATTTCTGATATAGAAGTACAAGCTTCAATCGTTGACGTAGAATTAGGCTGACATTGTTGACATACCCATTTACTTAATGCACCATTTATTTTCATGTCAGTGTAAACACTAACGGATATGTTGGTGCACGAAGGGTGAAAAACTCCCTTACAGAGTCCCGTACATATTAATTTGTCCTCGTGTCTATTTATTTTCTTTGTACATATTGCACACGGACACATACCGGCCATGACGAGGCGCCACTGGTGTATGACGTCAAGTGAAAATACTTAAGCGGACCGTTTTTCACAGGTTCAGTATCGATATCAGTTTATATTTGAGAACTGATATAAATTAACGTATTTTACGAATGTTTTTACACAATAACTACTAACCACTATTGTTTATATTATTTTATTTTATAGAAACAGATAACTGGTAATTTCAGTCACTTCACTGTATACTTTTGTTATGTATATATTTTAATAAACTGTTTATAATTTAAAAAACTGTAGAGTGCACTAAAACACGTCTGTATTGTATGACAATAAAAAACTTTTTTTTTTTTTTTTTTTTTTTTTTTTTTTTTTTTTTTTTTTTTTTTTTTTTTTTTTTTTTTTTTATATATATGTATATTTTTCTAAATATGTGCAGTATTTTTTTTTATATAGCAAGGTTCATTAAGAATTTTAAAAATTGCGCCTATGGCTTCCATTGGTTGTTATAAGTTCCGCCCCTCTGATTTCGTGTACATTGAAACAGAATTAAATTATAATTTAAACAATTTCCACTGGCTATTAAATTTACGCTTTTAAAAATTAAATGCAACATTTGCCAAAATATAATTAGAATTTTGAAAAAATAATTTAAACAATATAGAAATTAAAAAAAAAAAAAAAATTATAGTCTCTTCTCCAGGGTTCGATCCCTATCGGATCGGGTTACATGGGTGAAAAGTCAGCGTCAAATAGCACTAGACCAGCACACACGTTAGAGTATTGCTTGTTACAAAGCTATAACTTGTGTACATTATTAGCAAAAAATCACAAAAAATGCGTTTTTTTCCAAAAACCTAATCTGATCAAAAATTCCTGTTGAACTATTCCGGTTCACACCAATGTACATTACTTAGAATTTTTTCAGATTTTTAGTTTAAACCATCTGGGCTACAGGGTGTGGGACAAAAAAATTTTTGCATAATTTTGGCAAAAATCGCTTCAAAATAATTTATTTTGCAAAAATAAAAATTTGATCGTTAATCCACGTACCAAGGGCTTTCATTTGATACCCTACTCAGAATTATAAAAAAATATATTTTTTTTTCGATGAGCACATATTTGTTTATATTTTTAGGGGGATATGTTTTTTAGATGTTTTAGTATTTTTCCTATGTACGGGTCAAAGAGTTGTATAAGCATGCCAAATTTCAACTCTCTAGGTTTAGCCGTTTGGCTACAATTTTTACCGAACAGACAGACAGACAGACAGACGACAAAATGACGGTATAAGGGTTTTTTAGTCATACCTACAAAACCCTAAAAAATGTCCGTTGAATTGAAACATATTCAATGTTGTATTTTAACTATTGATTTTATTTTTTTAACTATTTATCTATTTATTTTTTAACTATTTATCTATTTATTTTTTTAACATTTTTTTAACAATTTTTATATACTTTCTATATTTGCAAGCTTTGAAAATGATTCAGAGAAGAATCGAAACTAGTAAGCAAATAAATATGTTTTAACTATTTGACAAGAAAACGTAGTTTTATTAGACCGATACCCCAAAAAATTAATACTAATCCAAAAAATGTTTATTATTAACTTAACCTATTACATCACTGAGATAACCGTTTTCTTTACACAGTTTAATAAATATTATATTCTATCAGATTTTGTTAATACTTGCAATAAAACTTACCTGGATTTCGTAAAAGTTAGTTCAACAATACAATAAATTCCCAAATATTGTTAAAAGTCTTCCGAAATACTCTATAACAGTACTATCAACACGTTTATGGCAGCGCTAGCACGTAAGCTGACGTGAGAGCTTCACCTCACACCATACTTACCCGCGCTCTCTAGAAGCTCTTTAATGAGACAACCTTTAGATTATACAAACATTGCAGCAGTGTTGCCAACCGTACGATAATTATCGTACACATACGATAATATGACTCTCTGTACGATGTACGATACAGTTTTCATTATCGCACTTAAAATACGATAATTTTGACTACTGTACGATAATTGGTCCGATAATATATTATCTGGAACTAAAGATTTTTGAAAATGCTTAACTTGCCCTGTTCTGCGTCTACGGAAAGTAGTTTTAAAACGCAGCGCAACTGATAAGGTTCATAGGAAATAGTTTGTACCTTACTAAGTAAGGTACGTAGGTTGAATCTTACTACGTACATGTTTTGCATTTCATTTAATGGGAATTCCCAAGATCACTGCTTGCGTACCTACTACATTAATGACGAATGAAGAGCAATGCCTCATTCAAAAATTGAATTAACTGGACAAGAAAGTTCAGATGAGTTTTGGATCAAGTATCTCAACTATTTCAATGAAATTGTCTAGCCTTCAAAACCTTGCATTGTTTGCATTAAATGTCATGTCTTCCACATTCAAATGCGCAATGTGAAAGAGTATTTAGGAAAATTATTTTAATTATTTTACACAGTTAACGGCGTTGTTTTATCCAGTTAGCATGTGAAGAAACATGGTTCTTGTCAAAATTTCAAACCGAGAAAAGATATGTTTGAGAAACCAAATAGCTATATGTATAAATTTTAAAATGTGATGAAAAATTAAAAAGATGATTTTTAATGAATTATTTAATTTATAGTAAATATATTATATATAAAATCACAACTTTTCATTATTGATGTTGCTTATTGAATAATATTGTATCTATCCTCACAATTTAATTCTAATTTTGAATTATATAGTACAGGCTATTCCAAACGTTTAGGCGGTACTGGGTTTTGAAATCTAGTAATTTTTATCTATTAATTCGGACTTTTGGTAATTTTTTTAATCTTGGTAAATCATACTCACATTGCAAATTCTAGATTAAATTGATTGTCATTATAAAATATCATTTTCATTGCATTTTACTTTTTGTCATTCTTAATAAATTTCCCATTTTTTTTTTTATTATTTTTTTTTGTCTTCTAAATATGTAAAAATGTATGCAAATTTTTAATAAATGTCATTCGTTTCCATGGTTTCACTGTTGGAATTTTAAATTTTCACATACGTGAAACATGAAATAACCCAAGCAAAGTCCATTTTCGTGACAACCTAAAAGAACGAAATTCCCATTTAGTTCCTCTTAAACGTTGAGAATCGCCTGTAGATTATTTGTGTACGTATTTCCTTTCAATAATAAATTATAATAAAAATGTATTGATAAGTGAATAAAAATGAAATTTTTAAAATTTTATTATTTTACTATCCCGTCTCCCGGGTGTACGATAATTTTAATGAAAATACGATAATTTTCGCTACAGCGTACGATTATTTCATTATACGGAGTTGGCAACACTGCATTGCAGTGACACAGGGTCAATTTAATATTTTCGCCAGAAATGACAATGGTACTCTCGGAAAACTCGCAGCTGTGGGCAAGCGACGTGAGCCTACAGACATATAATAACAATGTTCGGACTTGCATTTTATGACAGTTGGCGTGAGATATATAATCTTAAGATGAAACTATAAATTTTCTTACGTCGGACTTGGTTACAAACTTGGTTATTTTGATTTTCAGTTGTTTTACCAATTTAATATTTTTATTTGCAGAGTAAAATACTTAATTTTTCCTAAATTAACCTCATTCGTAGTTCTGATAATAAAGAAGTTTGCATTGCTGAACCATTTTCCCAATAACTGTATAGCCTTATACAAAACAAGCGTGTATTATATTCGTTTAGGTTTCAATAATCAATGAAATTTTGTTTGCAGATAGTGAAACGTCTTCCTCTGAATCAGATGAGAGTTGCGAGTCGTTGGTCATGAACAAGAGTAAGCAACCCACAGCAAAATTATCACATGGCATCACACACAGTAAAATATCTGGAGAAACACCATTCAAATGTGATCAGTGTGATAATGTATATCAATATTCATCAAAACTCATTTCTCACAAACGAGTACATTCTGGAGAAAGACCTTTTAAATGTGATCAGTGTGATAAAGCATTTACACAACCATCGCATCTGACTGCTCACAAACGAATTCATTCTAGAGAGCAAATAAATCCTGTAGTAAAACCATTCAAATGTGGTGAGTGTGATAAAGCGTTTTCAAGTTTAATATCTGTCAATAAACACAAGAAAATACATTCTGCAGAGAAACCATTCAAATGTGATCAGTGTAATAAAGGATTTTCAAATACATCAGTCTTCAATATACACAGGAAAATACATACTGGAGAAAAACCATTCGAATGTGATCAGTGTGATAAAGCATTTACAGTGTCTGCAAGTCTCATTCAACACAAACGAGTACATTCTGGAGAGAAACCATTCAAATGTGATCAATGTGATAAAGCATTTGCAGGGTATACAAATTTCATTGTTCACAAACGAATACACTCTGGAGAGAAACCTTATAAATGTGATCAGTGTGGTAAAAAATATGCACACTCAACACATCTCGTTAATCACAAACGAGTACATTCAGGAGAAAAACCATTCAAATGTGATCAGTGTGATAAAGCATTTTCACATTCATCAAATTTTATTATTCACAAACGAATTCATTCTGGAGAGAAACCATTCAAATGTGATCAGTGTGATAAAACATTTTCACATGCAACAAATTGCAAAAGACACATACGATCACATAATGGAGAGAAGCCATACAAATGTGAACAGTGCGACAAAGCATTTTCCACCTCATCCCATCTTATTGCTCACAAACTAATACATTCTGGAGAGAAAAATTTCAAATGTAAGAAGTGTGGTAAAAAATTTTCAGCGTCTTCAAGTCTCATTAGACACAAACGATTACATTCTGGAGATAAACCATTCAAATGTGATCTGTGTGATAAAAAATTTTCAGTGAAAGCAACTCTTATTAAGCACAAACAAGTACATTCTGGAGATAAATAGTTCAAATGTGATCAGTGTGATAAAAAATTTCGCCACCAATTAAATTTCATTAGACACAAACGAGTACATTCTCGAAACATTTCAAATGTGGTGGATAATTAATAAATCCGGCCGATTTCTGTATATGAATCACATATAAAGAAAGTGACACAATATTGTATATTATGAAAGAGTAATTTCTAACCTCTCTTTAGTCATAAGGCTCAAAGTTAATAGTTTGGACTTAGACCTTAATCGTATGCGTGGGGAAGTATGTATGAATTTGTTCACACGCTTAGATTTGAAGTGCGCAGGCGTAAGAATTAATTCATAAATCGGTACAATATTTTAAGCAGACAGTTGAAAATACAGCTACATCAACACCATGACTTCATCTGTAATTATTACCAGTTTGTTTATTGTATTTTATTGTATTTTACTGTATTTTATTGTCTTTTATTCTATTTTATTCTATTTTATTGTATTTTATTACATTCTATTGTACTCTATTTCATTAATTTATGTAATTTTTTACTATTTTAAACATTTTATATTTCGACCTGATCGAATGTAAATTGATAATCAGCGTTTTATTGTATCTTATTGTGTTTTATATTATTTTATTGTATTCTATTATATTTCAAATTAGTAATTTACTTAATTTTTGATTATTGTTAAAGAAATTTAACAATTAATTGTCGGCCTTGGTAGCGTAGAGGTAGCACTCCTGTTTCACGAGCCAAAGGTCCCAGGTTCAAAAACATAAATTAGTATCTATTTTAGACTTGACAGATTGTAAATAGGGGAAACTTTTTAAGATCGCAGCGCCATATGCGGCAAAGCTGGAACATTCGAAAGTGACATTAAACCGTTACTCGTGTATTTGTTTACAAGGTGAAAATGAACACGAGTTGTATTTTTACTGTTCCGAGCTTTTTTTTTAATTTAAAGGTAATCTACGATTTGCAAGATATGTAATAATATACAGTTCTAGAGAAATTTCAAGGAAATTTTTAGTTTTTCATTGTATTTTTAATTCTTTTTGACTGTCTGTCAATATAATAACAACAAAAATATGGTAAATATATATCAACTCATGATTTAACCAAATTTTGGGTGGGATAAATGCTTTTTTTCAGTCTTTTCTTGGACGTAAAAAATCACTTTCCATAAAATGCAACGAGCAAACATGCATGCATGGGCTAGGATTTTTGCCCATTTTTAGTTTTTGGGTCCATAAAAACCTACGATCCACTTTCTCTCTGCCTTCAAACGTCGTTTCAATTGATATTTTTTCGATTTAGGTAAATTGTGGAATGTTTAAGAAGGATTCTTTCTTATTTACGATTTACATTGCGGCACACAACAAAATGGATTGTTTTTTTTTTTTTTTCATGATTCACAAAAATAAGACACAAACAACAAAAAAAAAGTATTTCTCCATTGAACAAAACAATGTCACTTTCGTATATTCCGCAAATTGCCACCAGCTGTCAGGGCGCTTAGGAAGTTTCTCCTAATGATAATCAGCGTTTTTTTGTGTTTTATTGTGTTAATTGCATTTTATTGTATTTATTGTGTTGTTTCCTACAATTTATTTTATACTGCTCTTGTATTTCATTGATATGATAATTTCCACACCATTCTACTTCGCACGTTCACAAATGTGACTATGCCTATCACATCAATGCATGCATAATTGTATTTTTAATTGTATTTTATACCCACACATAATTGTATTTTGTATTGAAGGTTAATAAAATTATTATTATTATTATAAACAAACTTGTTTCACTTAAAGAACTACGCAGCTTATCATCATTAAAAGTCGGTGTGAATTACAAAGTGCTATCACTGGAAAAGAAGAATACCAAGTTTGGGGATAATATTTTTGTTGAAGTTGAAGAGTTGGAAAACATTTGAATAAAATATCAGCTGAAGATCTTCAGGTATTAAGTGAAGTTGCTGTTAATGGGAAGCTATTTATTACATCTTGAGGTGTACTGAACATAGAGCCAAAAATCGACTCCTAACAGTATGCTACGTGTCGAAATAGGTATGACACATATTTCTGTAAATATTTGGAAACGGGCTCTAAACTGGTGGCATAAAATTCTTCGCCAAGATAATAATACTTACCCCAAAATCCTCTATAAAATACTAGTCGAACTTGACAGTTCTCGTCTAAACAAAGAATGCTTTAATTGGTGCACAAGAGTTAACAATTTTCTAGCTGAAAATGGTCAAGAAAGCCTGTGGACATCAGAAATGTAACGAATCGAGTAGTCCGTCAGAAACCCTCACAAATCACCAGCACGAGAATTTCGTAGAAAAAAGATTGCAATCGTTTTTATGCATTTGTCCAAGGGGAATTTAAAGAATACATTTTAAAAATTCAGATAATCAGATAAAAATTAGGATTTTTACTTCAAAGCACGTATATTTAGGAATATATGTTTGGATGGTTCATTGTTCGAGAGGACTTTTGTTTAGAGTTATTGCCTAATAACTGTGAACAGCTTCGTCCTGATCAAAGGTAAAACCTTTTGTTTTTCTTGGAAATACGACCAAAATTGTTTATTTAAACTCCTAGATCTCTGCAGAAGAGATCAGAAAGTATTCGGTCCTGTTAGTAGTAAGATCTAGGTAGTGGCATTCGTAGAGGGACTGGTTCGGCATTCTGTTGGTCAACTCGATTCCGTTTGTTTAACAATTTATTCTTTATTTTAACAATATTTTAATCATTTAAACTATTTGTAAATATTACCATTATAATAAATTAAATTCATTAATTTTAAACCGTCTTAACGTGTGTAAACTTTTCACCTTTAAGAACTTTAGTGAACAGCTTAGATCCAGACTAGTTACAAGATACCTGTTCAGTCGGTTGGTAAGTACAAATACATATCATTTAATTCACATATCGTAATGATGAACCCTGGATAACACTCACGCCTACTACCCGAACTCCTTTAGTCAGAAATCTCACTTCAGTTTGAGATTAGTCATAATATTATACCAGAGGCTCGCTACTTAGTGGACAATAAATGGTACTTTGTAAAGAAACGTAACCGGTTCGCTACAGGAATCATTGCCCTAACCTAACCTAGTTCTTGACACATATATTAAAACACTTCAAGAAAACGATATACAAGCTTTGAAAAACTCCAGATAAGAACCTCAGAAATTCCCTATACTTAAGTTTGGCAGTACCAATAATCAAGACTAGGACACTGGCCTAGCTTAGAATGTCATATAAAAGAGAAATACGAGTAATTATTGGAAATATATGCTACAAATAAATGTCCTATTTGTCAGCTGGATGCTTACGAAACAGTATACCATTTTTTAACTGAATGCCCAATTTATAAAGCTATTATAAAGTCATACTTACAACAGTACATGAACCAGGACACCAATGAATAGAACTTCCATAACATGTTAGCTCCAGAGGATATGCAGCAGATAAACAATATTCATGCATATACCGTTTCTGCACTAAAAACAAGAAGTTTTTGTTTCAATGAGTGACACTGTAATGCCGTTTCAACAGACATGAATTTAAAACTTTTCTTTCAGTATTTTTTTCATTCTAAATTTTTAATTGTACTATGAATACGTGTTACTCACTCTAAATGGTGCCTGTCCACTTGAGAGTAAATAGTGGCGAGAAGCTTTCGATAGCAGTTACTCTCCAATGGACACGCATCTGAGTGAAACCCGCAGAAAGTAGCGAGCTACTCTCCGAGAGCTAACTACTCTCAACGTTTTCTCAAGTGCTCCCTACACTCTCCGAGAGTAGCTCGCCAAATATTCCTGAGAGTACTATCGAGAGTTGTCTGCTAGTTCAAGTTATATAATAATTAGTTAATAGTTACAAGATGTCAAAAAATTGGTCATCAGACGAAATAAAAATACTAATCGAGTTATATGAAATCCGGGAAATATTGTGGAACGTAAAATGTATAGATTACCGCGATAGAGTGAAAAAATATAATGTTTTGGAGGAAATGGGTGTGGAGTTTTCGTGTTCCGGGGGAGAACTTCAAAGGAAACTGCACAATCTGAAAATTATATATATAAAAGCCCTAATTTCTGTGTGTTCCACGTAACGCTAAGTTGCATGGTGTGAATGGGTTTTGCGGGGTGTGGGCGGTAAGGAAGTGAGTAGTAGGGGGCGACGTATACGACGAAATAGATAGCTTACCAGACACTATAGCAGAGCATTGCAGTACATACGGTGACTCGAGGGAAGGTTGTTGTGTCAGGGGCAGGTTTTGAATTGATGTTACGCAACGTATAATGACCCGCGGGCCGTCTCCAGCCCGATACTAAATTTGTAAACTTTAAACGACATGCATTGAGCGGCTTTTTAGGATTTCCTAGGTATAACCAGAAACAGCTATACCATTGATGTCCAGCATATGGCCCGCGGGCCGTATCCAGCCCGATACTAATTTTTAAACTTTACACGACATGCATTGAGCGGCTTTTTTGGATTTCCTAGGTATAATCAGAAACAGCTATACCATTGATGTCCAGCATATGGCCCGCGGGCCGTATCCAGCCCGATACTAATTTTTAAACTTCAAACGACATGCATTGAGCGTTTTTTAGGATTTCCTAGGTATAATCAGAAACAGCTATACCACTGTTATCCAGCATATGGCCCGCGGGCCGTATCCAGCCCGATACTAATTTTTAAACTTTAAACGACATGCATTGAGCGGCTTTTTAGGATTTCCTAGGTATAATCAGAAACAGATATACCATTGATGTCCAGTATATGGGCCGCGGGCCGTATCCAGCCCGATACTAATTTTTAAACGACACGCATTAAGCTGTTTTTAGGATTTCATAGGTATAATCAGAAACAGCTATATCAATGATATCCAGCATATGGGCCGCGGGCCGTATCAAGCCCGATACTAATTTTTAAACGACATGCATTAAGCGGTTTTTAGGATTTCCGAGGTATAATCAAGAAACGTTTTTGTTTTGTTAATATACGCAGAATCATGCAAATTTTAATAATTAATTCCTGCTTATATTGATTTTTATTCGATATCAGTTTGCCAACGTTGTTGGCAACGGGGTCTGCTAGTCAGGTAAGAAATTTTATATTATTATTTTACTTGTTGAGGTACCTGTGCCGGTAAATTTGTACAAAATTTTTATGGCGCTAACTTAAATAATCCGTGATAAGTTCATAGTTCTCATAGTTTTCCATGGTATAGCTTTTGCAAACACCCCGCCATTCAACTGTAAATTCAATAATAAACCAATCCAAAGTACTCAATAATAGACCTATTGTCAACAATCAGAATTCAACTGAAATAAACAGTTTAACAAATAAAAGTCTAACAATTAGAATTCAGGTATAACGATCTTTGAATATAGCTTTGTTGTTCTCTTGTTATTTGTTGTTCTTTAATTATAAGTGATATTAATGGAATTAAATATATTCAACTCAAGTTTTCAGTATTTTTAAATTTAAATTGTCAACTGAAATTTAGAATTTCGAAAAAATATCCGTTAAATAATACAAAATTTATTATTGCTTTTTTACGGGAGGTGTAGGAGGGGTAGAGTAAATTAATTTTGATTATAATTTACTGTAACATAGGTAATTTTTAGGGTTTTGTAGGTATGACCAAAAAACCCTTATACCGTCATTTTGTCGTCTGTCTGTCTGTTCGGTAAAAATTGTAGCCAAACGGCTAAATCTAGAGAGTTGAAATTTGCCATGCTTATACAACTCTTTGACCCGCACATAGGAAAAATACTAAAACATCTAAAAACATATCCCCCCTAAAAATATAAACAAATATATGCTCATAGAAAAAAAAAAAATTACAATTCTGTGTAGAGTATCAAATGAAAGCCCTTGGTACGTGGATTAACGATAAAAATTTTATTTTTGCAAAATAAATTATTTAGAGGCGATTTTTGCCAAAATTGTGCAAAAAAAAATTTTGTTCCACATCCTGTAGCTCAGATGGTTTAAACTAAAAATCTGAAAAAAATCTTAGTAATGTACATTGGTGTGAACCGGAATAGTACAACAGGAATTTTTGATCAGATTATGTTTTCGGAAAATAACGCATTTTTTGTGTTTTTAACTAAAATATGTAAAATATTTAATCCGCTATTTAACATAGCAAACGAGTGAACCTGCGTAGTACAGTGGTAGCGTTGTCGCTTTGTGAGTTGAAACTACTGTAAGAAACTACTGTTCGAATCCCGTAAATTTTTATTTTTTCTGTTTTTTTTGCATTTTTATTTTGTTAAAATTATTTTGTGAAAATTCTAGTTATATTTTGGTAAATGTTGCATTTAATTTTTAAAAGCGTAAATTTAATAACCAGTGAGAAGTGTTGAAATTATAATTTAATTCTATGTTTGAATGTATACGAAATCAGAAGGGCGGAGTCTATGACTTAAACAACCAATGAAAGCCGTAGGCGCAATTTTCAAAATATTAATGAACCTTGCTATATAAAAAAAATACTACTAATATTTATTAACCCAAATAATGGTATTAGGCATTCGAATTAAAATTAATAAAAAAATATTTAATTTAATTAAATATTAAAAACATAAAATTTGTTTTGGCATTCCAAATAATCATCATTCACTTACTAAATACCGGCGAAACCCTGAAATGTGTGAAAATTCACACTTCACATCAATTTTTATTTACTGTTTATAAGTTTTATTAAATAAGTTCAGGCTTTTTTCGATGTGGGGGGTTATATATAATATATAGATAACTTCTATTTGGATGAAAATAAACATCAACTATAAGTAAACTATAACTACATTACAACTACAAAAATAAATAACTAACAAATGAAAATGTTCCTAAACTTTTCAGATATCTCAAGAATTAAAAAAAATAAAGAGTAGAAAAGGCGTGAGCGGGACCGATGAAAATTATCAAAGTAATTGGTCGTATTTTAGTGCAATGAAGTTTGTAATCCCGGGATTGACTGCCTGTTCGACACAATCTAATTTGTTTAATTATTTTCTTCAATGTCTCCAGTCAGGTAGAAATGTGTCTGTACTGCCAATCCACTTCACCCTTAGTAGTCATAAAATAATTTTTAAATTCTTCTCTTACGTCCTGTTGTGAAGCCTTAAAATTATTTCTTTTGCCTCGTTCTAATGCCAAAAATGAATCACCTGGGTTATCTTCATCACGCCAATGCCCAGGTATCACATCTCTACTTACAGTATTTTCTGTATCAATAATCCCATTTCCTAAATAGTCAGACTCTTTTCCATTCAACAGAAAATTATGAAGGGCACAGATTGACAATACAATGCTTTTAACTGTATCTGGGTTCAAGAGCATAGGTTTTCTGAGTACTCGGAATCTGTTTGCTAAAATCCCAAAACTATTTTCCAGGATTCTACGAGCTCTTGACAGACGATAGTTAAAAATTCGATTGGGTGCTGGTTGATCACGAAAGGGATACGGTTTTAAAATATATGTTTTCATGGCAAATGCGTTATCACCAACAAGACAATATGGCACTGGCATATTTCTTCCAGGAAGTGGTTCAGGACCTGGTATAGGTATAGTCATTTCTTCCAATTTATTGAACAAACTACTGTTTAAAAATACACCACCATCAGAAATTCGGCCATTGCATCCGACGTCTATATAGATGAATTTGTAATTAGCATCTACGACTCCCAACAAAACAATACTATGTGTTCCTTTGTAATTGTTACTTATTGATTTTATATTGTATTTACTTATGATAATTAATAGAGAGGCGGCCAATCTAGGTGTTAATACGTTTTAATCCTATAAAATTAAAAAATTCAATGGGTTTCTCAATTAAGTAGGATTAAAGCGTTATATGTCCTAACTTAACCGCACTCTATTAATGACATTAATTAAACAGGTCAACAAAAAAAAAAAATTTTTTTTTGAGTCTTTATTTTAATGACTATTTTCTGATTCTTTATATCGAAAAATAACTAAAACCTTCGTTTATTTTTGAAAAACTTTGCTTTTGTACATTTTACAACGATCAATATATAATTATTTATTTTTATGACCATATAAGGAGAAGCGCGTTATATTAAGTAAGGGTGAGGACGAGCGGGTGGAAAGCAAGTGGCATTTCACTTACGTGGTTCATAGTCGGTATGCGCATGCCCATTGCCAGGATACAACGCATTTTGTGTGGCGGCAAATCCAAAAATGGCGTCAAAAAGTTGTAAACACGAGGTAGACTCATCCTGCTATATTTGCAGCGAATTTATCAAAACAAGAGAATGGTTGGATTTCTAATGGTTATACTCATCATACTTTAAACTCTCAAGCACCATTTTCACACTTTCGTAATTTTCTTTGAGCATTACGGAATAAGCCAAAGGAAGAGATGGAAATTTATTTCCATTGTGAAGAAGGATAGATTTTAAACTTTTTGTAGAACTCTCTATGAAAAGACGCCAGTCAGAAGGAATGCATAAGATTCCGACCGCTTTGGATAGGTGGTTATACTAAATTTCCTTGCTACCTTTATTTTAATCGGACCACAAATAAAGAAAATAATGGCCAGTGACGAATTTTCACAGATACTCAATACTCATGAAAGGAAAGATTGAAAGCAGTGGTTCATGGTTTTCTCGGAAACAACAGAGCAGACAATTACAAAGAGTTTATTGCAACTATGCTTGATAACTTTAAACTCATGGGTTGCAGAATGTCCCTTAAAGTGCATATGTTACATGCGTACTTGGACCAATTTAAAGATAACATGGGAGCCTATTCGGAAGAACAAGGTGAACGTTTTCATCAAGACGTGATGGACTTTGAACGTCGTTATCAGGGGCAATACAATGAGAGTATGATGGGGGACTATATTTGGGGGCTAATACGAGAAAGTCCATACAATCACAGAAGAAATACGAAAAATTATCATTTATAAACTTTTTTATATATTCTGTTACAGTAGTTGTTTGTTTCGAATGGTTTTCTTGTAAATAAAACTGATTCAAATTCATAACAAAAGTTTGTATTATTTTTACATACAATAAAGGTCTGAAAACAAGGAAATATTCTTAAAATCCGTAATTTCATTCTGATAGCTACAAAAGCAAACTTTTCGGGTAGAACTATTTTTTCTTTAATTAATAATGTGGAAGAAATATTATTATTTTATTCTTATCATGTTTTTTTTTAAATTTTGATATTCAAATTAGGCGGAGACATATTCAAATTCTGAAGTCGATGAAGAAATTACTGAAGCTTCGGAGAGGCCTGAGGAAAACAAGGACACGGCTGAAGGAAATGTAAAACAACCAACGTCGAAGTCTTCTAAAAGATATATTAAAAGAAAACGTGAAGAAGAAGATAGTGATGCAGTAAAATCTGCATTACAAGTATTGGCGAAGGGCGAACCAGATGAACATGATCGATTTGGTGAATATGTTGCCTTGGAATTACGTACTCTGCGAAGTGAATATGTGAGAAGAAAATTGAAATAAGAAAAGCTATTGTTTGTGCAGTAGATGAAGATGAGTCATATTCATTGTCCTCCTCCATAAGTGCTACAATTCCTCAGGATATAATTTTTTTGTACAATCACCTCCTACAATGCCGGAAGCTTCTCAATCCTATTCATCTAGAGATTTAAATGAAAATGTTAATTTTGCACAATTCAAATAAAAATAAATTTCCTATGTGATATTTTTTCCAGATATTAAAAGAGTATTTATTTTGTATTTATAATTATTTAGTTCTCATTTTTTTTTTTTTTTCAAAATTGAAATTGTTTGTCACTAATTGTTATTTTCCTATACTTAACATCTAATTACTTGTATGATTATTAAATAAAAGATATCATTTTTAAAACGATTATTACAAACGTACATACAGGTCTACGAAAAAGATACTGCAGGTTGCTAAATTGTTACGTAAATTATTCGTAACACAATATTTGTATATTTTTGAATTGGAAATTTAGTACGCGTGGTAATTGGTTTTGATACCAGCGCTACCATCTATCGGGGGAGCGTAAACTAACCGATCCTTTGATCGATAAATTAGATTGCTTAGTAAATCGTAGCGAAACAAAATGGCATTTGTGCTCGTGTCATCGATCGAAGCGGTAGACGCTTGAGTTTATCTCGTATCATCCCTTCAAATGGCCGGATTTAATTCAACTAAAAGGCATAATGTGATCGAGTAATAGTTCATCCATCGACTGACATAAGTATTTTGTCATATTGAAGGCGTATTACATCTAAACGCGTAAGTTTTTCATTTCCAAGTTATAGCTCATTTTTATTTACACCAAGCACATGGTGATATCAAGTGTTTTCGTTGATTTTTAGCGTTTTTGGGACCGTTAGAATCGTTTGAAACTGTTATTGTACCCTGCCGAGTACGTGAAAAGCATTTATGGAGCCGTTGTTCGTCTGGGAGACGAAATATTATTCGTTTGAGGCATCTTTTCACACCTGGAGCCGTTGTTATGTTATGTGTCGCCGTTGGAGGTCGGTAGCACGTTGTTGAGCACTTTGGAGTTGTTTTGGAGCCGGCGGAGAGGAAATTACTTCGCGTTGCATTTATATCAGTCAATATTTCACGGAAATACTGTTTGGAGGCGACCTGGGTTGGCGCTGCATTTGGAGGACGCAACCGTATTTATATCCTATGTAACAATCGTTGTCTAAAAGACGACTTGTATGCAGATAAGTGGTTATTGAAAGTAATAAGATCATTTGTACGTGGTTATAGAACTTGCGACACACGTTTTTGGCGTGTATTTGTGTTTATTTTGGTAACCATGGTGTAAACGGGTTAAATTGTCTATGTTACGTTCGTTGCCACGTCAAATGTTCTCAACTTTCTAAATAGATTTATGTAAGAGAGCTCTCAGGTTCTAATTTAAGTGTAGATAAGTGTAATTAAGGTTGTTCTCTCCAAATACTGTCGTTAAAGCCGTTGTGACGTAGAGCCATTTTGTCAGTGAAATTTGAGTTTAAATTTCGGTTCGTGTTTGGTACGATTTCGGTTTATTTGACATTTGTTGTCCGTGGTTTAGAGTAGTGGGGATATATTATTGTTCATTTGGGGAAGGAGGTAGTCTGGCGTTACTGTGTATCGTTCAGTTACGGGATATTGCATCCGTTCCCTCCACAAACGACCACTCTTATGTCGGGGATACATCCGAGAGGATAGTTTGTTATTTTGCGAGCCGTACATTGGGTTACGTGCTCAGTTTGATTTGACGTTTCGAATATTTGTTTTGATTTCATTTCGTAAACGTCTCGTTGTTGGCACAATCGTGGATTGTTTGTTACGATTAGGTACCCACCATTATAACCTGTGCGTTTCGCATCCCGGCGTGCGGTTAATTTAGTCAAAGTGGCGAGGGGGGCAACTGAAGGTCTCATTTATGAGCCTTCGTCGTCGATAATATTACTTGTATGCTGTACGTTCCAGCATCACAGTTAAAACATCCTATTGGTTAGGGATTGTACCATTTTACTTGTCAGACTCGTGATGACAGTTAAACTTTGTTTGTTTTTTTTTTTTGGTCTTTGGGTCGTTCGATATTTCGATTAGAATTTAAGTTCAGAATTGATCTGATGTAGTTTAGGTTAAGACTCTGGTCTTATCATTTGACAATTTTGGTTTGTCTGGCAATAGAATATGTCCAGGTTAGAATTATTATTTAGATAGATCGAGACGTGGTCTCGAATTGTTTGACAATATTGATTAATATTTATTATATGATTTGTGAATTGATTCAGTATTTGTGTTTAGACTTTCCACTCGGGAGAGTCTACTCTGTTTAACTTCAATTTCATTTATTAAATCTCACATTTTCTTTATTTTATTAATAAAAATTTATGATGTACGAAACTCTTTAATAAAGATTACTTTATATCATATTGGTCGAGTATTACTTGTTAGTCCTATTGAGTCACAATGTATTAAGCTTGGTTTGGGGATAATTGGTAAGACCTACTTCTACTAGAACAAGATTTAAGTTTATCTCCGGTTTAGTGACGTCAATCTAAACTTATGGCGCCCTTATAAATAAATATAGACTGTTAAAAGTTCATCTCCCAGTCCTTGAGAATAGAAATCTCTATCTTTATCGAGCTAGTCGCAAACCGGTCTAGTAAATGCGTTTTTGGTGTAACCTCGTATTTTGGATGACGCTTTACTTGCCAGATCAACTAACATCTACTTGATCAGTTTAGTTATTTTTGCCCAACGTGTCATTTTTTTTAAAGATTAGTTTATCGTTACAAAAATCGTTACAAATCGAATCACCTGAAAAAATATTTGTAAAGCTGTACAGTAAATAAATTTGTCTTAATATAAAATAATTTTACTAGGTACTAAATAAACTTACCTGTTGCAAAAAATCTTAGAGTAACCATCACTCGATCACGCACTGATATTGCTTTTCTCATTTTAGTGTCTTTCTTTAAGATTATCGGTCCCACAGATTCAATAATAAACTCAACTTCAGAGCTCGTTAATCTACAAAAATTTCGAAACTGCTGAGCGTCTTCGATTTGTAGTTCCCGTGTTAGTGTATGGCCGGCGCCAAAAACACTTCTTCTTTTAATCCACGGCTTAACCCAGCAGCTCTTTTATTTAACTTTTTCATAAACAGCTAAAATAATCACAGCTGCTGCGACTTTTCTATAGTACGACGCCATCTTGACTACTCTCCACAACTGATCAAGTGGACGCAGGCTTAAGAGTTCTCTCTCGAGAGCAACTCGTAGGGTACTCTCGAGAGTAAACCCAGTCGAAATCAGGTCTCTATTGGACAAGCCCGTGAGAGTTGCTCTCGAGAGTACTCTCAAGTGGACAGGCACCTTAATTCTATTACACTTTGCTCTATCTTAATTTTAAATTCATATTTTTGTATTATAAACTTTTTTGTTCTTTATACCTACATATATCTTGTTTTGCTTTTAACCGTGATATATATTTTTTTCTTTTTATAATTTTCTCTTGTATAAAATGAAATTTTAGTGATATCTTTAAAATGATACTTTAAATGATAATTTAAATGCTATTTGTAATTATATGTATCTCTCCTCTCTTTGTACAAGGTGTCTCAAAAGAAATTTTATATTTAGTGGATCGATTAAAAAAAAAGTAAGCCGTATATAGAAAAAATGTTTATTAATTATTAAAATACACTTTTTGGGGATTTATTTCTTAAAAATAATATCGTCTAAATGTAGACCCTCGCGTTCTCGGCACTCATTTAATCGAACAGTAAAATTACTTATGACGTCTCGGCAGGTGGACTCAGGGATGGCTGCCATTTCGTGACGGATATTTTCTTTCAAATGCGCCAGTGAAGTCGGCTTATTGGCGTAAACTTTAGATTTAAGATAACCCCATAGGAAAAAGTCCATAGGGGTTAAATCTGGACTGCGTGGAGGCCAATTTATGTAACCTCTCCGGGAGATCAATTTGCCTGAGAAAATTTCACGAACACGTGGCAGAGACATATTGGACGTGTGTCAAGTTGCTCCGTCCTGTTGGAACCATGTTGTTTGGTTATAACCAGGAAAGTTTTGCAGTTCAGGTACCAAGAAGTTGTCTAACATCTCCACATAACGCTCTGAATTCACTGTAACTGCACGCCCCCTTTCGTCTTCAAAAAAGTAAGGGCCGATAATTCCTCGCGCCGACATCGCAGCCCATACGGTCACTTTAGGCGAATGTAGGGGTTTCTGATGTTTGCGTTTCGGATTCGTTGCACTCCAGTAGCGGCAGTTCTGCTTATTTACGTGGCCATTAAGATGAAAATGAGCTTCATCCGAAAACAAAATGTTGGTAAACGTTAAAAATCGCTTAATCACCTGATTTACGAAATTAAGCCTCTGACTGGCATCTTGGGGCTTTAATTCTTGTACCAATTCAAAACTTTTTAACCTAATGTCGAATGAGAGGAATGCTTGGCGCATCATTTAAGTGGCGAAAACCTCGAATACTGCAGAATTTTCTACGCGCTACGGTCGCCGAATCACCGTTTTTGTAAAACTCTCGCACGCATAACGCGCGGTCTGCTCCCGAGAAACGCTCCATAGCGACTGAATTTCCAAGAGCCAGGTTACCGATTGACATAACCCCCGCGCCCCTCGGATACGTTGCGTTCACGCAGTAAGCTAAATAAATATAAAATTTCTTTTGAGACACCTTGTATAAGGGATTCCTTTAAAACAAATAAATATTTATTATTATTCTTATTACAAAGAGTTTGTGGACCAATGATCAACCACCATGAATGCAATACACAATTAATACATTTGGATAGATTGAAAAAATATAGATTTGAAATTTTACATTAAAATGAAGAAATTAATCACTAAATTTATTTATTTATTTACCCTGGGAACACAAACGGGACGAACACAGTGAAGTACCCACTAAATTTTTACAAATATTTACAACAAATTCAGCACAGTTCAAAATGTAATCTATTTAACAATTATGGTATTTTATAATGATTTGTAAAGCCTCATTCATAGCTCATGTTTTAATAGACAACGCGTAATTCATAGTGCATAATGTTAGTGGCTAAGCACAACACTTTAGTAGCATTCATAGCTCATGTTTTAATAGATAAATCGATCTAGCTGCCATCTACACACAATAGAAATTACTAAACAATTTATAATAAAAATATCTTGTTATTAAATATATGTATTGTTTTTTTATTAATGTACTACTAAAAAGAACCAAAATAATATTTATTAAGTTAATTATTAAATAAAATAACTATAATGTTTCTGAAGCTACTCACTTTTTGGTGTCACAAAAAAAGTTAACTTTTGTTTCCACCCTGTTTCCCAGAAGTGTCGGTCTAAAAATCTGAAAAAAATCTCAATAATGTATTGTATTCATTGATGGAAACCAAAATAGTTCAAAAGGAATTTTTGTCAGATTAATTTTTTTATTGTTAAATACATATTTTATTTTAAAAGTTCATGTAGTATTTTAAATAAAAGTTCATAGAATAACAAACGGTACATTATTTTCAAAATATTGTTCATTTTATCTGGATTACCGCAAAAAAAATTATGTTCCACACATATAGCTGCTTTAACTTGGGTACTAGATACCTGAAAAACACTAAAATATGTGAAAATTCACACTTCATATTAATTTTTTATTATATTCAACACATTTACTAATTAGAACATCATAAACTGCAGCCACAAGACTTTTTAGAATTTCCTGTATAATATATTCGTCTACTTTGAAATTAATCACTGTATACCTGCGAACCCTGAAATATGTAAAAATTCTCACTTCACATCTATTTTTCAATATTAGTTTCAACATTTTTACTAATAATTATGTCACAAGCTGCATCCACAAGTCTTATTCGAATTTCAAGTATATTATATTCCTTCATTTTGACAGTTGTCAATGTTATAATGTTAATGTTAATGTTAGAAGTTTGAGGTATACAAATATTACTCTAAATTTATGAAGAGAATTATTAAATAAATCAATGTGTCCAAAAATATTATTATATGTCGAAGAAAGTCTGACAATGGGAGAATTGATAAAAGAATTAGTGCAAGCGTGTATATTATTAAATATTAATGAAGAAGCGTGTGACATTTAAAGAAGTGCACTTAATGATTGTTTGGAATTTCGCGTATCAGGAAAACCGAAAAGAAATATGGGAGCAGCATGCAAGAGACCGTAAACGATTTAAATTAAAATTTTTAAAGTATTTACCAATTATAAGTTACGTTTTAGAGCGAAAATTTCAAGAATGTACTTTTGAACTATGATTTTATTCATCAATGTTTTATTGGGTTTTATCTATATTTAATATTGCTGTATTATTATTAAATGTATTCCGTATTTAATATTAATAATAAATGTATAATAAAATATTATGTTGACTTACTTAGGTTTTGTATTTCGGATGTTTATTCAAAACTGCAAAATAGTAACATATCAGAGGTATTTTAAATAAAAAATAAATAGATCTTGTTAAAGTCACTGGATTATACAAAGTACCGCAACGGCGGCCATGCTGGGGTTAAAAATGTCGCCAACACAAATGACGTTCAGTGATTCCAACATTACAAAAATAAGAAACTAGTTTTTATTTTAAACATTGTAATCACGATTTTTTTAATTAAAGATGCACTATAACAAAATTGTGGTACAATTTCAATTATTTTTTTTTATTTTTTTTAAATAAAATGGATATAATATATAAATTTAAATTAAACTTAACCTTAAATATTCAAACCGCTGACAAAGAAGGTTATTAAATGAGAGCGAGAGAGGGAGATATGACAGCGCAGACGTAAACTTAAGAACGTAAAAATTGCTGCTTTAGTTTGCTTAATAGGGGAAGCAATGTTGCCAATCAAACCCTGGGGTCTGTCGGCTTCTTCAAAGGCTTGCGGTACTTTGTATAATCCAGTGACTTTAGATCTTGTAAAATCACTTTATTCATATTTACAAAGAATTTACCTTCTCTGGCCCATATACGCCTATCTAGGTGTTGGGATCTTATTGTTTTTGTTCTTTTTATTTATATTTAATTTAAGCAGAACATTATATTACATTTTACACATAGTACAATAATTTTTCACTTTAGGTGACGACAGAGTACTCATGGACAAGCTGATACTCTTCCTGAGAGAATCGAACTTACTGTTTTATGTGTGAAGTCTTGCACCTTATTTTAATGTGTTCTATTTTTAAACTGTGATATTCGATGGTAATTGGCCCCTTTACAGCCTCTTACCATTACCCTGATTCTGTTCAAATTTTCGAACACTTTTTTATTTTATTTATTTGTGTTTGTCTGTGTAAGATTTCTTTTATTGAGTATGCGTAATTTTATTGGTTTTATCTATTTATTGATTGTTTAATTTATTGTTTTTAATATGTAGTGTAGTCATTTAAATGGGCTGCGTTAGGCGCAAATAGCCTTTGTTGCTGTGTGTCACAAATTTTAACTAACTAACAATCATTTTTCATTGTTATTGAACCACCCGCTTGATCCTTGAAGTCCCCGCAGGGGAAGTTCGTAATGCCCATAACACCTGGCTATTTCGCGAGCTTTCGAGCCTGATGATCCCGCGTACCCTCAATCACGCAAGGGAAGTTCATAATGGTCGCATCACCTGACCATATAGAACTTTTGGGCCTGATGATCCCACGTACCCTGAATCACATATCATTTGGGAGGAGACAGTTCAGAGAAGCCGATTGTGGGAATAGGCTTATCTGTTGTCTCTTTTATCTTCCACTTAAAATCCTACGCACGTGTTTGCCGTGTGTGGAGACCCGTAACGCTGGAGAAGAGGATCCTGGTCGATTGAGGGAGACTGCTGCCCGCGGACAGTACGATCCCAACACGCATTCTTTGGCCTCGGATTCGGTAAAACGGGAGACTGAGTCTGGTCAGCTCAGTCAATCGGCTGGTGTCACAGTTCATGAATAAAATGGCTCCACTACTGTATCGTGGATGCCGGGGTAATGCTGTGTCACTACACAGGTATTCGGGGGTCTGTGGGACCGGTTGCAGCTCGCAAGGTTCCAGAGTTGGTTACTCTTGGTTCTCGAGCGGGTCTAGCAGCCCGTGACTACTTCCTCCGATGCTATATCATCATGACGTGCCTGGCGCAATGAGCCGGTTTGCGGCCAACGTCCCCGGTGTGGGGCTTCCTGGTGGGTGGGCATGGCAGGGTGATGAAACCTATTATACAGGTATGGCGACAACCCGGAAGGATCAAAACTTTTTAAATTCCGCCAAAGTTGAGAGTGAACTCCGTAAAAAATGGAGACGTTGTGGGGAAAACGTTTGCGCCCAATGTGGGGAAAATCAAACAAGAGACCTCGTCGTGATGCCCAGTCATCCGATGAGGGAAGTGTAAGGTCTTCTCCCAAGAAGGTAGACAGTAGATCAGTTGAGTTTTGTGCGCCAGTGCCTCGTTTTCTTGTCGTGAAAGTGTAAGAAGAGGGTAAAACTTTTAAAGAGATGCCCCTCTTCTTTGTTGCCCGAACGCTGGGAAAAACGTACCCAACTGGTATTAGGTCGGTAAGAAAACTGTCGGATGGCACAATATTGATTGAAGCAGAAACTAAGGCCTCATCCGCGCTTCAGAAATGCGAAGGATTTGGCGAGTATCGTATCTCGGTACAGCCACATAAGGCACTGAATACTTCTAGTGGCGTCGTTACGGACCGTTACCTTGCGTATGTTACGGAGGCAGATTTTGTACAGGAAATGGCACCGCAAGGTGTCATTGAATGTAGGAAACTTAACCCCCGAAACGGTTAGCCTTCTATTTCTATGGTGGTATCTTTCGCTGGTACTAGGTGTCCAGCATCGGTTAAGGTGGGGTACAACGTTTGTAACATTCGCCCCTATTATCCCAACCCGATGCGATGCTACAAGTGCCAGCGTTACGGTCACACCTCTAGTCGTTGTGGCAAACATTCCATCTGTGCCAACTGTGGACAGGACCAACATGAAGTTGAACTCTGTCCAAAAGCGGCACACTGCGTGAACTGTAAAGGTGCGCATGCATCGACTTCACGCCACTGCTCAACGTACTTAGAAGAGAAGGCTATCCAGGTCATCAAGACGCAAGATAGGATACCGTATTTTTAAGAAGAAGTACAAAGAGACTGCGTCGGTCACTTTTGCGAAATCCTTCGCACAAGTGGCTGCAAAGAAGACAGCAAGTGTCCAGACTCAGACGGAGTCAGTGCTTCGTCCGAGAGTAAAACCGTCAGTGCCAGCTGCGCCAAAAACGTCCGACACGGAAAAGGTGGCGGAATCGGTCCAAGAGACCAGTGTTCAGACCCCACAACGGGTCTGAATAAATCCCCCTCCCATAAAGGAGAACGCACTCAACCTCAGTTCTCCTCAACACCTAAGGCGAAGACCCCCCAGTCTTCTCCACAAACGAGAAGCGACCAGAGAATGGTCGCTTCTACAAAGCCCTTATCAGCCACTCCTGAAAAAGAGACTGATAAGGGATCCGTTGGTTCTCATTGGATACAAGTGAGATTTTTGACGCACAGCAACAAAGGCTATTTGTGCCTAACGCAGCCCATTTACATGACTACACTACATATTAAAAAACAATAAATTAAACAATAAATAAATAAATAAAATCAGTAAATTTACGCTTACTTAATAAAAGAAATCTTGCACTGACAAACACAAATAAATAACATAAAAAGTCGTGTTCGAAAATACTAAACTAACTAACTATTTATTTTAACTAAAATCATTTTTTTCTTATTTTACCAACAAGTTTGAAATATTCTTTGAAAATTAGTTTATTGTCTATAATTACACCCAGATATTTAAAGTTCTTAACCTTCATTAGTTCAATATTATTTACTGTTATGTTACGAGGGTTACCTTTTATGTTTTTACAAACGACCACTAGATGGCAATATTGAAATGTGTCATTACTATATTCGTAAAATTTTACATTTGTTATTGTGAAATCAGGGGCAGCTTATAAATCGACCAGGTAGTATGTTGACAGTGAGCGTTAAAATAAAAACAAGTTTGTGGAAAAATGGATATTACTCGTGAAGGTTTTCGTTGGACGATTTTCTTCGATTTTAGTAGAAGCCTAACTCAACAACAATGCATAGATTCACTCCGTTCAACATTTGGTAATGAAGCACTATCAGAAAAGACTGTTTACAATTGGTTTGCAGAATTTCATCGTAGTCGTGAGTCCGTCAGTTATGAAGGTCAACCAAAATCGGTTGTGATTCAAAAAAACGTCGATGCTGTGCGGAACATGATTGAAGAAGATTGGCATGTGACTTACCGTGAGATAGAGGCATCCTTTGGTATATCGCAGGCTGCCACACATGCGATTTTGTATGAACATTTAGCTTTGAAAAAGATCTGTTCCCGATAAATTCCGCATAATTTGACCGAAGCTCAAAAACGGCTTATGAATGCTAAATAAATTCAACCTAGGCACTGCAAAATTCGTATACAACATCGTTACAGGTGGCGAAACTTGGATTTATTCATATGCACCGAAAATTAAGCAACAATCCACTGTTTGGGTCTTCCAAGATGAACCGAAACCCACAAAAGTTGTTCGTTCACGAAGTACTTCCAAGAAAATGATCGCTTGTTTCTTCGGTTGTACTGGACATGTCGCTAACATTCCTTTAGAGCAGTGGTACTCAACCCTTCCTACCGCCCACTAGTGGGCGGTAGGAATTTTTTGGTGGGCGGTAGGGGTTTTATCCAATGCTGGCTACTTTCCGTTTTTTTTTTTTTTAATTTAATTCACGTTTTAAAAACATGAAAATGGAAATTTTTTAAAGTATTATTTAAAAAAATTTCATAGCATTATTGAAAAACATTTTCATTAAGTTTTCATAAAACTCTTTACGTATAAATAAAAAGATAAATTTAACTACATGTTTTCATTAAACCTCTACTCAAAAATTACGGGTAAGGGAAGTGTGGGTACTCTGTTACACAGGGTACTTTGTGACATCCAACGTTGCCACTGTCCAATAAGAGATGATGCAGTAAGTTGTTTTATAAAGATTTTTGCAACTAAATTTTGCGAAAGTATTTGGTAAGTTATTATTATTATACAACAGGTGGGCGGTATGAAAATTTTTCTACCAATAGGGATGCTAAAGTGGGCGGTAGGTATGAAAAGGTTGAGTACCCCTGCTTTAGAGAATCGGACAACAGTAAATGCTGAATGGTATACAACAATTTGTTTGTCAGAAGTCATCGACAAAATCAGGAAAAACGACCAAAAACGTCGCATCATTCTTCATCATAACAATGCAAGCTCCCAGACAGCACGTCAAACAATTGATTATTTGAAGAAGAAAAACAGTGAATTAATGTCTCATTGCCCGTATTCACCTGATTTATCCTATAACGACTTTTTTTTGTTCCCTAATGTCAAACAAAAAATGCATGGACAGCGCTTTTCATCACCAGGAAGCTGTTGAAGCCGTCGAAAACCATGATACCAACTTCAGAGTGGGAAAATGTTTCGAGAATTGGTTTGAATGCATGCAAAAGTATATAAATCTTAGAGGCGAATATTTTGAAAAGCAATAAAACAGTTTGTTCCAAAAAATATTTTTCTTTCTTAGTTTTTGTAAAAGCTTAAAAGGAAGCCCTCGTATACGCTTAAATATTGCAGATACTCGTATATATATGTATAAGTTGAAAAGAAGATTCTACGCGAATTTTTTGGCGCCCCATGGCACCTGTGACTTGACAGTTACTTGCTTGTCGACTGTTGTTTGCCTTAAATGTTTTACCGCAGGGTTCATATTCGAAGAGTTTGTAACGAATCGATCAGTCCCCTGGAATAAAGAACCAAACTTTCACAAATCACCAGTACGAGAATTTCTTTGAAATGGGGTTGCCATTGTTTTTTGTCTTTAATTTTACAAAGGGTATAAAATAACATTTTTAAAATTCAGATAATAAAATAAAAATTAGGGTTAATGTTCCGTATAAGTCCAGCAAAACTAGGCTTATATATTTAGAATGAATCACAGAACACATTAACAACTCAACACGGGGACATGGGTCGCTAATCCGGGATTGTCCCGCCTAATCCGGGACGGTTGACAGCCTTACCAATACTGCATTCTCACCTTTGAAAGGACTATATTATATGATTTTTTTTAGATTATTTTATCTTTTCTAGATAATTATTTTTTTAATTTACTTTACCTTTGTTTAGATCACAAAAAGGTGGTATTATCTTGTCTTTGACTATAGTGCGTTCAAAGGTGAGTATGCAGTACAGGACATATGGAGTAGTTCTTTTTCATACTCTTTAATGGTTTATACCACAGAGTACATAAACTAACAGAGAGAAGGTGTTAGTTTTTGATGTGGCCGTCTCATTCGTTTGTTTAAATTTGCGGCAGCCATTTTAGTATGAAAGTTGTGTTTTAGATTTGAATTATATTGTTTAATTTACTTTTAAAACACATACTGTGTATTTATATTCTAGTTGGAGAGTGTTTTTGACATCAATGGACAAAAATAGTGCTTTAGTTTAGATTTATTAGGTTGAAAACAGGTTAGCGTCACTTCGCTTTCTGCGAATATTTTAATATTTTAACTATTTAAAGACAATTTTTAAATAATGATGTTGTGTGAAGCATTTGGTTGCTATAATAGGAGTAGTCAGAAAAGTATGCAACAAAAAAGAAAGGAAAAAGTTACGGAAATCAAATCATTTAGGTAAGTCTTTAAACTCATATTTTATTCACTGACATTTAATATATGACAAACCTCTTTAAAAATTGCGTAATGTATGAAATAATCCGATATATTCCTATCTATTTTTTGACAGATTTCCTACAAATCCTGATAGGCGAAGACAATGGATAAAAGCTGTACGTAGAGAAGGATGGGCACCTAAAGGGACAAGTGTTTTGTGCTCCAGCCATTTTACCAAAGGTTCATTTGACCGAACATCACCATCTTGTGTTAGATTACGTTCAACAGCTGTTCCGACAATATTTCGTTCATACCCGAAACACCGACAAGTTGTAAGTTTGTTTAAATTTTTATATAATCAATATTTTTTGTACAGTCAGTCCGTATTAAAAAATGAGCATGTAAAAGCTAAAGAAAAATAATTTAGTGAAAAATTTCATGATATAAATTAAGTTACACATTATAAGGTATGAATTTTGGTTAATGTTATGTATTAGTCCACCAAACCTAGGTTTGTATGCTTAGAATGAATTATATTCTAACGTTATAAACGAGAAGGCATGGTTGTAAGAGTGGGGAGTCAATAGTAATCATTCATGCATATGTAGTTGGCAGAGAAATACCCGTTTTTCACACGAGGAACGTCCGAATATAACTGATATTTTTGGAACTATTTATGAAGTTAATATTTTTCAAAATACGTATACTATAAATCTCATTGGAAACAGGCAAAAATTCCGTATGAGTACCTGTTCATATACGTCTAGCAAGTTTAAGTTTTTTCTGTCTAAAATTTTTGCTAACTAAACCTAACCTAATAAGTTTTATCATTTATTGTTTTCATATAGTGAAGATATATAAATGTTTTATTGTCAACTGACAATAACTGAAGCGCCTCTAGTGAGATTTTGGATAGTCGAGTTTGTGACAAGCATGGGAATATGTTCTTAGAAGTGGAAAGACAGTTAAAGACCATTTTAGAGTGTGTTCCCGTGTGTTTCAATAAATATCACATGAAGATACCATTGAACCTGTCAAAAATATCCTACCCAAGTCAGCCATGATGTGAATGCAGTAGCGCCTCTATCGGTAGTGTCAGATGCCAATACAGTTTTAATAAATTTATATAATTTAGCATCTATGAATGCGACGAAAAACGGAATTTTCTATTTCAGACATAAAATTGGTAGGTCGGAATATATTGATATTTTTGAGAATTCTCTTTTAATAATGTTAATATTCTTCAAAATAAGTATACTATAAATCTCATTTAAACCATTTAAATGTGACTTAAAGCGTATAAATACTGAAATTTTATTATTCAAGTTTTTCTTAAAAACGCTAATAGGAGCTAAATGTTAACAAACACTTATTAAATAATTGCTTAGATTTCGAAACGGATAACTATCAAGTACTTATTTAGATTTCAGTTTTGAATAAAAATATTGGAAATGATAAAGTGTATCGTAAATGTTGTGTTTTGAAAGAAAGGGGCGGCGCTTCGCCAGGTCCAAATCTCATTCCAACTAGCATACACGGTTTCTCTAACGAGTTGTCCGTGGTGGACTTATACGGAACATTAACCAAAATTAGAAATCGTACTTTACAGCATGTATTTTTAGAAATATATTTTTTATTTGGTTCATTGTTCAAGAAGACTTTTGTTCAGAGTTATTGTTTAATAACTTTGAACACTAGCATCTTCTTGAATAAAGCTTAACCCTGTTTCTTATAAATACGACTAAACTGCTTATTTAAACCCCTATCTCTCTGGAGAAGGGATCAAAACGTATTCGGTCCGGTTAACTTAAACATCAAAGTTGTTTAGTTCTAGAGGAACTGGTTCGGCATACATTCGACTACCGATTCGCTTTGTTTCATATTTTTACTATTTTTCATAAATTCATATACTTAATCTTATATTGTAATAAAACTTTTAAACTTAATACTAAAAATCGTATTCTCATATCTAACGTGTGTAACCATTCACCTTTAAATAGTTAAGTGCACAGTTAAGATCCAGACTAACTACAAGATGACCGATCCGTCGGTTGGTAAGTACCAAAATATATCATTTAATCACATATCATAATGTTGAACCCTGGATAAAACTCACGCTTGGTACCCAAACTCCTTAGTTAGGAATCTCACTTCAGTTTGAGAATAAAATTCTTATATTCACCATTTTTATTTGGCTTTTGATACAAAATTGTCTTCGGACATTGGCTTCCGGTCTAATGGCCCCTTTTGTCTAACACGAAGGCTGCCGATTATGTGGATTATGCCTAGAGATGGGAATTTATTTTTGAATATCGATATATGCACGATTCGATATATCGTAAGTGTGATATCGATATTCGATATATATCGAAGTAAAAATATCGATATTTTCGATATATCACATATTATTTTTTTATATTAAAATGTATAATTCCAGTGGAAAATAGGTAAATTCAGAGAATAAAACACAATTAAACTGTTTATTTTATTTATTATATTTGTTTTAACCCTAGCGACACATAAAACATTTGATCATAAACGTAGATATAGGCTATTCCAAACGTTTAGGTAGCACTAGCTTTCAAAACGTTTAGCTTAAGCTTTGTAAATCATACTCACATTACAAATTCTATAATCCGTCTCAATTTGTAATACGAAACTAGATCTGTTTTCTTTGGAGACTGTTGTGGTGTAAACAGACTTTGGCGTATCCGTGTGAACCAATACTATGTTAATATTATAAATGTATTGTCAATATACAACATAAAAAATGAACTTTCCCTGTTAGTTACGTATTACAAAATGAGACAGATAATAGATTAAATGGATTGTCATTATAAAATGTCCTTTTCATTGCATTTTAATTTTTTGTCATTCTTAATAAAAATTTCCCATTTATTTATTTTGTCTTTTAAATACATACGCAAATAGCCTTTGTTGCTGTGCACCAAAAATGTTAACTAACTAACTTTTAAATACATAAAAATGTGTCATATTTTTAATAAATGTCATTCGTTTCCATGGTTTCACTGTTGGAATTTTAAATTTTCACGTACCAAATGTGAAACATGAAATAACCCAAGCAAGGTCCTTTCTCGTGACATCCTAAAAAAAATCTCATTTAGTTCCGTCTAAACGTTTGGATTAGCCTGAACAAATATTTCGTGGATATTTCTGACATTTGACATATTTACGGAATTGATATTTTTTTTTACAATTTACTATCAGAATATTATTTTTTATTACAATTTTTTTATATTATTACATTGGTAAGGGTTTGTGGATCAGATAATACTAAGATGTAATTTAATTTCTCTCATAATTAAATATACATACGAGCCCTGTCCACTTTCAGTTGGCCCAGCTATGAAATTTTCAGTTTCTTTAGAAATTATTAAATAATAAGGAAAAGTAAATGCTGCTTTGTACATTTTTTGACAATATAATCATATTAGAAGCAAAGGAGTCAAAGTTTATTCCGTAATATTTAATTTGTGATTATAAAAATAATATTCGTAAAACAAACGTATTTTTTGAGTTCATGTATTATTGTACTGTATATAAAATAATTGGGTTTTTGCGGTAGCTATTCGTAGTAGGCGTTGGAAAACAAAGTTTGTTTATTGACTGTGATGTATTAAAAGTGTTAAGTCTAAATAATTTTAAAACATGGGCAGAGGCAAAGCTATTGATGAAAAAATTTGGTTAATCATTGTGAACTTGTGAAAAATCAATTCCGATATCGGAAAGTTATTAGGTTTGTCAAGATACAGTATTAGAAATATTGTAAAATTGTACAAAACAAGTGGTTCAGTTGCCCCAAAGCCCCAGTACGTGAAGAAAACTACACTGACGGACAATGACAAACGTGCATTGAAAAGAATTATTAAGGATAACAGACGTGCTAACTACAGTCAATTGAGTGTACTGTCGAGCGATGTTGTTGGAAGACGTGTTTAAAGGTCTACATGTCATAAGGAAGCTAAAAAATTAGGATTTGGAACCTATAAGGTAATATTTTTTTAATCGGCCTCTTAAATGTATATTTACAGAAATTTATAAAACTTTCTTAGGCCAAGGAAAAACCATTGTTGACGTCTAAGCAAAAGAAAAACAGGTTGAAATGGGCAAGAGAACATAAAATATGGATTTGTGAAAAGTGGAACAGTGTGCAATGGAGCGATGAGTCTAGGTTTTAAGTCTGTGTAGGGAACAACCAGAGCAGAGTTGTTCGTCAGAAACATGAAGCATATCATCCCGATTGCTTGAAAATGAAGGTGAAATTTCCAGCATCTGTCACGGTGTGGGGTTCAAAGTCTGCAAGAGGTGTAGGAAAACTTCACTTTATCGATGGTAATGTTAACACAGCCAAAAATTTAAGTATTTTAGAGGAGTCTCTGTTGCCAACTATGGAACATACATTAATCTCTGGGGAGGATTTTATTTTTCAACAAGATGGAGCCGCTTGCCATACGTCAAAAAAATCTTTGAAATGGTTCCGTGATCATTCTATTCCACTTTTAGAGTGGGTTTCAAGTAGCCCAGACTTATCCCCCATCGAGACACTTTGGCACGAAATGAAAAAACGATTGCGTATAACACCGGCTAGAACAATTCGAGAATTAAGGCTAAAGCTTCAAGAAATATGGGATAATTTTACTCCTCGACAATGCCAAGACCTTGTAGATACTGTGCCTAGAAGGATTAATGCCGTTATAAAAATGAAAGGTGACGTTACCCAGTGGTAACTTCTGAAATAGGTTTCCAAGTTAATGGCTTTCCAATGGAAACATTATTTTTTTCTTATTAATTTACTTTAATAGTTGTAAATATTAATCGTAAATCTCTAAAATGTTTAATTGAAAATAAAATATTACCTAGATTTCATAAGCTATTCGCATTCTGTTAATTGAACACCAATAAGTAAATATTTAGTAGCTGGGCCAACTGATAGTGGACAGGGCTCGTATATTTAAATGTAAAAAATATACAAGAATACCGATATTTTGCGCGAATATCGATATATTAAGCGATATATCGCATTTAAAATATCGATATAAAAATATCGATATATTTTTCTAAAGTATCGATATTTTCAAAATATCGATATATCGTTCCCATCCCTAAATATGACACATCGGGGGCTGGATTAGACGTTAAATCATCATAATTATTAAACTTAAAACAGTAATCATTTCGATATGTTTACTTTCTATCATGGCTCTCTACATATTTTATACAAATTATACGATATAAAAGATTCGTATCAGGACCCGCTACAACTTTTTCAAGAGATTGTGTGTGTTAGCGACTGATGAGAGCTGTTATATCTGAAAATGCTCTCTTAAACTATAATACATATTTGAATGATACCTCGCCAGATCGTGTTTTTTATTACATTAGAATATTAACTCTCTCTTTTTCTTTCTCTCTGAAGAATGTACTCTTTTATGCAAATACAGGCCTGCTGATTGCGAAAATGACTTGTCACACTGAACACATTTGAATGGTTTCTCTCCAGAATGTACTCGTTTGTGTAAATACAGACCTGATGATTGAGAAAATGCTTTATCACACTGATCACATTTAAATGGTCTCTCTCCAGAATGTATTCGTTTGTGTTGCGTAAGATGGGATGACCGTGAATATGCTTTATCGCACTGATCACATTTAAATGACTTCCCCTCAGAATGATTTCGTTTGTGTTTATTGAGATACGATGAATTTGAAAATGTTTTATCACACTGATCACATTTAAATGGTCTGTCTCCAGAATGTAATTGCTTGTGGGTAATAAGATATGATGAATATGAAAATGCTTTATCACACTGATCACATTTAAAAGGTTTTTCTCCAGAATGGGTTCGTTTGTGTATAGCAAAATATGTTGAATATGCAAATGTTTTATCACAATGATCACATTTAAATGGTCTCTCCCCACTATGAATTCGTTTGTGTTCAGCTAAATGTGATGAAGATGAAAATGCTTTATCACATTGAATACATTTAAATGGCCGCTCTCCAGAATGTTTTCGTTTGTGTTCAGTGAGATGTGATGATTGTAAAAATGTATTATCACACTGATCACATTTAAATGGTCTCACTCTAAAATGTACTCGTCTGTGTTTTAAAAGAGTTGATGATCTGAAAAATGTTTTATTACATTGATCACATTTAAATGGTCGTCGTGCAGAATGTACTCGTTTGTGTTCAATGAGATGTGATGACTGTGTATATGCTTTATCACACTGATCACATTTAAATGGTCTCTCTCCAGAATGTAGTCGCTGGTGACTAATGAGAGCTGGTGACTTTGAAAATGCTTTATCACACTGATCACATTTAAATGGTCTCACTCCAAAATGTACTCGTCTGTGTCTAAAAAGAGTTGATGATCTGAAAAATGTTTTATTACATTGATCACATTTAAATGGTCGTTGTACAGAATGTACTCGTTTGTGTTCAATGAGATGTGATGACTGTGTATACGCTTTATCACACTGATCACATTTAAAGGGTCTCTCTCCAGAATGTATTCGCTTGTGACTAATGAGAGTTGATGACTTTGAAAATGCTTTATCACACTGATCACATTTAAATGACTTCTTTCCAGAATGTACTCGTTTGTGTTCAGTGAGATTTGACGACTGTATATATGCTTTATCACACTGATCACATTTAAATGGCCTCTCTCCAGAATGTAATCGCTTGTGTCTAATTAGAGCTGAGGACAGTGAAAATGCTTTATCACACTGATCACATTTAAATGGTCTCTCTCCAGAATGTAATCGCTTGTGTCTAATGAGAACTGATGACAGTGAAAATGCTTTATCACACTGATCACATTTAAATAGTCTCTCTCCAGAATGTAGTCGCTTGTGACTAATGAGAGCTGATGACATTGAAAATGCATTATCACACTGATCACATTTAAATGACCTCTTTCCAGAATGTAGTCGTTTGTGTTCAGTGAGATGTGATGACTGTGTGTATGCTTTATCACACTGATCACATTTAAATGGTCTCTCTCCAGAATGTATTCGCTTGTGTCTAATGAGAGCTGATGAATATGCAAATGCTTTATCACAATGATCACATTTAAATGGCCTCTCTCTAGAATGTTTTCGTTTGTGTGCAGTGAGATGTGATGGCTGTAAAAATGTTATTTCACTCGGATCATATTTAAATGGTCTCTCTTCAGAATGTAATCGTTTGTGTTCAATGAGATGTGATGAACATGAAAATGCTTTATCACACTGATCACATTTTAAAGGTATTTTATCAGAATGTACTCGTTTGTGTATATAGAGACCTGCAAATTGTGAAAATTCTTCATCACACTGATCACATTTAAATGGTCTCTCTCCAGAATGCATTCGTTTGTGGATATTGAGCGTTGATGTTGAAAATATAGCATCACAATGTTCACATTTAAATTGCCCCTCTCCAGAATGTATTTGATTGTGTTCAGTCAGATGTGATGAGCTTGTTGTGGGTTGTTTAGACTGATCTGATTCACTGGAAGGAGTCCCACTAGCTGCAAACAAACTTGTATTGGTTAAAGAGACAAAATTTCTGTTACTGAAATAATATTAATTTCTAATATAAACTTTTCCTTTTCCTTATTTGTTTCAATAAGTCTCTTTCCTTATTTCACTCAATAAGTCTCCGGTTTGACATATATATATATGGCAACACTGTTGACAGACCCATATGATTTCTTGATAGTACCAACCTTCAAACGATACCTGTGAACATTTCATGACATTCTGACAATAAGTTTGGAGGTTACAGTGGTTTTAGTGACTTTAGTTTTGTAATTTTCAAAAGAATGGATAAAAAAAAGAATTTCGTGTGTTGACTAAATATTGTTTTTGGGTGGGAAAAAATACTGTTGAAGCCAAACAGTGGCTTGATAAGCGTTATAGAGACTCTGCACCAGGCTAATCAAGTATTACTGATTGGTATGCTGAATTTAAACGCGGTCGTACAAACACCGATGATGCTGAACGCTCTGGTCGCCCAAAATCGGCAGTAGTTCCGGAAAACATAAAAAAAAGTCCACAAAATAGTTTTGAAAGACCGTAAAGTGAAGTTGCGTGAGATAGCTGACACCTTAAAGATATCAGAAGGTAGTGTGTTTACAATTTTACACGAAAATTTGAGCATGCGTAAATTGCTTTCGCTTACACTGGACCAAAAACAACGCGTCGACGATTCAGAGCGCTGTTTGGAGCTGTTCAAGCGAGATAAAAAGGATTTCTTGCGTCGGTATGTGACAATGGATGAAACATGGATCCACTACTACACACCTGAATCAAAAAGATCATCAGTTGAGTGGACAGCAGTCTGTGAAAGTCGTCCAAAGCGACCAAAAACTCAAAAGTCAGCTGGCAAGGTTATGGCATCCGTATGTTGGGACGCGCATGGTATTTTGTTTATCTCAAGAGATAAAGGTAAAACTATCAATAGCGAATACTACATGGCATTATTGGATCGATTGAGTGTAGTAATCAAGAAAAAACGGCTTCACATGCAAAAGAAAACAGTGCTCTTTCACCAAGACAACTTCCCGTGTCACAAGACCATGAAAACGATGGTTAAATTGAATAATTCATTCTTCGAAGCGTAATTCACGCTTCGAATTGCTTCTTCACCCACCGTACTCTCCAGATCTGGCCCCCAGCGTCTACTGGCTTTTTGCAGACCTCAAAAAGATGCTCCAGGGGAAGAAATTTGACTCAAATGAAGAAGTGATTGCCGAAACCGAAGCCTATTTTGAGGGCAAAGACAAATCGTTCTACAAAGAAGGCATCGAAAAGTTAGAGGAGCGTTGGAATGAATGTATCACTCTTGAAGGAGAGTACGGTAATGAATAAAGTCGAATTTCTAAAAAAAAATTGTTTTTCTTAGTTAGACCGGAGACTTATTGAGCGACGTGGTATGTATGTGCTGCCTTAGAGGACTCGTGGAGTGATAAGGATCAATTACTGATTCTGAAGAACCTTGATAGTAATTTTATTACCAGTTTTTAAATTTTGGTTAATGTTCCGAATAAGTTCACCACAGACAATTCGTTAGAAAAACCGTGTATGCTAGTTAGAATGAGATTTGGTCCTGGTGAAGCGCCGCCCCTTTCTTTCAAAACATAACATTTACGATTCACTTTATCATTTCCAATAATTTTATTCAAAACTGAAATTTAAATAAATACTTGATAGTTATCCGTTTCGAAATCCAAGCAAATTTTTAATAAGTGTTTGTTAACATTTAGCTCCTATTAACGGTTTTAAAGAAAAACTTGAATAATAAAATTTCAGTATTTATACGCTTTAAGTCACATTTAAATGAGATTTATAGTATACATATTTTGGAGAATATTAACATTATTAAAATAGAGAATCCTCAAAAATATCAATATATTCCGACCTACCAATTTTATGTCTGAAATAGAAAATTCCGTTTTTAGTCGCATTCATAGATGTTAAATTATGTAAATGTATTAAAACTGTATAAAGCATTTATATATCTTCACTATATGCAAACAGTCAAAGATAAAACTTATTAGGTTAGGTTTAGTTAGCAAAAATTTTACACAGAAAAAACTTAAACTTGCTAGACGTATATAAACAAGTACTCATAAGGAATTTTTACCTGTTTCCAATGAGATTTATAGTATACGTATTTTGAAAAACATTAACTTCATAAATAGTTCCAAAAATATCAGTTATATTCGGACGTATCCTCGTGTTAAAAACGTGTATTTCTCCGCCAACTACAGATGCATGAATGATTACTATTGGCTCCCTACTCTTACGACCATGCCTTCTCATTTCTAACGTTATAATATAATTCATTCTAAGCATACAGCCTAGTTGTGGTGGACTAATACGGAACATTAACTTAAATTTTATTAATGATCGTTAGTAACAAACATGTAGATTCTGATTAATAGAAATTTTAAACAGACGCTATAAACCAGGGGTGTCAAACTCATTTCAGCCCCGGGCCATTTTTCTAACAAGTAAAATTCACACAACAAATAGTTAAACTGGCATTAAGGTATAGTCAGCAAAATTCAATTGTTTGACTCGATGTGAAGTCGTAACCAACGTTTGTGCAACACTTAACCAAGGAAGCCTTGGTTGAACTCACGTCAAATGCGAAGTTAGCTATGCATAGTTAACGTATGGTTAACTTTGCATTGTATGACTTTCCTGCAACAGTTTACTAAGGCAACCGTAGTTGACCATTTGCTTATGGTTTACTGAGCTTCCAGCAACCGGCCCTGCGAGTTTGGGGTAGTCAATGTGAATTTAACCATTTATTAGATAAATTATAATAATTTATTGTTATCTACAACTAGCAAACTGTTTGCTATTATTCTCATGTACTTGTATTTAGTAAATGGAAACTGGGAATATCAGTATTGGAAGTTTACAACTAACACAATACTATTATATTAATAAGTTACCTGTATCTTGCACAGCTGCACTCTCCTCATATTCACCGTTATCTTCACATTCTGATTTTATGTCAACCTCCTCAGTCTTGATGATATTAGTGTTGTAGTCATACTGGGACATGTCGTCAGTAGATGATATAATACATGTTTTCCGAGTATTGTGACTCTCTGAAATATAAATGCTTATAGTTCCCGTTCAAGGTAAGTTTTCAGTTCACTCGAGACAGGGAAATGATTTAATTTAACTCAGTTAACGCAGTAAATATTTTTTACAAACAATTAATAATATAATAAAAATAATAATAATAATAAAAATAAGAATAAAAAAAATGCCCTGTTTTTCATATTTACAGAGGAAAAGATTTGGACAACGGTGAAGATATTCATTTGGTTGACGGGAGCATATAAAATATCTTAATGCCGAAGGGTCTTACACATTTCTAGGCATCAGTGAGAGGGATGTCCAGGATGTCACTCTTATTAAGCAGGCCCTTCGCAGCAAGTATATGGCATGACTTAGGCAGATATGGAGATCATGTCTGTCTGGCAAGAACAAGATCGCTGCCACAAACATGCTTGCTGTCCCTTTAATTTCACACACTTTTGGTGTAATGAAATGGAATGTTGATGATTTTAAGGATATCGACAGGAGTACCAGAAAGATCATGAACATCAATCGAAGTCTTCACCCGAAATCTTCTGTGCAGCGCATTTACCACCCTCGTCAAAATGGGGGTCGGGAATTACTTAATCTGGAGTGTTTGCACGATCGACTCGTCCTGGTTACAGCTAACAGTCTCCTCAGAAGTCAGGACCCACTATTACAATTCGTTAGTGAGCACGAATTTAGTGGCAAAGGGACGTTTCTATACCAGGCAGCGCGAAGAGCAGCAACGAGATTTAACCTGGCAGACTTGAGTCCCGCCAGGGAAAAGGCTGGAGTACAACTCTCTCGGGAGGAGTACAACTGAGTTACCAGTTCGGTGAAACGAGGCGAGACAGACATGTTGACAAAAGAACACATGAGTAAAAGTATGCACTCTGTGTTCTTCAAACATATTACAAGTCTAGAGTGGTCCACCGAACTCACATTCTCGTTTCTTATGGCATGCTTATACAACTCTTTGACCCTCACATAGGAAAAATAATAAAACATCTAAAAAAATATCCCCCTAAAAATAAAAACAAATATGTTCTAATCGAAAAAAAAAAAAAATTTTTAAAATTATGAGTAGGGTATCAAATGAAAGCCCTTAGTACGTCTATTAACGATCAAAATTTTATTTTTGCAAAATAAATTATTTTGACGCAATTTATGACAAAATTGTGCGAAAAAAAATTTGTTCCAAACCCTGTAGGTGTGGAACAAATTCCACACCCTGTAGCCCAGATGGTTTAGACTAAAAATCGGAAAAAATTCTAAGTAATGTTTCTGACGTTAAGATTTTTACATCATGCTTAGAGAATAGACCCGGTTAAGTGGTTAATAAAACTAGCTCTACTGACCTGTAGTGTATGCAGCTGTATCCTGTAGTGTATTGGCTTCACATTCACTGGTATTCACAGGTTCAGACTTGATGTAAATCTCTTCAGTGTTCATGTCATCACGATATACACCTGTAGCTCCATCTGTAACACCTGAAATAAACACATCACAGACAAATATAACAAATCAATGCACTTCCCTGGTTTATGTCGTATCGAATGACGAGTGTTCAACACAATAAAAATTAAAAATATAATGTAGCCAAAATATTTATTTATTTATTTATTTATTTAATTTATTTGGGTGACAAACAGAGTTAAGATAAATCCTAATAAGTCACCACGTAGATAATTTATACATACAATCGTAAAAGTTTGCAGTTAATAAGATTCACAAATATATGATACTTAAAATAAAACAAATTTTAATACAGTATATGACATGTTACAATTAATTAAATCACATAATTGAACCATTGTTGGATTCTAAGTTGTAGTTTGATCCTGCAATAATCTGTCAATTTCTGACTTATATTGTGAAAATCGCAAGAAGAATATATATGAGGTATCCAAAAATGAATTAAAATCAGCCCCCCCACCGGTCCCGTGTGAAGTGAGGACCTTTTTTTGCTCTTCACTTGAAATTGTAATTTTGCCCTGGGTTTATGATAAGTTTTAAATATATAATATTTCTTTATAAAAATTATGTATAATTGGAACCCTCCCAAGCCAAAAATCTGTGTGCGCGGCTGATTAAAATATAACATAATTCTATTGAAAGGAAAGGAATTTGTCAATCTGTTACTACAGTAGAAAGTAGAGATTTTCCTAGTTATTATTTGAGGTACGTTAAAATTAATCAATTCAATAGCAGCGGGACAGTCAATCAAATTATTTGCAATTTTAAAAACGGTATTAAGATCTATTTTTAATCTGCGGTTAGAAAGACTAGTTAGGTTGAAGGTTTGGAGGCTAATATTATAATTATTTGTATAGTGACTATTTTTGAAGAATTTGTAATCTAAATATGACATAAAACGCTTTTGAATCGACTCAGTTCTATTGATATATATGCTATATTGCGGATTCCATATAACAGTGGCGTATTCCAAACGGCTGCAGACTAGTGATTTGTATAACGATATTATACTCTCTGGTTGTTTAAAATCTTTGCAAGACCTCATTATGAAACCAAGCATTCTGTACGCAGATCTAGTAATGTTGTATATATGTTTATTAAAGATTAACTTACTCTCGAAGTAAACTCCAGGATACTTAATTAAGTTACAACGTGTCAATGGAGTATTATATATTTCATATACAAAATTTACTGGGTGGTATTTCCTTGTAAATAACATAATTTTGCTCTTATCTAAATTTAAAAAAAGTATATTATTACGAAAATAGTTAGCAAAATTTGCAAATCGCTGTTCAGATCTATACAGTATTGAATACATTCAATGTTTTTATAAATTTTCAAATCGTCTGCGTATAAAGTAAATTTAGATTTCTCAAAACAGTAAGTAGTAAACATCATTTATAAAAATTATAAATAAAATAGGTCCTAAGTGCGATCCTTGTGGACCACCTGATGTTATGTTAATGAAATTTGAAGTATAATTATTAATAGCTACAGCTTGTGATCGGTTTGAAATGTAAGATTCCAACCACTTTAATAAATTACCATGGGTACCAATAGCTCGAAGTTTTTTTATTAATAAATTATGATTAACTTTATCAAAGGCCTTTTTAAAATCAGTATTATAAATATCACCTTTAAATCCAAATATCCAAATAATACCTTAACATATTGACTATACATCAATGAAACGAACTACTCATTGTAAAATATATGTTTTATTTGAGATGCTACATTAAATCTTAACCTCCTTAGTAAATCACAGTTTTAGGAAAAATAAATCCATCAGAGATGCTACTTTAGAATTCATTCTCGAATTATCCGAATGTTTTGAAACTAAAGACTTTTGCTTATCTACCTTCTTCAATATAAGCAAGGTTTTTGACTGTGTTTCTCGCGATATATTACTTGCTAAATTGCTCTGTACGATTTCAATCATAGTAGCTGTTTACTTACACAATCTTACCTAATTAACAGAAAACAATTTGTTTGTATAAATAATTCTAGATCAGTGATTCACTCTATTTAACCTATGAAGTACCACAGGGTTCAATTTTAGATCAGTTAATATTTTTATTTACTCAACGATTTCTCTTCTGCTATTAAGATTAAATCTATTTTAAATGCAAAAGGTACGACTTTTTAACCAGATAATTGTCACTAGAACGCTTGCAACATTTTGCAAGTGATCATTTATGTAGAGAAAACGACTGGTTTCTATCAAATAAATTGTCGTTAAATGAATATAAAACGCACATATAAAGGGTCTTTCAATAAGGACGCTCGATTTTAAAATGTAAATAAAACAAGTTGTGTGTGAGATATCCACTCATTTTTTTTTTTTTTTAATTTGAAAGTATATTTTATGGCATTAAGTGTGGAATATAACGTCGTTCAAATATCCGCCGCGGCTTTGCTTGGTGTCACGTATTCGGGAGGTCCAATTTTTAATGACTTTGTCGCATAAATCTGGCTGAATTTGCTGGATGGCGTTTGTTATGTTGACTTTGAAGGCGTAAATTGTATGCGGTTTATTCGCATAGACCTACGATTTAAGATAGCCCCAAAGGAAGAAGTTTAAAGGCGTTAAATCGCCCGATCTCAGTGACCAGTTCACGTCGCCGCCGCGCGAGATAACCATGCCCTCAAATCGCTCGTGCAGAATGTAAATCGTGGCATAAGCTGTATGGTACGTAGCGCCGTCCTGCTGGAATCACATGTTATCGGTATTCATATCATCCAGTTTAGGCCACAAGAAGTTGATTATCATCGATATGTAGCGCTCGCATTTGACGGTTATGGCAATGCCAGTTTCGTTTTGGAAGAAGTACGGGCCGATGATTCCGCCAGACCAAAATCCGCACCAAACAGTGACTTTCTCGGGATGCATTTGGTGCTGGTGTATCTCGTGTGTATTGGTATCGCCCCAAATCCGACAATTTTGTTTGTTCACATATCTATTTATCCAAAAATGGTCAACTTCCAACTGCTCCAGAGCCCAGCGAATACACGGCGTTGTCTATGATCGTTTACCTTAAGTTCCTGGGTTAGTTGGATTTTATACGGGTACAGACCCAAGTCCCGACGCAAAATTCGCCGTTGAAGTCACAGAAAGGCCAATCTCGTGAACGACGAGAAATTGACTGTCTTGGGTTTTCCCAAACACTGTCACGCACAGCAGCGATGTTTTAGCAGATCTTGCGTTTCGGTGACGTACTAGTGTTGGCTGATTATTTACCGAACCGGTTGACTCAAATTTGGCCACCAAACGTCGAATAGTCGACTCGGCAGGATGGTTGTGGCGAGGATAAAAATCACGTATTGCGCGGAACGTTTCTCGAACGGAGCAGTGAATTTGATAATAAAATTTGATGACTTGCACACGTTGTTCAACGCTATAACCATGGTGATTTGCCGTACACTACTAAACAATTGACAATAAATTTGACAAATGTCACTTTAACAATATGGCTGCTAAAACATAGCAAATTTCGAGCGTCCCTATTGAAAGACCCATTAATAAATAAATATTATAATTATTATTATAAACTGAAATGTGACAATAAAATATGTATAACAGTATTAAAAATTAAATAGTTGCAATTTTGCTTGTTACTGACCATTCCCCCATTTGGCCGTGTGCTCTATTTCAGTCTTCACTTTATATTCATCAGTAGCTACATATTCTGTCTTAATATAAAACTCTTGTTTAATAATATCACTATCTTTGGAATCAGCGGAAAGCATCTCACCGACTGTCTCTTCATTCATATTCACTCCTGGAACAATAATATACTGTCATATAAAAGGACCAGAACTAATAACTAGAATAAAGATAAGTAAATTTTTGTTTTTAATAAGTATTTTATATCTTAGAAGGAGTGGAATGGACACAAGAGAAGCAGAGAGAAAGAGAAACGGAGTAACAAATGTAGCAGAAGAATTGAGAAGGAGGGATAAGGAGTTACAGGAACAGGAAAGAACAGACAGAATAGACACATCGATAAATGTGAAAAGATATAAAGAGATAAAAGTGATAGGAATACCGAGATACCTAAAGGGGAAAAGAGAAAGATCAGGGGGTAGTCAGGAGGATAGAGAGGTTAAGATGCAGCAACGAAAAAACGTACAACAGATACTGGACAAAGCCAGAGTACAGGTTATGTAGAATATGCAAAGAAGAAGAGGAAACCTTGGAGCATTTAGCGAAGAGATGCAGAGAGATGGCAGTCTGGGAAGAAGGGATGTAGGAACTGATGAGTGAGGAAGACAAGGGTGAAAGATGGACGACAGAACTGGAGGCAAGAAGGAAGGAGATAGAAGAGAGAAGGTAGGAGGAGAATAGGAAGAAAGAGAGAGACACTGGAAGAAGAACAAAGAAATGATGAGTGAGGAATGCAAGGAAGAAAGATGGGCGGGAGAATTGGACGCAAGAAAGAAGGAGAGCAAAGCCGGAATAAGAATAGGAAGAAAGAGGGGAACACTAGAAGAAAAACAAAGTAACGAGATTAAAAATATATTGTAAATTATCCATATTGTAAGTTATATTTTTCTTTGTAATGTTTAATGCCCTAAACACCGCAAATTCTAGGAAAAATAAAGAATATACGAGGTCTTTTCAGAAAATAACCGAACGTTTTGAATTACGCGCCAACGGGCATATTTAGTGATAAGCGGTTGGCAGCAATACGTTGCGCATAACCTCCTCTGTAACCACATGTTCTTGGATTGTTCATATCTCGTTTAGTTTTCGTGATATTATTATCTGAGAGCAAAGTGTTTGTGTTAGTGGCGATTTTTGAAATGTGCGATTTTCTGGAGCAACGATGGAACGTAAAATTTTTCGTGAAACTGGGGAAAACTTTCACACAAACATTTCAACTTTTGAAACAAGTTTACGAAGATGATGCTCTGGGTCGTACGCAGTGTTACGAATGGTTTTCACGATTTAAAAGTGGTCATCAGTCAATTAAAGATGATCCTCGACCAGGAAGGTGTTCGAGTTTGACGAAAACCTTCGATGACTCCCACGAAAAATACACACAAAAAATGATAATTGGTTCAGAAAAAACAAAAAAATTCCTTCCTGTTCAATAAATGAAACGCGGTTAATAAATTCAAATATCTATATTATCAGGTCGTCAAGGATGAAACTTGTAGTTAATAATATTGCCAACTTTAACAGTTTATTATTTGATATTGGCTTAATATTTTACCGTACTGTTTTTTTTTTTTTTTTTTGGAAAGTTACACATCTCGCCTGTTTAAAGAAAACATTGTATGCTCTAAAAAATATCAAAAACTTTTTTTAAAATTAATTTTGTTGAAAATGGAACTGTCGGAAATTCGCACTATTATGCAGTATGAGTTCTTACGTGCAATTACGGCTCGCAGTCCACGCGAAACATTAATAGTGTATTTGGCTCTAGTGTTACTTCGCAGCAGACAATATCAAATTGCTTCGCCAAATTTCATACAGGTAACTTAAAAACCAAACAAAAACCTGGCTCATCGATCACTGGACGAAATGATGCAAAAACTTAAAGAAAAACAGCCTAGATTGGTCAACAGATCGACTCCTATATTATTACACGATAACGCTAGACCACGCACTGCACAAATGACTGTGGCAAAACTACTGGAATTGGAGTTGGAACTTCTTCATCATCCTCCATACTCACCAGACCTAAACACTGACTACCAGGAACCACATGTGTTATTATTATCTTAGTACATCTTTGATATTTTTTGAGTTTTGTTCCACAATTCTTTAACTGTATCGATTTTATACTGGTTACCTAGCTGATTATTTGAAGAATTGGGGCTTGATTAATGTCCATTTTCCAATTGTTCCTTTTTCCTTGTTCCATGGAATCAACTATTTTATTCTAAATTTCAAATTTATGTGTTATTAAACAGATCCGAGAATTCACCAGGGGAATTGAGTGTTGGGTTTGATATACAATTCAGGGTACTCATTTCGCAATGTCTTTGTACGTACCATCGATTTTTGGGGAATTAGTACGTTGGATTGTATGATTATCTAGCTTTCAATGTCTTTTTGGGTTTTCTCACTGTTATTGGAAATGGTTCTTATACGGTCGATGAACTTTATTTTTATTTTACATTTTATGTATATTTAAACAGGTTGTTAGCTCACTAGGGGAGTTGATTATTGGTCTTGATATACCGTTTGGGGTAGCATTATCGCATTGTCTCTGTGCGTACCATTGATTTTGGGGGATTGGTACGTCGAACTGTATCTCGATTGTTCCAGTTTTCAATGTCCGTTTGGGTTCTTTCACTGTTTTATCTTGATATGGGATTTTATGATTTTCAATTTAATTGTTGCATTACGTTGTACAGTGGGTGACACTGCAATCTCTGCGTATTGTACGTACCAGATTGTCAGGGAGGGTAGTGTTACTGGCTGTCATATTGATGTAATGTTTTTTTTTGTGAATTATTCATAAACGTTTTTGAATATTGTTAGTTTTATATAACGTAAATTAATAGGGTAGTTTGTCAAATTTAACTCATAGTCACATCTATTATTGTCATATTAAATTATTTTTCCTGTTTTCCTATCCTTCTGGATTTTCAAGTTTAAAATATTTTGTCAATGTCAGTTCCGCAACTTCACCACTCCTGGTGATGGAAGATGTATATGATGTTAGAATAACGTTAAAATTAGTATAGCACCTGAGCAAGCCAACAAATAGTTGGCGAAACGTTGTGTTACTTAAATAAACGTTCTGTCCAAAAAAGTTAGTTAGTTAGTTAAAATTTTTGGCGCACAGCAACAAAGGCTATTTGCGCCTAACGCAGCCCATTTAAATGACTACACTACATATTAAAAACAATAAATTAAACAATCAATAAATAGATAAAATAATTAAAAATACGCATACTCAATAAAAGAAATCTTGCAGTGACAAACACAAATAAATAATATAAAAAGTCTGTTCGAAAATTTGAACAGACTCAGGGTGATGGTAAGAGGCTGTAAAGGGCCCAATTGCCATCGAATATCACAGTCAATAACTAGAAACACATTAAAATAAGGTGCAAGACTTCACACATAAAACAATAAGTTCGATTCTCTCAGGAAGAGTATCAGCCTGTCCATGAGTACCCTGTCATCACCTAAAGCAACTGACAGGTCATAGCACAGGCCTAAGCTCTCCTTGACATCCTCGAACTGTATACACTCAGTTAAAAAGTGTAACACAGACAAATCTGTGTTACACGTCTCACAGATAGGGGACTCTTCTCCTCGAAGGAGGTGTCCATGGGTCCACCAACAGTGATCTGTCCAAAAAAGCTGAGTGAAATTTTTTCCTACATCTACTATATGTAAGTTATCAACCCCCATGGCCTTTTTATACAAATTTCATCCTTGACGACCTAATAGAAATAATTTAAAAAAAAACATGTTTTTCGTAATTCATTTTTTACTCTAATATCAGGATCAACTTCCATTAATATGCTCTGACAAGGTTTCAACCATTCCAATAAATTGTCTGTCTATGGCTGTGAAAAATGGCTGCTATGTAAAACCGACACTTAAAACTTTAAAAAGGGAACCAGCGAAACATAATGCCGCGTTTACATTCTTGCCGTGTCTATATACACACATATGCAACGGCAAAACCTAGAAAACAGTATGTATCGTATCGCATAACTTTAAAACTACATAAAAATAAACCGCACAAAAAGAGATTTGACTGTATAAAGGGATTAAACTGATCATCTATAACATAATACGCCAACGTGTGTCCATGCGTGCGTGGGAGGGTGGAACTTGTCTGAAATCTAATACAATTGAAGCGAGGTTCCGAAATGTAACGAAATATTCCGAAACTTACCGAGTTTATATTGACATATAACGCGTAATAATAATAGTTGTTGATTGATATGTTTACACAAAAATAATATAAATTAAAATTATAATTAGCAGAAAAATAATTATTTTAAAAAATATTTTTTTTTTTTATTATTTTAAAATTTTTCAATTTTGGTAGAAAATTAATGATCGCGCGATTCACAGCAATTTAAAATATAAAAATATATTTGTGTGCACTGCGGGTTGCATACTATCTAATCCTAGTTCACATTACAACCACGAATGTCGCAACTATCGCTGTCCAAAGCCGTAACGTGGGAGTCCGCTATCTTCCTTGTTTTATAATTTGTGCCCACAGATTATAATACCACAAGTTAAGTTCACCACAATCTAACGTTTTTATAAAATCTACCTATCAAAGTGGGATTTAGTATCCGATTGTACTGTATACTACCGTTTCTGAGATTGTTTCGTTTCAGGGAGAGATTAGTTTGTCGATCTGAGGGGATTTTGATAGATTCCGGTGAAGGTGTTCATTTTTGAGTTTAGGACTCTGTAGAATCAATTTTACAATTTAAATAAAAATCTGTATTCAAAAATATTTTAAAAAAGCAAAATAAGCATTCAACCAGTTTTAAATTAGTATTTTGATCAGTAAATGTAATAAAATATACAGGGTGTTTGTTTGAAACGGGGCACCCCGTAAATCTCCTTTATTTGTAAAGATACAAAAAATCTTCAGAACAAAAGTTAAACTAGACATAAAGACCCATCTAAAGGTTACTATAAGAATTCTGAGGCACTTCCGGTTTCACCGGAAATGATGTCAACTTTTGATCTAGCATAGGGAATCGATAATTTTATATTTTTTTCGTAAAAGTACATTAAACTATCTTTACAATGACACCAAAAAATCATATTTTTATGTTAACCATTTCAAAATGGCGACCGTTTATTTACAAAATAATAATCAACATAAGTTTTACAAAGTTGAACGTAGCAAGCTTTGAAAAAAAAACAAAATATCTCTAAAATATACTATTTGACTATTTAGAAGAAAAAAAACGATTACTTTTTACAATTATTTACAAAAAAAAAAAAAAATGGAAATGTTCGATCAAACCACCATTATTGTCCACACATTTTCTCATTCTTAATAAAAACTCTTCCATCGCCCTTATAAGAGTACACTCTTGGATATCCCGGATTGCACTTCTAACCATTTCTTCTAAATCTTCTATCGTCGTTGGTGTTGTCCGATACACTCTATCTTTTTTATTGTTTTCAAAGCTTGCTACGTTCAACTTTGTAAAACTTATGTTGATTATTATTTTGTAAATAAATGGTCGCCATTTTGAAATGGTTAACATAAAAATATGATTTTTTGGTGTCATTGTAAAGCTAATTTAATATACTTTTAGGAAAAAAATATAAAATTATCGATTCCCTATGCTAGATCAAAAGTTGACATCATTTCCGGTGAAACCGGAAGTGCCTCAGAATTCTTATAGTAACCTTTAGATGGGCCTTTTTGTCTAGTTTTGTTCTCTTTTATGATTAAACTTTTGTTCTGAAGATTTTTTGTATCTTTACAAATAAAGGAGATTTACGGGGTGCCCCGTTTCAAACAAACACCCTGTATATTCTTAATTTAAAAAAATCAATCTTTTTATTTAAATCTGGGGTAAAATCCAATTTGGAAATTTTTCATGATAAATCTGAGTTAATTAAATATTTCTACCTGGCAACCCTAAATTAAAAAAAAAGCATTAGTAATGAAAGTATTTATGTTTTTAATCCTTGGATGTAAAATTATCCGCCTGGAATAATATACCCTGTTCGAACTACAGAAATAGTAATAAAATCATGTGAGAGATTGAAGTCGCTATCCTATTGGCTCTCGCATAAAATTAATAGCTAAACAACCAACGAACGACGAGAGCTCGACAAAATTAACACGAGAACATTGCATGATTACTACTTCTTGATTTTGAACAGAGTATAGTTTAAATTATCACAACCGTTGAATAGTCTATTATAAATGATTGTACAAATCAGTGATTGAGATTTGAAAACAGTAAGTATCTTAAATTATCACAAGTTCACTTTAAAAAAAAAAATGATGTGAAGTGTGAATTTTCACACATTTCAGGGTTTTGCAGGTATTTAGTAAGTGAATGATGATTATTTAGGATGCCAAAACAAATTTAATATTAATTTTTTTTTTTTTGTTAATTTAAATTCGAACGTCTAATACCATTATTTAGGTTTCTAAATATGTGCAGTATTTTTTTTTTTTTTTTTATATATAGCAAGGTTCATTAAGAATTTTAAAAATGAGTTATTGATTGTTATAAGTTCCGCCCCTCTGATTTCGTGTACATTGAAACAGAATTAAATTATAATTTAAACAATTTCCACTGGTTATGAAATTTACGCTTTAAAAAATTAAATGCAACATTTGCCAAAATATAACTAGAATTTTGAAAAAATAATTTAAACAATATAAAAATTAAAAAAAAAACAAAAAAATAATATTGTCTCTTCTCGTAGGGTTCGATCCCTTTCGGATCGAGTTACTTGGGTGAAAAGTCAGCGTCAAAACCACTACACCAGCATACACGTTCTAATGTAGCGTGTTACAAAGCTATAACTTGTGTACATTATTAGCCAAAAATCACAAAAAATGCGTCTTTTTCCAAAAACGTAATCTGATCAAAAATTCATGTTGTACTATTCCGGTTCACACCAATGTACATTACTAAGATTTTTTTCAGATATTTAGTTTAAACCATCTGGGCTACAGGGTGTGGGACAAAAATTTTTTTGCACAATTTTGGCAAAAATCGCTTCAAAATGATTTATTTTGCAAAAATAAAAATTTGATCGTTAATCCACGTACCAAGGGTTTTCATTTGATACCCTACTCAGAATTATAAAAAAATATTTTTTTTTCCGATGACCTCATATTTGTTTATATTTTTAGGGGGATATGTTTTTTAGATGTTTTAGTATTTTTCCTATGTGCGGGTCAAAGAGTTGGATAAGCATGCCAAATTTCAACTCTCTAGGTTTAGCCGTTTGGCTACAATTTTTACCGAACAGACAGACAGACAGACGACAAAATGACGGTATAAGGGTCTTTTGGCCATAACTACAAAACCCTAAAAAGTGGTGAGAAGCCCCATTCGTTTAAATCAAAGAAACCGAGTATATATAATAATAATACAATATACATACGTTTTACTCTAATGTTTGTTACGTAGTTATAAATCATTATATTTTTAAATGAGTGGAATTGAATTGATCATTACTACTTTTAATAATTTGATTTCTACCAACCCGTAGAACAGGCTGGTTTTCGGAGTGGTTATAGTACCAATGACCACCTTTTAGTCATAAAAATTCTTATAGAAAAAGCTGTAGAGTACAATAGGCCATTAGTACTAACGTTTATAGACTTCGAAAAAGCGTTCGATTCGGTGGAAAAGTGGGTAGTCATAAAAGCAATGCAACAAATCAGAATAGATTATCGGTATACTAGACTGATAGAAAGTATTTATAGTAATGCCACAGCATACGTAAAACTCCATACGAAAACGGAGAAATTTGGGATCGAACACCGTGTTCGACAAGGCGATTCAATTCCTCCCAAATTATTCAACGCAGCTCTAGAGTTAGCGTTTAAAAACTGTAACTGGGCGAATCGTGGTCTAGACCAGTGTTTCTCAACAGGTGGCCCGCAGAATAATTTTAGTGGTCCGCGAAAGTTTTTGTAATTGTTTTTTGCAGTTATTTTGTTATTTTTTATAACATTTTTAATGTAAATAATTTATATTTTGATAATTTTCTGTAACTTTTCTGTGATTTTCTACAAATAAAATAAATGTATTTAGTAGCACATTAAATATATTTGTTTTCTTGCAAAAAATGAGCCAACAATTATTATTAGTGGTCCGCGTCAGAAAATTATGTATTTTACTGGTCCGCGGTGGGTTTTTGGTTGAGAAACACTGGTCTAGACATTGACGAAGTGAGACTTAACCATCTTAGATTCGCCGACGATATTATTTTACTATCAGACAATGTTGCAGACATAGTGTACATGCTAGAAGAACTAAAAAGGGAAACTGGAAAAATTGGATTGAAGGTAAATATCTCTAAGACGCAATTGATGACGAACCTATAGTGCGTTCAAAGGTGAGTTTGCAGTACAGGGCATATGGAGTAGTTCTTTTTCATACTCTCTAATGGGTTTACACAATGACGCTATCCTTTCCTTGCTTGTCGACGTTGCCAGCTCTAAATTATTATTATTATTAAAACGCGCTGATCTGTGAAGATGCAGTATTCTACAAATGGCCATTTGTTTTTGTTGAGTGTTATTTTGAGTTTTATAAGAGTTGATTTTTGTAAATCATACGAGTATTATTGTAATGAATGTATAAAATGTAATGAATGTATCTTTAATATTATAACAAAAGTATCAAGATAGTTGGTAAATAAAAAAATAACAAGTGAAGTAAATGTCAGAGAATAATAAGATAAAAAACTGTAAAATATAAATGTAGTTATTTTCCTATTAAAATACATAACATAATTGGCGACGAGGATGGGATAGTGTATATATTAAAAAAAAAAAAAAAATGTTTCAAATTGGAAATATAGAAACTTTTGATCAAAAGAATGGCGATTTTACTGATTATATTGAACGTCTGGAGCAATTATTTATTTTAAATGAAGTAGAGGAAGAAAAGAAAGTACCAATGTTGATTGCTTTCATTGGAGCGGATACATACAAAATTCTTAAAAATTTATCAAGCCCTGACAATCCAACAAAAAAACGGTATAATGACATAATAAAACTCATGACGGAATATTTTCATCCCAAAAAGCTGATAATCGCGGAAAGATATAAGTTTTATCAGCGTAACCAGGAAATAAATGAAACAATTAATGAATTCGTATCTGCATTAAGAGGCTTAGCGCTAGACTGTGATTTTAAGACTTTTCTAGATGAAGCATTAAGAGATCGCCTGGTATGTGGTTTGAGAGATATACCTACAAGAAAGAAGCTTCTAGCTGTTGACGACTTGACACTTACAAAAGCCATTGAAGTTGCAGTCAGTTGTGAACTGGCAACAAAACAAATTTATGAAATGCAACCTCAAGACGTCAACAGAGTAAATTACGGGCAAGGAAGACGAACACAAAGAAATTCTGGAAATGCAAGACAGGTTCATAATGCAAGACAGGTTCATGAAGAAAAGAAGAAAGAAAATTCTTGTTATCGCTGTGGCGGTAAACATTTTTCATCGACATGTCCAGCAAAAGACTGGACTTGCTTCAAATGCAAAAAACAAGGTCACTCTGCAAAAATGTGTAAAACTAAGATGAGAGTGCAGTACGTGGAAGAACAGAATGAGTGTTACGAATCTGAAGAAGAATCAGTTAATCTACACTGCGTCACAGAAGGGTCAAGTGGTCAGCCAGAGATGAGGACCGTGCAGGTGGAAAATCAAGTCATGGAAATGGAAGTAGATACTGGAGCAGGTGTTAGTGTAGTTTCAGAAAGGTATCTATTAAATAATTTAGGTGTTTCTAAAGTCATGAAATATGATAAAAGATTAAAAACTGTTTCAGGAGATGCTCTTAATGTAATCGGAAAGGTAGATGTCACCGTTAAAAATTATAATGATAAAAATAAATATGTTAGGTTACCTCTAGTTGTAATTAGGTCAGACAAAGATTTTATACCATTAATGGGTAGACCATGGTTGGACATTCTTTACCCAAATTGGCGTCTGGCCATAAATAAAATTAGTGAAAATTGGTTAGATACTATTAAATGTAAATTTCCCAGGGCCTTTGGCAAAGGTAAGGATGATTGTATTGAGCAGTTTAAATGTTATTTGCATTTAAAACCGAAATCGGTTCCGAAATTTCATAAACCCTACCCTGTACCTTATTCCCAAAAAAATAAAATGGAAAAGGAACTACAGGAATTAGTAAATGCGGGTATATTAAAACCAGTTACATTCAGTGAATGGGCGAGTCCAGTATTTTTGATTGAACGAAAAATGGAAAGTCTCGATTATGCGTAAATTTTAAAAACACCGTAAATCCATCTTTGCAAACCGATTATTATCCTTTACCAAAACTAGAAGATATTTTTGCAACATTAAGTGGTGGAAAGGTATTTACAACCCTCGACTTGAGCCATGCATATTTACAATTAAAAGTAGCGCCGGAATCACAGGAACTGTTAACTATTAATACCCCGAACGGTTTATTCCAATACACACGTTTGCCTTTCGGAATTTCAAGCGGTCCAGCAATTTTTCAGTCAATTATGGAACAAGTCCTGAAAGGATTGGGTGTAACTTGTTATTTGGACGATATTCTGATCGCAGGAACGGACGAACATGATTGCAAGGAGAAAGTAATGAAGGTGTTGAATCAATTAAATAAATATAACATAAAATTAAATTTTGATAAATGTAATTTCTTACAACCAAAAATTGAATATTTAGGACATCAGATTAGTGGAACACGGATTTATCCAACATTAACAAATCAAGAAGCTATCCTTAAGGCTCCTGAACCGCAAAATTTACCTCAACTCAGATCATATATCGGCATGCTAAACTTTTATAACAAATTTTTACCAATGTTATCATCAAGACTAAAGCCATTATATGATCTGTACAAAGGAAAATCCGAATTTAATTGGACATCTGAATGTCAAAGAAGTTTTGAGGAATCAAAAAAGATGTTATTACATTGTGGTCTTCTTGTTCATTATGATCCTAATAAAAAGATAGTCCTGAGTTGTGACGCAAGTCCATATGGTTTGGGTGCTGTATTGGCCCATATAATTGATGACCAAGAACGACCAGTTATGTTTGCATCCAGAACTTTGTCGAAAACAGAACAAGGCTACGCACAAATACAAAAAGAAGCACTGGCATTGAAGTATGGAATGGAAAAATTTCATAAGTATCTATATGGTAGAAGGTTTACATTGGTTACTGATCACCAGCCACTAATTAGCATTTTTGGAAGTAAGGCCGGTCTACCAACTCTTGCTGCTGCTCGTTTACAGCGATGGGCAACTCTCATGTCCGACTACGATTTTGACATTGTTTATAGAAAAGGCAATAAACTGGCATCACCTGATGCTATGTCACGGTTGCCTGTGAAACATTTAGAGGAAGAAATTGAAGACTTTAATTCATTTACAGAAGTCGAGTTGCCACTGACAGCTGATGAAATTGGACAGGTTACACGACGAGATAAAGTTTTAGAAAAGGTCGCAGAACTAACTCGAGGCGGATGGCCTTCATATATTGATGACCCGAGACTTAAGCCTTATTTCGTGAGGAGAAATGAGCTTTCGTTGGAGGGAGACGTCATCACCTGGGGAACCCGTGTTATAATTCCGAATAACCTGAGACATGAGGTACTCGGAATTTTGCACGACCAACACCCAGGATTAGTAAGGGCAAAAATGTTAGCCAGAACTGCAGTGTGGTGGCCCGGAATAGACCAAGATATCGAAGACACTACAGCAAAATGCGAAACGTGTCAGACTATACAAGGAAGAGCCAGGAAGGTACCACTCACGCAATGGCCGAAAACTGAAAGGAACTGGGGAACGCATTCATGTTGATTTTTTCAAGAAAGAAGGTTATACTTTGCTATTATTAGTAGATAGTACCTCAAAATGGATTGATGCCAAGATAATGAATGGAGCCAACGCCGAAAAGACCATAGAACAACTGCGTACAATATTCTCTGCTTTTGGTTTACCTAAGGAACTCGTTTCAGACAATGGTCCACCATTTGACTCAAATCAATTTGAACGTTTCTGTACAGCGAACGGTATCGTTCATAAATTAAGCCCACCATATCACCCGGAATCCAATGGCCTAGCCGAAAGAGGAGTTCAGACAATTAAGAAAATATTAGGGAAACAACTTTTCGATCAAAAAAAGAAGAATTGTTTTATAAATATGCAACATCGATTGGACAATTTTCTTTTTACATATCGCAATACGCCTTCGACAACCACAGGCTGTACGCCAGCAGAGATGATGTTCAAGGAGACTCCCAGAACAAAATTAAAAATGTTAAAACCCTCTTTTGAAGGACAATTTGTACAAGATAAATCAAGACAGAATTGTAGTGAGCTGACAAAAGAAAAAATGAAAATATTCGTTAAAGGAGAAAAGGTGTTATTTTTAAAACATCTGTTAAACCAACGACCCATTTGGATTCCAGGAACGATTGTGGAACGAATAAGTTTAGTTACATATTTCGTTAATGTGGGAAATCAAATTAAAAAAATGCATGCAAATGACATAAGATTGGCCACTTATATTAATACGCAACCTATAACTAGACCTTATGTAAATAGAACAGTATATCCTAGTCAACAGACTATTCGACATCGTGGAAATGATTCTAATCAACAAAAAGAATTAACGGAACAGCCAACTCAAATCAGAGGTACGGATCCGACAGATCCAACACCTGTACCAGGGCCTCAGCATAATGATGTCCAAGATGTGCCTACAACATCTCAAAGTCCCTTAATAATAGGTTCCAGAAATAGAAATACGCCATTAAGTAGTCCATTAAAATGTACTGTGGAAAGACATCCTTTACCAGTACCCGTGCCTTGCCAAAGACCAAGGAGAAATATTAAACCACCAGATAGGTTAAATTTATAGATTACATTTATTGTTACATTTAAAAAAAAAAAAAAAAAATGTAACAAAAATTGTAGTAGGGAGGAAAATGTAATGAATGTATAAAATGTAATGAATGTATCTTTAATATTATAACAAAAGTATCAAGATAGTTGGTAAATAAAAAAATAACAAGTGAAGTAAATGTCAGAGAATAATAAGATAAAAAACTGTAAAATATAAATGTAGTTATTTTCCTATTAAAATACATAACAATTATAATTGACACATTTGACACTTTTACAACATTTGGCAACACCGCTCCCATTTGCCATAAGAGGTATACTGCAAACTCACCTTTGAACGCACTATAGTATTGAGTAACCATTTATACTTCGGTGGCAAACAGATAGAAAAGGTAGTCAGCTACAAATATCTAGCACATGACATTAGCATTGGGACAATCAAACCCGCGAAACAGAAACGCCGCATCGGTCTAGGGTGGGCAGCTTTTGGCAAGTTGAGAAATGTTTTTACTAGCAATTTGCCAAATTGCTTGAAGAAAAAAGTCTTCAACCAATGCGTACTACCTGTTCTAACATATGGATCGGAAACACTGACATTAACAGCCAAGTCAGCTGAAAAATTAAGAGTTGCCCAAAGATCGATGGAGAGAGCACAACTAGGAATTAGTCTAGCTGATTGAAAAACAAATCAGTGGATTCGAGAGCAAACAAAAGTATGTGACGTCATCGAAAGAATTACTCGTCTTAAATGGAACTGGGCTGGACTGTGGCTAGACTTCAAGATGACAGGTGGACAAAGAAAATCCTAGATTGGAGACCCAGAGATACCAACAGAAGCAGAGGAAGACCTTCAACTAGGTGGACGGATGACGTAAAGAGAGTTGCGGGGAATTGGAAATCAAAAGCACAAGATCGTTCCGAATGGAAAAAGCTTGGGGAGGTTTACGTTCAGCAGTGGACAAGAAAGGCTGATTAATGATGATGACTTTTAATAATACACAACATAACAAACACAAAATTAACGAATATTTTAATCAGTGTCAAAGTATGTATCAATTGTAGGAAGAGCATTTGTTAAGCATTGCATAAGTATTAACTGATGATAAGTCTTTGTAAATGATTGAATAAATACGACATATATCTAATAACAAATACCTTATAAAAATTTGCAAATTCCAGACAATATCTTTACTTCCAAATCAGTAAAACTGTTCTGCTGTAAACACAATTCTATTTAGTTTGTACCAATCCGTGTTGTTTATCGTACGACTATTAGCTGACGTCACTGGTCGGGATCAGTGATGGGCGTTTACACGTAAACTTTAATTGTTTACGTTTACGTGTAAACTTATGTAAACAATTGGTAAACTTGTCAACAATGTAAACAATGTAAACTTTGTAAACTGTCAAATAATGAGGTTAGTTTTAGTTATTTAATACGAATAATAGAGAGCTAATGAACAAGTATATTCAGTTCAAAACAATAAATCTATTAAAAAAATGGTGGGAATAAACCAAAGGAATAGTTCTGAAGAACTAGGTTTTGTTTTAATTAAAGAAAATGAAAGAAAATATAGGACGTTATGCAAAATTTGCAATGAATCTTTTCGTTATTAAAAAATATAGGCTTATTTTCTTAAAGGTGAAATTTAATGTATTTTGTTATTAAAAAAATTAGACTGAATTTTTTAAAGAAAAAAGTTTTTTATTTTTCATATTCATATTTACTAATTTGTATGTAACACTTGTATAATGATGCAAATTCGATTTTTATTAATATGTATATTGGCTTGTCGTAATTTTATATACTTACTTTTTCATTTAAAATCGTTTCATTAAAATTTTATTATTTATCTAAATGTATTGAAAATGAGGTTCTGTAATTCAAAACATGTGCGCATGTCTAAATCATTGTTTACCTTGTTTACGTTGTTTACATTGTTTACAAGAGTTTTTGTGTTTACTTTACATCAATTGTTTACGCGTCAACAATGAGGTAACTTAATCATGTAACTTACGCGCCCATCACTGGTCGGGATTCACAGCCTGGAGGAATAATAAAGGTGTTTTCCTATGCTGTATTAGAGTACGTTCAGGATAACTTCATGCCAGGTCTATATTACCGACTGGGTTGCGCAGAAACCAAATTTCGTCCATGTCATTACCGACAGCTGGTTTTATACATTTCAGTGGCGTCACTTACTTTGACTTCTCACTTCTGTTCTTGACTACGCGTATATTTCGATTTTGATTGCTTAATTCCGTTTTTGTTTTCTTTTAAATTTTGTTGTTTGATTTCTTTGTTAAATTTTGTTGTTTATTTTCTTTGTTAAATTTTGTTGTTTGTTTTTTTTTTGTTATATTTGTGTGTTATTTTTATTGTTATTTGTGAAAATGACTCCAAAAAAAGGATTGGGCTTCCAAGGTATGCCAATTCGGAGCCTAGCGAGAGAAATCATAAACAATGTCGCTAAATTTATGAAAAATGATGTCTCAGATTATATACAGAAAATTATTAAAATGGAATTATCAATATATAACCTGTTACATATATAATGTTCGTTCTACTGCATGGGTACAGAGGGCTCCAACCAACCCTATTCTGGGGAAGTGTTTTAACTTTATTCCAAGATTTCACTTCTTTGTTTGCTTAATTTGTTACACTATACTTAATTTTTAAAAATTAGTAGATTGTTATGCTGCGACTGCTCATTTTTTGCGGGTTTCAATCAAATGTTTGTGTGGTGATCTTATTTTATTCTCTTTTTATAATATGACCTATATATCCACATCCATTTCCTTTTTTCACTTTTACTTCAATTACAATAACTAAAAACTGTTACATACGGGCTTTATATATAATTTGCATTTACAGGGTGAAATTGATACATTTATACACAAAAATATATTATTATTTATTTCTCGTACGTTTTCAGGTATGCCGTGTAAAACGAGAACAAAAATTAATTTCAAATACATGATTTTGTTTGTTTGGTATTCACAACAATTGACAAGGCAGAAACCCTTATGTACGTCTATGTAATTAGCTGTTTTCTCGCGCAGCATTGATGACGTATTTTATGATGCCCTGGCATGAAGTTATCCTGAACGTACTCTATGTTATTTTCCCTAATTTTACAGTGTATTTATGTGCTTATAAATATTTGTTTTAAACCGTTTTTGTAATACTAATAATCTTTTCTCAATAATAAAGAACTACATGAGTATAGATTTGATAAGACATTTAATTATTTATTTTTTCTTACGGATTATTTAAGCCATTACATTTTACACCATGAAAACTTATTAATTGTAATTGATGTATTAAATACATACCTTAGAAATCACGTAAATGTAAAAACACTACAATTAGAGGTGCCAAATTCGAATTATCTTAATTTGAACATCATCTATTTAACACAGTTATAAATAGAGGAAAACATTTGTTATTCCTCCAAGCCGAACAATGGCGTCATACGGACCACGTGATTAATAATGATAATAATAATAATAATCTTTATTAAACTTCAAAAAGGTTAAGTCGACAGTGTGTAATTAGTACACAGAAAATACTTGAACAGTATTACATAGAATATAAATTAAATAGTGTATACAATTTTGTCATGGTAGAATTCTTGCAGTGAATAGTATGTCTTTTCAAGAAGAATGTTTTGATTAGACTGATCTATTACTGAAAGGGAACCACTATTGAGAATAAACATTACCCATAGAGGTGCTGATGTCGCTTACAAAATGGTAGTTGGAATAGGATACTTTTGACATTTGCCATTTGTGTAACATGCGAAGAGAGGTAGTTCTTGTTGGGTTTTTAAGCACAGTGGAACACATATACTCTATAATTACTTTATTATTTCTATGAGAATCGCAATACAACTATTCATTTTGATAGCAGCCATTTTATTCTTACTGCTATATCCAGGGCCGTGCAAGGGGGGGGGGGGCGCCCGCCCCGAGCGCCAAATTTTGGGGGCGCCAAAATCGTTACTACACCGGAAAGGCGCAAATTGATAAAAGTTGTTAAATATTTTATTTGTCGCCTGTAAGAGGCTATTGAACAAAAGGACGATTTATTCCCAACCAATATACAATACGACCTTTTAGAAAGTCAGTAAGAAAACCAAAATAATAATCATTTTTGTGATTTCTATAAAATATTACCGTAAATTCATTGTCATAGTCATTGTTGCGTTGCCTAATAATGTCATTTCTTGGAATTAATATGGCATTGTTGATATGTATTTTCTGAATATTATTGTAACTAGTGTTACAGTGACTTTGTTACAGTGACTAGTGTTACAGAAACATCTTTTGTGAATGTGAATATGTGTGTGTGAATAATTAACGTATAAGGTAAGCATATTTCATTATATCATTATTGTTAGAACTTCTTCAAATTTTTCAAATAAATAGGATATACTTAGTTTATATTTTAGTATAAATTTGCTGTTTGTTTTGCTTTTTTATATTTTTTAATAAAATAGTGTGTATATTTGGGTGTCAGGACAGAATTACACTGGAAAAAATTACACGGGATAAAATTACACAGAAAAAATACACATGGATGAAATTACACGTGTAAATATTACACTGCTAAAATTACACAGAGAATAAATTTGACAACGAATTGTACAAAATTAATAACGATAATAATGTTTAATTTTATCATGTGTTACGGTACCACTAGCATAAAAGTTGTCGTTGGCCTTTCTTAAGCTATTTTTATGAGTTTTACAACAGTCCCTTTTTAGTTTATATCGTATCCCAATCTTAGCCTCAAATCTCCTTTACAACACCGCGCAACATTTCAAAATTCCTTATCCTCCGTTCCCAGGAAGTATCACGTTCCAACTTTTTCCATGGCCCATCCCTAATTACTTAAACATCCTTAAACTTCATCCCCATTCCTACAGTTTCATTGAGTCTTCCCATTTTCCCTCAATATGGTTACTTCAAATTAATATCAGTTCTATATAACATTTCATCAAATCAACATCATCTCGCGATATTATTTTCTTAATTTATATATGGCATGTGTAATTTTTTCGTAGTGTAATTTTCGCATGTGTAATTTCTTCATTGTGTAATTCACTAACTGTGTGTCCCTGTGTAATTTTATCTATGTTATTTTTCCTGTGTAATTTTATCATGCAACCGTTTGTTTGTGCATTTCAGATTTGTTTTATATTAATTTTTATTTATTTTCTGATATATTAAGTTTAGTTTCGTCCTAAAGAAGCTTTTTTTTTAATCGTGAACAAAAATATATTTGATATCTTTTTAAGCTAGTTTGCATGTTTTGTATTTTTATATTCAAAAGAATTACTGCGGCTTATTTTATTTCATTATGATTACATGACGAATACGGTTATATGACATAATTTAACATGACAAAATAACACATCCGAAAATAACACGGCCAAAAATTACAAACAAACGTAAATTAAAATATAATATTAAGAAAAATTCAACATTATAACACGGAAAGCACCATCATGTTTAATTATATTACATTTTGTTCTTAATATTATATTTTGATTTACGTTTGTTTGTGATTTTTGGCGGTGTTATTTTCGGATGTGTTATTTTGTCGCGTGTTATTTGTCATAGTGACGTTCTGTCGATGTGGAGTTTTAGATGTGTTATTTTGTCGTGTGCAGTTTTATCCGGACACCGACGAATACATCTTGATAATGTAGAAACTAATACTTTATATTTTTCATTTTCAGTTTTGGCGACGGTAGTTAGACAGTTTTAACCCGCAAACCCATACAAATTGTATTGAATTAAAAAAAACAACATGCCAAAAAAATCCGGAGCTAAATATCGAAAACTCAGGCAGAAGCGAGAAGAAGAACGTAAACAACTTGCAGGAACCTGGCAAAAATGGCTAAATAAGGAGAATGCGGATGACGGTTGCTCTTCATCAACCAACGTTGGTTCCGAAGAGATAGAAAAATGTGCTGAAAAGCAAGATGTTTATGATGCGGTGAAACTGGAAACTGTGGAAACTCAAAAAGATAATTCATTACTCGTTTTAGAGAGATTTGAGGTACTAAACACGAACATTTCGGATAATAAAATAGAAGAAGAAACAATATCATTCAACTCTGATGATCCAGCCACGTGGATGCGTCCATATAGCCATTCATTAATCTGCACTCTTGTGCAGAGATGGGCGTCTACGCGTAAACTTGAATTTTTTACGTCTACGTGTAAATTTACCGTAGACAACGTAGAGAAGTGTAGACTATGTAGACACGTAGAATCTGTCGTAGAATAATGAAAAATGAGGTTATGTAACGTTTAAAAAATAAAATACCGCCAGTTTTAAGTAGAAGAAGAAGTAAAGAACTCAAATTTAATATTTTTGACAGCTTCCTGATCCTTCCTGATTAAAACAACTGCTAACTTTTAATTTTACTTTTGTAGTTCATACAGACAGAAACCAAGTAATTTATGTTGTCCATAACAACATACGATTTGCGAGATAACATTTTTGGAAACGATATATGTAATTAGAACTACATAAAATTGAAATAAACATAAACATTAAAGTAAATTTAAACTATTACCATTCTATTATTTCAAATATTACATTTAAACGTACTGCGCATGTACAGTTTACATTCTACATTCTACACGTAAACAAAGGTATATTCTACTTGACATGTTTACGCGTAAAATCTACATTAGTCTACATCATGTATTCTACGCGCCCATCACTGCTCTTGTGGAAAAAGGTCCTAAACAGGATGAAAAGGCAGATTATTCAAAATCAGTTGATAATGAACAGCGACAATTTTCTTCGAAATGGTTTTTTAAAATCATCCAAATGGAGAATCTGTAAGACGAGATTGGCTTATATTTAGTAAACGCAAAGGTTCATTGTTTTGCTTTGCATGCTTGTTATTTGGGAAGTTTGACTATCGCACACCAAAGTTAGCTAATCCAAATTGTGGATTTTCTAACTGGAAAAAGTTAAATCCTAAAATTTCTGATCATGAAAACTCCCAGGACCACAGGAATGCATACATCAATTGGAAAGGATTTGAGAGGCGGTTAAGAACACAGTCAGGTATTGACTCTGAATTAGAAAAACATATCCAAATTGAAAAAAATAAATGGCGGCATATATTAAAGGCGGTAATAAACGCCATTCTGTTTTGTGCGGAGAACAATTTGCCGTTAAGAGGATCATCAAATGATATTGCCAGTAAAGACTGCGGTGTTTTTCTAAATATTATCAATTTAATTGCCAAACATGATCCAGAAATACGCAGCCACGTGGAAGCCGTTAAAGATCCAAGCATAAAAATATAATATTTTTCGAATCGCATCCAAAATGAAATAATAAATCACCTTGCAGGCGAAGTAAAAAAAAAATATTTTCAGTGAAATCGAGACGGCTAAATACTATGCGATTTCATTTGATTGTACACCTGATGTAGCCCACAAAGAGCAGATGACACAAATTGTGAGATACATGAAGATTCAACAAGGAATTTGTTCCATTGAGGAAAGATTTATAGACTTTATTGAATCGAAGCAAAAAACAGGTGAAGGATTGGCTCAAGAAATTTTACAGAAAATGAAGGCAGACAATCTCAATATTAAGAACTGCAGAGCCCAGTGCTATGATAATGGTGCGAATATGGCTGGGAAATACAAAGGGGTGCAATCTAGAATTCTACAACTAATGAATTCGCATACTTTCTACCATGTTCATCTCACTCCTTAAATCTAGTTGGTGTTCACGCCGCCAGCGTATCGCCAAAAATGGTAAAATTTTTTGGAACAGTTCAAAATTTGTTTGTCTTCTTTTCCTCTTCGCCAGATAGATGGGACATACTTAATTCTCATTTAACCATATCTTTAAAGAAACATTGCGACACTCGCTGGTCGACCAAAAAACAAGCAGTATCTGCCATTTGTAATCAATTGCCCAAGATCGTGCAAGCATTGGAGGAATTAATACAGATTAGAAAGAATGAAGAAACATATTCTGGTGCAAAGAACTTTATAAACCAAATAAAAAAAAATTATTTTATTTGCAGTTTGGTAATATGGAACCGCCTCTTAGAAGAAATAGATGAGGTGAATATTTTCCTTCAAAAAAAGAACATAACGGTCACTATTGCTTGTAAGTGGAAAGGTTGTACGGGTGTCGGACATAAATGAAAACAACTATCTACAGCTGACCATTTCGGAATAGTTTATTCCTTCATCAGAGCTGCTACATACAGGAGAATCGAAATACAGTATAAATGTACATAGTATAACAATAAATGAATATAATAATAATATAAGTATAACATTGTAAACCATACCTGAGATAACAGTGTTAAGTGTATTGGTGAGGTAGATAAAAACGGGTCATTATATAAAAAAATTGTTGAAATATAAATAAATAAATAAATAAATAATGTAAAACGAAGTCAAAGATTAAAATGAACGATACAACAAATTAAAATGTGTTTTAAAAAATAATAAATAGGTAAAATATATATGAGCACAGGTGTGTCGTAGTATTATAAGATTGATAATGGTGACTAGCTGAAAAAATCACAGATTTGTAAGATTCTTGTAGTATCCTGATATATGGGGTGTGCATGGGGTCGATGACCTGAAACCGTGGATATTTTAGAAGGAATTATGTGTAACAATAGGTGCCATCTATTGAGAGAGGGTGTGGTTAGGTGAAAATAGGAAGGGGTATGTGGTGTCATCTGTTGGGAAGGGGTTTGTACTGGGGAGTGAGATGCGTTGTAGTCCCGCTAGAGTTTACCATGTCAGTATACAGACGCTAACGGAAATATTGTTACACATAATTCCTTCTAAAATATCCACGGTTTCAGGTCATCGACCCCATGCACACCCCATATATCAGGATACTACAAGAATCTTACAAATCTGTGATTTTTTCAGCTAGTCACCATTATCAATCTTATAATACTACGACACACCTGTGCTCATATATATTTTACCTATTTATTATTTTTTAAAACACATTTTAATTTGTTGTATCGTTCATTTTAATCTTTGACTTCGTTTTACATTATTTATTTATTTATTTATTTATATTTCAACAATTTTTTTATATAATGACCCGTTTTTATCTACCTCACCAATACACTTAACACTGTTATCTCAGGTATGGTTTACAATGTTATACTTATATTATTATTATATTCATTTATTGTTATACTATGTACATTTATACTGTATTTCGATTCTCCTGTATGTAGCAGCTCTGATGAAGGAATAAACTATTCCGAAACTGGTCAGCTGTAGATAGTTGTTTTCATTTATGTCCGACACCCGTACAACCTTTCCACTTATATTCACTACGGACACGACCATCTCCACATTGCTTGTAAGCTAATCGAAAATCTGAAAAATACAATCATTGAAATTAGAAATGAAAAATTTGAAACTTTTTATGAAAAAAGTGAACATTTGGCCAAACTTGTAAATGTTGAACCTATATTTAAGCAAGAAAGGAGACGTAAGATTCGAAAACAATACGACTATGAATCTTTGGATACCGATTTAAACGAATCTGAAAAATTTCGTTTAATATATATCTAAGCTATCGATACAATTATCGAGCAACTTACTTGGAGATTTGAAAAACTTCAACAGGTATCACGAGATTTCGATTTTCTTAGTGGTTCAAGAATTGTTTCACATGATAAAGATACTATAAATAAACATGCTATGGCTCTTTCAATCAAATACGGAGCTGATTTGAACGGACAAGATTTTTTGTGTGAGATTTTAAGTGCGAAAAAACTTTTCCGGTCTTTGAATGCAAATTTTGAAAATATGGAACACTTAGAAATCCTCCAATTAATCCATCAATTTGACTTAACTGCAAATTATAAAAATATGGAAACTGCATATAGAATATTTCTAAGTATTCCAGTGACTGCTGCATCAGCGGAAAGGTCTTTCAGCAAGCTTAAATTAGTAAAAAATTATTTAAGAGCTACAATGGCTCAGGACAGGCTTGCCAATTTAAGTTTACTTTCAATCGAATGTGATGTTACTCGATTATTAGATATAGAAAAAATAATCGATGATTTTGACGCTCTGAAAGCGAGGAAAATAAAATTGTGTTAGTTATAGTCATACTTTTATTCTGATTTTTAATTTTTTTTTTAATTTCATTTATGTTATTGTATTATATGATGATAAATGTATTATGTATAACGATTGAATAAACCTTTCTTGAATATATGCTATTTAATAATCTGCTATTTAATATCTCTGCTATTTAATAACTCCCGCTTTTTATGGGAGGGGGGGCGCCCCATTTTGTTTTCGCCCCGGGCGCAGTTTTGTCTTCGCACGGCCCTGGCTATATCTCACGATACACCCAGACTTATGTTCTGTCTCACAAACATGGAAAATTACTACTCGATGTGCAAACATTGTTCATTTAGTAAATTCTTATTTAATATTATATTTAATATTTCAACGTCTCCTCTTTAAATAAGAATTTACTTTACATTAATATTAGTATACATGAAATGATTTTTACAATTATTAAATTTTATTGAGAAGTGACATTACCGTTGGCTGCGCTGTAATTCATGGCAAAATGGCTGAATTGTCTAGTATTCAGCAGTGATGGGCGCGTAGAATACATGATGTAGACTAATGTAGATTTTACGCGTAAACATGTCAAGTAGAATATGCCTTTGTTTACGTGTCGAATGTAGAATGTAAACTGTACTTGCGCAGTACGTTTAAATGTAATATTTGAAATAATAGAATGGTAATAGTTTAAATTTACTTTAATGTTTATGTTTATTTCAATTTTATGTAGTTCTAATTACATATATTGTTTCCAAAAATGTTATCTCACAAATCGTATGTTGTTATGGACAACATAAATTACTTGGTTTCTGTCTGTATGAACTACAAAAGTAAAATTAAAATTAAAAGTTAGCAGTTGTTTTAATCAGGAAGGATCAGGAAGCTGTCAAAAATATTAAATTTGAGTTCTTTACTTCTTCTTCTACTTAAAACTGGCGGTTTATTTTTTAAACGTTACATAACCTAATTTTTCATTATTCTACGCTAGATTCTACGTGTCTACACAGTCTACACTTCTCTACGCTGTCTACGGTAAATTTACACTTAGACGTAAAAAATTCAAGTTTACGCGTAGACGCCCATCTTTGGTATTCAGCTGTCAATATGCTAACAGGGAACAGGTTAATTTAAGCACAGTACATTTTTATTCTATGAAAATGTATCGATCGACGTTCTAACAAAAAATCAACACCAGAACATATGTAATAATTTCAAACAGTACTACAGTCGCGTAGTACAATATTTGACCACCAGACTGCGTATCCGAGCGTGTCAGTTCTCAGTATAGTCTAATGGTTTAATGAAAACATCTGCTTTTTGGTTTTCAGTCTTACAATAATCAACTTGTATTATTCCGTCTTTGACCTTTTCATTTATAAAGTGATACCGCACTTCGATATGTTTACTTTTGCGATTAATTACACCGACCACTTTTTATTAATTTAATGGCACTTTGATTATCTACTTTTAATTTTGCACTGACACTTTTGTTTATTAGTTCCTCTAATAAGTTCTTTAAATAAATTAGTTCTTTACAACAATCTGCAGCTGAGATATATTCTGCTTCTGTGGTTGATAATGCAACTATTGATTGTTTCCGCGCACACTAACTTATTGGTCCTCTGTTGTACATTATTAAGTATCCTGTAGTACTTTTTCTATCTTCTGTATCACCTGCATAACCTGCATCGCTGTATGCAATCAGTTCATCTGGTTACATTTAATATTTCAACATGTTAAAGGGTCGTTTCAGACTACTCAAAGAATTACTACACATGGATAAAGTGCAAAACATAGTGAATACAGTTATAGCTTGTTGTGTTTTGCACAATGTTTGTTCAAGTGAAGGTCAAGATGTACAATATTATATACAAGAAGGATTAGCACATGTGCAGCCTGTGAATTATGAAAATTGAAACATTGGTAATAATGCAGAGGGATATGCAATAAGGAACGCTTTGGTTAATCATTTATGGAATAATCAGTGAACTATTAAGAAATTTATTATGTAAAACAAAATCAAAAAAAATATTTTGTATTTTGAAATGTAAATATATAATAATAAAACTATATTAATATGTATTTATTAATTAATTTAATAACTAATTTAATAATCTTAATAGCAAATCACATGTAAACTAACCAATAATAATATCATCTTACAGATGCTTTCGATTTGTGTACGTTCGTTACACTCTTTTTATCTGAGCGCTCAGTTCTGCTAGACAATTTGTGAATATGCTATTTACTCAGTTTCAATTAACTGGGCATTATACATCTCCCTTTACACCTAACAAACAAAATATTAGGGGGATCGGTTCACTGAGCTTGTTCAATATTTATACACGTAACCATCAAAAAATGTAAAATATGATGTATTATATCTTGCTCAGCTTGTCAAAATAGTGCTATTTGTAAAGTGAGCGTTCAGTTATTACAGCTCAGTTCAATTTTGCTCAGTGACCTGTACAAGTGAGAGCTCAGATAAGAGCAATTAATAGCGGATACATATAATAAAAAATATATTCAGCTTAAATTTAAAAAAATAAAATAAAAATATGGATATTCCATATAGGCTTTTTCAAATCTTAAATCGGACCTATATGGAATTTATATTTTCTTATAGTTGGTTTCTTTGCTTTTAGCGGAACTAGATTTTCAAATCTAGTAACTTTTGATCATTTTGTTATGCAAAAACCCACTTCAATATACCGGGTAAATTATTTAAGGAGCAACATACATGTATATTGTGTCCTAAATCTCCTCGCTGGAGCATAGGGCCTTTACAAACTCGCGCCATCGGGGTCTGTGAAGAGCAAGCCTTTTCACCTGGCGCTAGGTAGTTCCGTGAGCATCAAGTTCTTTGTATATTGTTCTCCTCCATGTGGATACAGGACGGCCTTTGCGACGGTTTCCCTGAGGGTTCCACTCTAGTGCCATTCTGGAGATGTCGTTTACTGCCTTCCGGAGGGTACGCCCAATCCAGTTCCACTTTCTTGCCTGAATTTCCAAGTGGATAGGTTTTTGTGCTGGCGATTCCCAAAGATGAGTATTGGGAATATGATCTGACCAAGTAATGCGAAAAATTCTGTGCAGACATCTGTTAATAAAAACTTGGAGTTTATGGGTAATTTCTTTAGTGACTTTCCAAGTTTCGCAGCCATGCATCAGAACTGATTTTACATTGGTTTTAAATATGCGTACCTTAGTGTTACGAGAGATCTTATCTACAGCAACATACATGTTTCACATATAATGTTATTGAAGTGAGTTATTTCAAAAGCAACATAGCCATAAAACAAATGCTTATCGTATCCATAGAAAACACAAAATATTATTTTAAAAAATATTTTTTGGACTTAGCTACTAAGGACATTATTATTTTTGTTTATATGTAAATATAAACAAACTAATAAAAAATCATTTATTGTTTTTATTTTACTATTTTTTAGCCGTCTAGGAACTTGTCAAATAACTATTATATCTAATCAACACTGCATATCTGTTGCCATGGATATGAGCTTGCTTTCATAATTTGCTATGTTGCAAATGAAACATGTATGTTGCTCCTTAAATAATTCACCCGGTATAAAAATTTAGCTAGTGAGAAAATTTGAATTACATTTAGTTCTATTTAATAACAATCTATTTAATACCTCCAGCCTCTCCTTATGTTGTTTTTCTTAAAGTCGACAGACCCCAGGGTTTGATTGGCAACACTGGTTCCCCTATTAAGCAAACTAAAGCAATTTTTACGTTAAGTTTGCTTATACGCTGTCACATCTCTCTTTCTCGCTCTAATTTAATAACCTTCTTTGTCAGCGGTTTGAATATTTAATGTTAAGTTTCTTTTAAATTTATATATTATATCTATTTTATTTAATAAAAATAAAAACAGAATTGAAATTGTACCACAATTTTGTTATAGTGCATCTTTGATTAAAAAAATCGTGATTACAATGTTTAAAATAAAAATTTTGGTAATACTAGTTTTTTATTTTTGTAGTGTTGGAATCACTGAAAATCATTTGTGTTGGCGACATTTTTAGCCCCAGTATGGCCGCCGTTGCGCTATTTTGTATAATCTAGTGACTTTAGTTTTTCTGCCAAAGTTAGCCTTCGATTTTCTTTCTTTGTCTCTTCTTCTTTACACTTCAGTCATTTCACCATTTCCGTTCTAGGAGTAGAACGCGTGTTCCGTTTGCGTTTGTTGGCAGAACCACTAGTAGCAGTACTACTGTTAGAGGCAGTACTGCTGCTAGAGGCACTACTACAATCTGTTCCAGTTAATGAAGTTTGCCCATAGTCTGTGTTTTTGGCAGGTGTTTCTAATGATTTTAATATATTGTAACTTAAACTGGAGCATGCGGTCATCGGTTTAACATTTGGAGCATCTTTTCCACAAAAAATTTCCATTAGATTAAAGTAGTTCCATGTTTTTGAATTATTTTCTGTCGACGGATTGTGGTCGCTTACTTCTTTATATTTTGATACCAGCGACTTAATTTATTCTGACATTGCTCAGCACTAAAAAAATAGCCTTCTTTCCCTAATTCTTTCGATATCATTGCATATATTTCTATTTTTTTGTTCTTAGTGTTAGATAATTCTTTTTTTTTTTCTATAAATTTTGTTATGAATAACAATGTTTCATTGTCATTCCACTGAATATTTTTTTTATATCGTATGGACTTACATTCTCTGAATTACTGTTTCCTTCAAATTGTATATTTACAATATCGTAGCAGTTAGCTGTAACAAACAATAAAACAATAATTTTGCAACACAAAACTAACATTAAACATAACATTTTCAAGCATACATACTTGTACTATTAAACATATAATATTGCCCATCATCTGTTAAAATGACACCTCTTTCTTCATTAATTGTATTACTGTCCATTGTATTTTATCTGTAAAACTATTAAAACCATATAACTTAAAATTCCCAATATAAATAAAATTAACATACATACCAAGTGTTATAGGGGAAAAATTTTAAGATCGTAGCGCCACGCGGATTTTTTTGAAACCATTCTAAATCAGATACCACTTGACATTTACTAGTAAATAATAGCGAAAAATGTATCAAAAAACGACAAAAAATAAATAATTGTTTGGGATTTTCTGATTTTGTGAAGTGACATTACTTGTAAACATCTAAAATACTACATTTTGTGATCTGGTTTTAAGTTATGGCGGTTTTCCATTGTCGATTATTTTAACTATATTGGGGGAAATAATAATTCCCATGTTGTTTACCAAGGGGTAGAAATCTACAATGCTGGGCATATAATATTGTGTGGAGTCACTGAAAAAAACAGAGAGTTCATAAAGATTTATGCATTATGCCTACAACTTGTGCGTTACAAACCCACACACAATAACAGGAATTTTCAAGATATGCGATAATAAATACAAAATTGAAAATATTGTTTGTAGTCACTATCATTAAAATGTAATGAGCAAACTTTGATATAAGGGCTCACTTATTTTCCAATTTTTAAATTGTTTATCTAAACATCGCGTCGATTCCTAACCTCTTGCTTTCCCAATTTTGTTTCGAACCGTACGGTGTCTGATATTAGTGGAAACAAATGAAACGATATTTCCGGGTTTCTTCTTTTCAATGAATTGCACATAGGCACACAACAATATGTATTATACATTTTTCAATGATTATAATAAAACTTTAAAAACAAACTTCATACAAAACCAATACACAAAACGAAATGTCATCTGATGTACACAAGTTCATGAAACGCTCACCAGATGGTAGGGTGCTTAGCTGCAAATCCCTATAACCTACGAATTCTTCTGAAAAACAACAAAACTGCGCTCAAATATGAATTTTTATCCCCACCACACTTATTCATTCCAGTCGTTCCATCTCGAGTCATCGAATGAGAATATAGTCGCAACAAAACGCGTATTCTGGTTGAACCGAAACTAGAATTGGAACAACAAAACGCACCCTATAACAGTGGTCTCAGTGAAGCAATAAAAGCCACAAGCACACAACTAGATACGTAGTCATATCAATTCTCACGTCAACAAACCCGTTTGCACAACTAAAATTAATATATTTCTTTAAAAAAGTAACACATTTGCAAACATAGATAAAAAAATGTTAAAGCCACAGTTAGGCGCTAAAATTCTTAGTGTAGCAAACCCGTTACGTTACAACGTACCATTTATTGTCCACTAGGTAGCGAACCCGTGAATGTACATCATGTATATAAAGTCTGACCTCAAATTGAAATGAGATTTCTGACTAAAGAAGTGCGGGTAGTTGGCGTGAGTGTTATCCAGGGTTCATCATTACGATATGTTAATTAAATGATATGTATTAGTGTACTTACCAACCGACTGATCAGGTATCTTGTTAATAGTCTGGATCTTAGCTGTTCATTTAAGTTCTTAAAGATGAAGGTTTACATACGATAAGTAAGACGGTTTAAAATTAATGAATTTGATTTATCATAATAATATTTACAAAAAGTTAAGTTTGGAAGATTAAAATGTAACTAAATTAATGAATAAAACAAAACAAATAGAATCTAGTAGTCCACCAGAATGCCGACACAGTGCCTCTAAGAATTTAACAAATTATATGTTAATGCTAGGCATACCGAATACTGACTGATCTCCTCTTCAGAGAGACGTGTCTTTAAATAAGACATTTTTAGGCATTTCGTGGAAAAAGGGTTTAGTGTTGTTCAACGGGATGCTAGTGTTTTAAGTTATTAAGCAATAACTCTGAACAAATGTCTCCTTGAACAATAAACCATTTAAAAGTATATTTCTATAGTTACGTGCTGTAAACATCAGGTTTCTAATTTTATTTTACTAACTGGAGTTTTACAAACAAGTACCCTTTTGAAATCATAAAAAGGAACGCCTTCAACCCCCTTTTAAAGAAATGGTCGTGACGGGCGATTTGTGAAAGTTTTAACCTTTGTTCTGGCAGACTAGCTGATTCGTTACATTAGTTTTAGGAAATAATATGCGAAAATTAGTTAAAATAGGCAAATATTATTATGCATATAATGATAAGAAATTGTGTGAAATGCACTTATTTTTAATTTCAGTGCAATCCTATAAAAATTGAAGATATGCAAATGCCTAAAAATCCGGTCTTTAACTATTTCAATGGAAGTATTATTTTTGTGATTTTTATATGAGTTTCACAAATAAAACAATATTATTTTGTTTTATCTGTCAAATTCAAGGTTATGCGTGATTATTTGGAAAACAAATTACCACGTATTATGTATTTTACAAATTTCGTAATAAAAGATATAAAAAAAACTAAAAATATCAAACCGATTGTCAAAAATTTAAAAGAAATCAAAAAGTTTTTGGTATCATTAGAAGCGAGTAAAAATTCTCTCTTGATTACGGAGCTTGTAAGTCAGTGAGGTAGTATAACATACAGTTTTGCCGATAAGAATTGAAAGTAAAATTTTATTTTTTTTTATACTGTAAACTGCAAATTTTAATAAAATAAATTTCATAAATAATATTAAATTAACCTGAATTTATCAGTATATATTTAAGATAATTAGTAAATTTCTAAATTACATACATTTAAAATACAATATTATTGAAAAAAAAGTTTAGTAGGCCCTGAATTTAAAATGTTAAGTAAACAATTCTGTTAATATAAAAATAAATTAATACCATGTCTATCTAGACACCTTTTGTTCTCGATCATATTATATAGCAATGCTTCAGACACTTTCTAAATTTAAAACGAGCAGATATTATATCATTTATTCCATGATAAATTATAATTTATCTGACAAATTATAAAGATGTATATATATATATAATCAATGCTGGGTAAAATTCTTTTCTGATATATTCAAAGTACTGAATACAAATACTTTTTTTTTAAAGGAATATACTAAATACTAAATAGTAATGTTTAATTAATATGTAACATTTTAATTAAATATTACTATTTAGAATTTAAAATACTACGTAGTTGAAATACAGTTCGCAACTCTTAAAATGCAATTTACAGCAATATTATTAAAAGCTGAGAGAGGTAAAATATTATTAAAAGATGATGAAAAGGTAAAATAGTAAAATTTAAAAAATAACACAATAAAACAATCATAAATACAATACGGCGTCGGCGTTTTTCTTAGCAATAGCTGAATTAAATAAATGTAAATTAGGCAACATGTTATATTCCTCGAGGCGAATTCCCCTTCCGTCTCCGCAGGGTCTTGGCTTCATAACAAACAATGCTAAGGCATAAAACGTGCTGTGTCTATTTATATATATGACTATGACGTCAATGTTGTAGGGGAAAGGTGGGGAATGATGGCCACTGGGGTAATGATAGACAGCCTTTATCTCAGAGTACGTAAGCGCTAACAAAATTTTGTAAATCTAGTAACAAATAACATCACTTCGATTTTGTGCAAGGGAATCCCGGTATTGTCTGTCGTTGTGCAAAGTAGATTAATTGTGTGTTGTATATTTGAAATAAAAAAACTACACATTTTTATGGTAAGTACACTCTTATTTAAAAACTTATATAGTGTTTTTTAGTGTTTTTATACGATGTTGTCTACGTACTACACTATAGAATGTTCATAATATCCTAAATTAAAGAAATTATATTTTAATGAGTAATAGGGAAAAATTGCTAAGCGATATGACATCTGGTGGGATTTTAGCAACTACAGAAATAGACATTCTATCGCGCTTTTTTTTATAAAAAATGTTTGCATAAAAATATAATTGCATAAAAACAAGTATTAATATTGAAGCAAAATTACAAAAACCACCAATAAACATTAAAATTCACGTTATTTATATGTAACGAATGTCTATTTTGAAGGTTCCAAGTATGCCGAAATAGCGCTGCGATCTTAAAATATTTCCCCTTTATTATTGTATTTTGGGGTAATGATGGAGTGGTGTGAGGCGTAAGAGCGGCCGGCTATGATTATCCCGTTAATTTTTTATTGATTTGTTACAGATGCCTCGTTATCCGACAGATCCTTCGAGGGTGTCCTACCAACACCTAGTTCTTCTAAGACTGCAAGTGTATCTCGCAGAAAGCAGCATTCTGAAATTATGACGTCGACTTCCATGAAAATTATATTGGAAACAAAGGAAGAAAAAAAAAAGGTTAAGACTGAACAAAATCAAAATATCAAACACCAATTGTAAAAGACGAATTCTACAAGACTGCACAAGTAAAAATTATTGCGAAGATGTGTATATGATCCATGAAGGAAACGAAGAGGGAAAAAAGTAAAAGAATTAGCAAGGTACAAAAGAATGACAGAATAGGCGAGTGGGACTCTGACACTGATGACTTTCATAATAGTGTAGATGAAGACAAAGAAGTTGATAAGATTTGTGTTTGGTTTGAGTCGAATATGGAAAAAATCGCGAGTTATAGCTCAGATGTATCATTTATGGTGAATGGGCTCAGGATAAATGCGCCGAAGGTAATAGAAAGCGTTACATTTGTGTTTTTTGTACTTAAATATTACACAATATCTACTAGTAAGTGGTTACAATTATTAAAAGGACAAATAATTTTATAATATGGCTTAAGTACTGTAATTCTTGGCAGCATAAACTACATCGAATCAATAGGGGTTATATTGACCACCTGCCACCATTACTTCATACCTGTGGGGTAATGATGGCTTTGACTAGGGTTGTCAACAGGTCTCTTTTAAAGAGAACATTTTCTCTTTTTCAAATATTTACATGATTAAATATTTAAATATTACAAATTTAAATATTAAAAATGATTAAATAACATTTTTATGTGCAATTAGAAGTGTACTGTTTAGGTTACCAATGTTATATAATTGTAAAAAAAGTATATACGAATAAATATATTTTTTAAATAAATGTTCTCTTTTTTAGGGTTTTGTAGGTATGACCAAAAAACCCTTATACCCTCATTTTGTCGTCTGTCTGTCTGTCTGTCTGTTCGGTAAAAATTGTAGCCAAACGGCTAAACCTAGAGAGTTGAAATTTGGCATGCTTATACAACTATTTGACCCGCACATAGGAAAAATACTAAAACATCTAAAAAACATACCCCCCTAAAAATATAAACAAATATGTGCTCATCGAAAACAAAAATATTTTTTTTAAATTCTGAGTAGGATATCAAATGAAAGCCCTTAGTACGTGGATTAACGATCAAATTTTTATTTTTGCAAAATAAATTATTTTGATGCGATTTTTGCCAAAAATCTGCAAAAAAAATTTTGTCCCACACCCTGTAGCCCAGATGGTTTAAACTAAAAATCTAAAAAAATTCTAAGTAATGTATATTGGTGTGAACCGAAATAGTACAACAGGAATTTTTTATCAGATTATGTTTTTGGAAAATAACGCATTTTTTGTGGTTTTTGGTTCACAAAGTACAAAAGTTATACCAATGTAAGACACTCACATACATAGCGTTCGATGGCTACATGCGTTAGAGCGCTCTTAACTGGCTGGAAAACGAAGGGTTTCGAGTTCGAGTACGGAGTGAATTTTATTTTTTCGTTTTTTTTTTTTGCATTTTTATTATGTTGAATTTTTTTGTCAAAATTCTAGTTATATTTTGACAAATGTTGTATTTAATTTTTATGAGCGTAAATTTAATAACCAGTCTTATTATATGATTAACAGACGATAAATTATTTTAAAAATATCGATCATTTTGCCGTGAATACTACAAAGTAAAATTTGTCCTACACACTCAGCATACCGCCTTAACTTATTATATACCTGCGAAACCCTGAAATGTGTGAATATTCACACTTCACATCAATTTTTTGTTCTTAACCGTTGACAACCCTAGCTTTGACACTTTGTAATAAATACTGTTTTTTTAATACAAATATATGTAATACACTTATTTCAATTGTTATTACTTGTTACCAATGAACTGCTCTAGTAAAATATTTAAAAAATAGAGCAAAATGTGTTGATAACTAAGAAAGTTATTGTTGAAAATCCTTAGGGAGGCACCATTTCCCACTTTTCCCGTAAGTTAACATAGGGAGCAGCAATTGCAAAAAATGTAGGTTTCAATGTTATCCTCCTACTTTCTGGGGTAAAATTGACACCCAAATTGTAAACTTTAGGTGGGCGTCACTCAAAATTCTTACGCGGTAGAGAAATTCCAAAACAAACTTAATCACATTTAAAAAGAAGTGAAGACCTTTTTTTTTAGATTTTCACTTGAAATTTTGAAGATTAGATTTTAAAATTTAGTACCTTTTTTTTAGGACTTCATTTAAAATGTAAAAGTGAGGACCTTTTTTGTTTTAGATCTTCACTTCAAATTTAGAAGGGAAGATCTCGAAAATAGCTAATTAAATCTTGCCTACGGGCGCCGCAGACCCTCGCGCCGGCTCTAGATTGTGACAATGTTTTATCACATTAATCACATTTTAATGGTCCCTCTCGAGAGTGTATTCGTTTGTGTTTATTGAGATTTGAGGAGTTTGAAAATGCTTTATCGCACTGATCACATTTGAATGGCTTCTCTCCAGAATGTATTCGTTTGTGATCAGTGAGAGTTGATAATTGTGCAAATGCTTTATGACACTGATCACAATTAAATGGCTTCTCTCCAGAATGTATTCGTTTGTGATCAGTGAGAGTTGATGAATATGCAAATGCTTTATCACACTGATCACATTTAAATGGCCTCTCTCCAGCATGTAATCGTTTGTGTATTTTGAGATTTGATGACAGTGCAAATGCCTTATCACACTGATCACATTTAAATGGTCTCTCTCCAGAATGTATTCGTTTATGTCTTCTGAGACCTGACAATTCTGACAATGCTTTATCACACTGATCACATTTGAATGGTCCTTCGCCAGAATGTAATCGTTGGTGTCTAATGAGATTCGAAAAAACTGAATATGCTTTATCACACTGATAACATTTAAATGGTTTCTTCTCAGAATGTAATCGTTTGTGTCTTTCGAGATTTGATGGCCGTGAAAATGATTTATCACACTGATCACATTTGAATCGTCTCTCTCCGGAATGTATTCGTTTGTGTCTAACGAAATCCAAAAAAACTGGATATGCTTTATCACACTGATCACATCTATATAGTTTCTCTCCTGAATGTAAACGTTTGTGTTTGTTTAGATTTGTTGCCCGTGAATATGATTTATCACACTGATCACATTTGAAAGGTTTTCCTCCAGAATGTACTGGTTTGTGTTTAATGAGCTGTGTAGACCTTGTTGTTTTGGTTTGTTTTGACTTGTTAATGACTAACAACTCACAACCTTCATCTGATTCACTGGAAGATGTTCCACTAGCTGCAAACAAAATTGCATTTATTAAAGAGGCAAAAATTATAATATGGAACTAAAGATAATTTCTAATACAATATTTTCGTGCATGTTGCTATACTATGTATATGTATGTGTTATTTTCGAGGAGTTAGTTAGATAATTAAAATTTTTGGCGCACAGCAACAAGGCTAATTGCGCATAACGCAGCCCATTTAAATGACTACACTACATATGAAAAACAATAAATTAAACAATCAATAAATAGATAAAATCAATAAAATTACGTATACTCAATAAAAGAAATCTTGCAGACAAACACAAATAAATAAGATAAAAAGTTTGTTCGAAAATTTGAACAGACTCAGGGTGATGGTAAGAGGCTGTAAAGGGGCCAATTACCATCGAATATCACAGTTTAGAAAGAGAACATATTAAAATAAGGTGCCAGACTTCAAACATAAAACAGTAAGTTCGATTCTCTGTCGTCACCTAAAGCAACTGACAGGTCATAGCACAGACCTAACCTCTCCCTGACATCCTCAAACTGTACACATTCAGTTAAAATGTGTAACACAGACAAATCTATGTTACACGTTTCACAGATAGGGGATTCTTCACCTCGGAGGAGGTGTCCATGGGTTCACCAACAGTGGCCTATACGGAGGCGTGTGATGGCGGTTTCCTCCCTGCGGGTAATCCTGCAGGAAGAACCCCATGGTTTAACGTCTCCCGTAATCTGTCACAACTAGGAATGATGTCGGGTACCCTCTACCCGACCCGTTAAGGTTCTACCTGGTTCCGAGTTTGAATATCCGCTACCCGTTATCTACCCAGTACCCGTTAACTAACTGGTAATTAACGGGTATCGGGTAATTAACGGGTAGCGGATAATTAACGGGTACCAGTTGAGGTGAAGACCTTTTTTTTGCTCATCACTTAGATTTTGGAAGTGAGAACCTTTTTTTTGCTCATTACTTGATTTTAGATGAGGTGAGGACTTTTTTTTTTGGTTAACACTTATATTTTGGAGATTGACAAAATAAAAAATATACTGTATTTCAAAATTTTGTAGCGGGTAATTAACGGGTAACGGGTAATTAATGGGTAGTGAGTAATATCCGGGTAATCGTGGCGGGTACCCGGTTCCAGAAATTTCTAATTCTCAACCTAGTCTCAACTAGTCTCAACTTAACGTTCCGTATGCTGCTCCACTCATGCTGCCACCTGGCTAAAACCAGATGTTTCAGATGACTCCTTGCGTCATCTGGAAATATGAAACTCACATCAATCATACAGGTCTGTGGGAGCCGGCTTTTGCAGCTTCATCAGCAGCTTCGTTGACTTTATTACCAATATGTCCCAGTATCCAAAACAGCTCTACCCTCACATTCTGAGCATTCAGATTGTGGAGTAGCAACCGGATCTTTAGTACAAGAGGATGCACTGGATCTGGATCTTGGATACTGTTCAGAGCGCTCAGCGAGTCCGTCAAGATAACACTTGACTGATTTTGCTCTGACGAAACAAAACACAGAGCCTTGAAAATAGCGTACAGCTCAGCAGCGTAAACATTCGTTATGGAGTGCAGACGGTACTGAAATTGTTGGCATGGATTCAAAACAACGAACGCACACCCAACCCTGGGTTCAGGATTTTGATCCGTCAGTAAAAATGACAGTATCCTCGAACCTAGGGACCAGTATTCTCTGTAACTCATGTTGGTATTCGATATGCAACGTAATACCTTTATCAAACCTAGTTAATGTGAAATTCACAAGCGGACGCGGCAGTGTCCATGGTGGAACAGCATACAAAACGAAACTTGCCATGGATCACCCAAAATGTCGAAAGTCCTCAGACTAAAAGGCCTATTGGCTCTTGGTTTTCTGTCATAAGTCCTATTTTGTAGAATAGAGTCATATGCGGGATGATCTGGCTTGGCACTGAGTGCAGCCATATACCACAAGGATAGAATTTTACGACGATTGTACAGTGACGGTTCGTCTGCTTCACACAGCAGGATTTATTTTCGAGGATGATCAAGAAACTTTATGATAATTTTATCACAATTTTTTCAGCTGCATAAATGAGCCATATACAGTGCCGCAACAACATAAATTGGCGCCTGGTGCGTAAAATTATTTGGCGCACTCCCCCCCACCCTCTCTAATTACATACGCAATTTTTAAAATTTTATGTTAGGGTGACTGCATCAGTAAGGAAACGTTTAAGACATTTACTTACGTTGTTTTCTTCACCAAAATGTTATTTAAGATATTTACTTAACCATATTTTATGGAGAATCCTTAAAATCTTATTTTTTTATTTTGATGCAAGTGGAAATAAAAAAATAACTTAGAAAAATTACAAACTTAACTTTATTCATAAAAATCACCAGTAAAGGAACACTTATTCCTAATAAAGGAACTATCTTTACCTATATTACCAGTAAAGAAAAAAAACATGCAAAAATATATATTATAAAGTCATTTTTTTAAAATAAATTTATAAAAAAAAAATAAATAAAAAACATTCGTTGGTATTATTTTTTGGTTTAGTTTTAACCTTTTTCTTTAGTTTGGTTTAAATTGCAATATTAACCATTATATTAACAAATTATATTACAAATCTTTTGATAAACTCAAAAATCATGATAATCAACTAATATAAAAAGGGACAAAATATAAACTCTAGGTCAATGAAACACAAAATGAAAAACACCTAAAAGGAAACACAAAAGGGCTAAAGAAATATTATATTACATAATTAAAAAACAGAATAAATAAAAAAATATATATTTAATGACAAAAAAAAATGGGATATTTGAACAACAAATAATAAATATTTTGGTATTTTAATAATATATTACTTTAACGGAATAGATAATTAAATAAATTGAACTTTTCAGGCTTTTAACTGTGAGATTTCGTTAATTAAGTCTTCATAACTTAATGACTGCGCTATAGTATTTTCTGTTGATATTAAATCTAAATTTGACAATCTATCTTGGCCCATTGTAGCAAATAATGGATTATTAACTTTAATTTACTAAAACTGCGTAATAAATAATAATAAAAAAGAGAAATTTGGCCATTTGGCGCCTCTATGAATCCTCTATGAATAATTTACAATAGAGCTATTGAGAAGTGACACGCTCGAATACGCTAACTGGAGGCCAAATTATTGTACTACATACCGCAGCCCAGTTTGAACTTATTATCTATATTTAAGTGTTGAATTTTTGTTCCAATGCCGACAGAAGTTGTGAAAAACTATACCAGTAGTACAAATTGTAGTGTGTCTGAACAAAGATAGGCATATTAGTTTTTTTTTTACTTTTCCTAAGAAAAATAGAGGGAAAGTTAATAACTGTGTCCAAATTTTCGCGAGATGATTTTGTTGTACACTTCGATACAAGTGTAGCGCTTTAAATATCTCCCATTTTAATAAAATAAAAAGACATTTGTACGAGGACTTTTAAGCTTTTAAGTTTTTATAAAAATTAAAAAAGACATTTTTTTTTGAACAAACTGTTTAATTGCTTGTCAAAATATTCGCCTTTAAGATTTATATACTTTTACATGCGTTCAAACCAATTCTCGAAACATTTTTTCCAGTCTGAAGTTGGTATCTCAGAAATGTGTTCTAAGGCCTCAACAGTTCTTGAGGTGATGAAAATCGCTGTCCATGCAAGTAGTATAGTTGTGCTATTTCTGTAACACATTGTACTTTGGACCGTGGTTATCCGCATGTAGCGATCATGGGGTCCCAATTGACCTTGGAAGAGTCTTTCAAAGTCATGGGATTCCACTTGACCTTGGACGAGTTTTTCAAGGTCATGGGGTCCGACTTGACCTTGGAAGAGTCATTCAAGGTCACCAGTTACAAGAAATGCCCCAGGAGGTGCTGAAGAAGTCGCGGACAGCATCCCCATAGAGACAGCTGTAGAAGGTCAAAGGCCGTTGCCTAAGAGGTTCTAAACAGGTGATTCCGAGCGCGCTAAATTCAAAAAAGGTCTTAATCGTATCGTCCAGAAATGTATGAGCGCGCGAAATTCCAAAATGTCTTAGGGTACACGTAAGGCTAGGCGTATAGTGAAAGCTGTTGCTGGTAACTGGATTATCCTTATGTTATCAATGATACCTCGTACAGTACAGGCTGGTGCTGATTTCACAGAGTTGACTACCAGCGTCAGTAACAAGCTACCAGCAACAAGCAACAAGCTTTCACTATACGCCTAGACCGTGTGAACTTCTTTTAACAGACTATTATTTTTTCCTTCTCTCCTGTATTCTCTCTATAATTAGGGTCATTGAATAAAACATAATTTTTATAGTTTTCACATGTGAATTTATTAAAAACATAAAAATATACAAATATATCATTTCACACTTTTTTAGTCGTCTCGACCGATCAGGATAGGTACAGAGAGGGTGGTGAAAAGATAGCGAATAATTTAAAATATCCAATTTTTATTAAAATATAAATTTTTCATTTTTTCTTTTTTATCACTAAAAAAACTACATATACCTATATATATACGTGTTTCTTCTTCCACGACTCTTTGAAAAATCTTGTGGCTCCATACGGAAAACATATATTCTCATTCTCCTCTGCCTCGCCACCACATTCTGCACATTTAAATTTCACTCGAATTGGCATTATCTGTAAAAATAACGCATATGAAAATTATTGAAAATTCTTACATAATGTTAATGATCATATAATAATAATGAAGAAACGCATATTATTCATGAATTTTTCACGAATGTGGAACCTGGTGAAAAAATTATTGAAAGCCCACAAAATACGATTTACATGCCGATAAATACACGTAGTATAAGATCTATTATCGTACATATACAAAATCAAGATGGCAATTTAATCAATTTCAGAGGTGAAGTCATTACGTTAAGACTACATCTGAAGAAAGTAGCTCACAATGGTCATTAAATACAATCAACCCACCATCCACACGGTATTAAATAAACCTTATGAGTTTAAAAAAACCAGTTCGTTAAGGACTGTCAAACAGTTAACGTTGGATAATCAGAAGTTTCTGCAATTGCTTGGACTTCAAATTAAGATTTAAAAATTGGTGGCAAGAAAAAAAACGAAGAAGAAGAATAAATTCTCTACAGTAGGTTATTTGGATTAGGATTATAATCACTACAGTTTTCAAGTGTACTAGGAAAAATGGATTATAATATTTTAAATGTAACAGAGCGTGCTCTAGAAGATAATTCTATTGTTAACGCAGAGAAACACACTCATCAGCCATACTCATCAACCACTTTTAACAATAATGATGAGATCCGGATCCCGATCCCCCAGCAGGATACTTATACTCTACCGTGGAACAGTTTAATATACATAGAAGGTAGAGTGACTAAGGTGGATGGAACACCTTCAACCAACGTAAAATTTACAAATAATGGTATTGCATTTTTGTTCGATGAAATTCGCTATGAAGTGAACGGAGTTGTAATTGATAGGGTTCGAAATCCGGGTATTACAACCACTATGAAATCGCTTGTTTCATGTAACCAGAATGAAATTAAGGCGTTGAAAAACGCTGGCTGGTATGGATGTTCAGAGACTGCTGATTCGCTAATAGATGAAAAGGGTTACTTCCACTAAGAATGATGCTTCGTTTTGCTGAGGATTTCCGAAAAATTATAATGAACTTACGTCAAGAGTTGGTTCTCATACGCAGCAACACGGATAATAATTCTCTGAAAAATGCTGATGCTACAGAAAAAATAAAACTTGAACTAAATAAAGTTCAGTGGAAGATATCACACATATCAGTGGCAAATGCGGAACGCTTAATGTTGTTGAATTTATTTAATGCTAATGCTGAACTACAATTAACATTCAGAAGTTGGGAGTTGATAGAGTATTCCGTTTTGCAAGAAACTCAACATCATACCTGGGCGGTTAAAACTACCTCTCAACTTGAAAAACATGATAAAGAGCGATCAGTGAAGAGAAAGAATGCGGGGGGGAAGGAGAGGGAAGAAAGGAGAACCATATTGAAGGAATGTAGAAGGAGATCCTGGGGAGAATGCAAAAGGATAAAGACGAGATAAAGGAAGAAATAAGGATGATGGGTGAAGAATATGGTAGGAGGCAGGCAGAGCAGGCGGAAGAGATCAAGGGGCTGAAGTTAGAATTGGAGGACACAAGAAGAAGGCTAGAAATAATGGAAAAGAAGGAGTGTAAGCCGAGGTCGGGGGAACAGGAGGGTGAAGAATTAAAACAATTGGAAAAAAGGATGGAAGAGGTAGAGATAGGACATGAAAGGCGAGAAAGGGAAGCGAGGAGAAACAATATAGTAGTCAGAGGGGCAGAGTTGAGTAATATGGAGAATAAGGAGGTAGGAATTAAAAGAATGATAAAGGAGCTAACAGGGAAAGAAATGGAAGTAGGGAGAATGCAGGAGACAGGAAGAGGAGATGGGAAAATGTGGTTGGTAAAATTGAAAAAGTGGGAAGATAAAAGGGACTTGATGAGGCAGAAAAGTAGGTTGACAGGAAAGAATCTGTACGTGGATGATGATCTAACAAAGAAGGAGAGAGAGATACAGAAAAAGCTATGGGGTATGGTGAGAGAAGAAAAGGAAAAAGGCAGACAAGCGAAGCTAGGATATATGAAAATACAAATAGATGGGAGATGGAAGAGGTGGAACGAGTTAAGGGGTGAGGTGGAGGAAACGCGGGATTTTCAGCAAGAGGAGAAGAGGTAGAAGAGATGCATAGCGGTAAGGGAAGGGGTGGGAAGGAGGACGAGAAAGAAGTGAAGGCAATCTTCTGGAATGTAGCAGGGATTAAAGGAAAGGATGAAGAATTTTGGGAATTTTTGAAGGAATTTGAGATAATAGGGTTGACGGAGACATGGGTGGAGGATAAGGAACGGGAAGTATGGGAAGAAAAAGTACCGAAAGGGTGGGTATGGAAAAGTCAAGGGGCGAAGAAGGAAAAGAAGAAAGGAAGGGCGATGGGGGTATCATCACGGAGTAAGGTGTGAGTTGTGGATGGATGAAGAAGAGGCTTAGAAAGCGGAGGAGATAGTTGAGAGAAGGGTGAAGATAGGGAAGGAGGGGTGGCGAGTAGTCACAATGTACAACAGAAGAGGAAGTAAAGAGAAACTGAGGGAATTGGACGAAATTCTAGGTAAAGAGATGGAAGGAGACTGGATTGTAGTGGGAGGGATTTTAACGCAAGGATAGGAGAGACGGGATGGGGAGGGACTGGGAGGAGAATGGGGTGGAACAATTCAAGGAGCGCAGGGAGATATAAGGAGGTCAGAACTATAGGGGTACTAAGCTACTTGAGGGGAGAAAGAGGAAGGTCCGGAGGGAGAGTTAGGAGGATTGCGAGGCTAAGGTGCGGGAATGAAGAGAGAGGAAATAGATATTGGAGGAGACAGGAGGATAAGATGTGCGGTGAGGAGGAGGAAGATGTAGAGCACCTCGCGAAGAGGTGTAGGGAGATGACAGAGTGGTCGGGGAGCACATTAGACCTGTTGCACGAAGATGGAAGGGGGGAGAGCTGGGCGAGGGTATTAGAGGCAAGAAGGATTGAGATTGGGGACGGATAACAGGAAGGGGTAAAGGAAGGAAGAAAGACGCCCGGTGGGAAGCAGAATGGGGGAAATGGAAGGAAGGAAGGGGGCTGAGGTTACCTGGAAATGGGGAGGAAGGAAAGGAGATATGAGGAGGGGTGAAGAAATGGTTGGAAGGGAAGAGAATGGAATAAAATAAATTATAATGTAAAGTAATGAAATGTGATGTATGTTTAATAGGATGTTGGGATGTTAATAGGAGATATATGTTTTGTAATTATAATTGTAGTAATACCCAAAACACCGAAAGGTCCAAGGGAAATAAAGGATTGTATATAACTTGAAAAACCTCGATTTATCATTTTCGGGTTACAGACAAATGTGAAAAATGATTTGGGTAAAAGTATGAGTATATTTAACCATTGTCATTTAACTAATATAAAATTATATTTAAATTCTGAAATATATCCATATGATAATTTAAATTTGAACTTTAAGCAAAATTGTTATGCAATGTTATATGATATGTATGCACAGTTTCATGGTTGGTTTATATACGGAACAAGAATATGGAATGGGAAATAAGAATAGTACAAAAGAATAAAAAATATGAAACCGTTTATATCGGACATAACATTTCGTCGCTACGCCTGCGTACTTGCGTTGGACTGTGTAACCTTTAAAAAAAATCGTTTTCAGTAATATGGATTTATAAGATTTTGTAAATTTATTTGCTTGTGTTTCACACATTATATTGTTTTTTCCAACCTTCTGATCACAGCAAGAAAACATCTGTTGGACAAATTTTATTACGGCCGACATTTTGACCATTGTGCGCATGCTTATCGTCTCTTATTCTTGGAATAAGAATAAAATGTTAAATGTTACCAACTTTTCTTATGTTTAAGTTAAATTTCATTCCTACATAAACCGATATACGGCGCAGCCATGTTTTAACATCTTGTGTACTATTCTTATTTCCTATTCCTTATTCTTGTTCCGTATATAAACCAACCATGAATCATCGTATTACGGTCGAGATAATGGGCCAATAATGTCACCAGATGATTTTAAAAGATTCGCGCCATTAGCGGTTTTTGACTGTACTTATCAGCATGAAGTGTTAAAATCTGGAGCTGTAGAAGTTCGTCTGGAATTTGAAACGGGTGAAAACATACCTGCGAATACTACTGCATATTGTCTAATTTTACATGATAAAATTGTTAAATATTCTCCTACAACCAGTATTGTACGTGTATTGTAATTTTCTTATAATATGTATACTTTAAAATATGATAAAAGTGTGTAATGATATATTTGTATATTTTTATGTTTTCAATAAATTCACATGTGAAAAATATAAAAACTATGTTTTATTTAATAACAAACAAAATTAACAGCCTGTTAAAAGCAGTTCACATGGTCTGTAAAATTTTCCTACGTAACACCTTTTAGAATTTCGCGCGCTCTTGCAACCAGCTTAACACAATGATCGCACCACCTTTTCCTCCCATTTTCCTAACCTTCTTCAGCTCTCTGGGTACCACCTGTTTAGAACCTCTTAGGCAACGACCTCTGACCTTCTACAGCTGTCTCTTATGGGGATGCTGTCCGCGACTTCTCCAGCACCTCCTGGGGCACTTTTTGTAACTGGTGACCTTGAAACTCTTCCAAGGTCAAGTCGAACCCCATGACCTTGAAAAACTCGTCCAAGGTCACGTGTAACCACATGACCATGAAAGACTCTTCCGAGGTCAAGTGGGACCCATGATCGCTACATGCGGATGACCACGGTCCAAAGTCCAATGTGTCACACGAATAGCACAACTATACTACTCATGCATTTTTTGTTTAAAATTGGGGAATAAAAAAAAAAGTCATTAGGGAATAAATCAGGTGAATACAGGCAATGATACATTAATTCAATGTTTTTCTCATTCAAATAATCAATTATTTGACATGCTGTGCAGGAACTTGCATTGTCATGATGAAGAATGATGCGACGTTTCTTGTTGTTTTTCCTGATTTTGTCGATGACTTCTGACAAACAAATTATTGTATACCATTCGGCATTAACTGTTCTCCAATCTTCTAAAGGAATGGTTGCGACATGTCCAGTAAAACCGAAGAAACAATCGATCATTTTCTTGGAAGTGCTTCGTGAACGAACAAATTTTGTGGGTTTCGGTTCATCTTGGAAGACCCAAACAGTGGATTATTGCTTAGTTTCCGGTTCATATTCAACTTTCGTTACCTGTAACGATGTTGTAAACGGATTTTGCAGTGCCTAGGTTAAATTTTTCTAGCATTCCCTTACACCAGTCCACAGGAGTTTTTTTTTGAGCTTCGGTTTAATTATGTGGAATCCACCGGGAACAGATCATTTTCACAGTTAAATATTGATGCATAATCGACTGTATTGCAGTCTGTGATCTATCTCACGGTAAGTCACATGCCAATCTTCTTCAACCATTTTGCGCACAGTATCGTATTTTTTTTTTTTTTTTTTTAATCACAACCGATTTTGTTTGACCTTCACGAGATTCATCACTAACGGACGCACGATCACGCGAAATTCTGCATTTAAATGTTATTTCCTTGATTCCTTCAAATAAATATTGTTTCAAAAAATTATTTTTCCACGCCTATATAGATATACGTTCATTACAGACGTGTCAGTGATTAGCAAATGTAGCACGTTCCCCACTCCTTTTTATTACACACCGCTGACCTGTTACGTAATCAGCTCATAACGACGCGGCTCAAAAGGTTCCTGAAGTTTGAGATTAGTGGACGCTTGTCAAGACCTGACAAACTCCTTAATAATTTTATTAAACAGCCTGAAGGCCAAAATATAAGTCAAATTATTGTTAGTTTGTGAAGGAAACCGGATTAAAATTAAATAATACAGTTAAAGTGGTTGAATTTTGCTAAAATATTTTTTTATAAAGTTGGTCTTGGTCATTCAGTTAATCAGATGACGCAAGTATTGTTATTTTAACTGAATTTAGACTCCATACGATACGTGCAATACCGTTGCTAGGCAACATAATGAATAGGTTGAAAGCAACTTGTCAAATTATTGTTAATTTTTAAAGGGAACTGAATAAAAATGAAATAAGTAATAAAGTTATAGTCGTGGAAAAAGCATAGTATGAAACTTGCATGGAATAGTCATTTCATGCACGTTGCAAAATATACTATTTTGTTTAATACATGATAATATCAGCAAATCATTTTATATCCACAGCAAGTTTATTACTTAATAACATATTATTATTAGCATTTAAGATATATAAAATCTTAGTGTATTAAAATTAAATTATTAGCAAAATTATTTATTTTATTAGCATTTAAATACTAGCCTAATTAAAGTATCTCTACTGACCAGTGTTTGCAACATCTGCATTCTCCGCTTCATTTGTAACGTATTCACTGGTGTCCACAGGTTCAGACTTGATATAAATCTCCTCTATGTTGGTATTACCATGGTATACATCGGCTGTAACTTCATCTTTGATTTCTGTAACAAACACATCATAGCCAATTATAAACTAATCGCTTAAGAATGGTTTCCTATAGAAATAGACGAAGAACATAAAAGTAAAACGTAGAATATGTATCGCAAATTTTGTTGCTTTGGTTTCCAATAAATTTACATCGTGCCAAAACTTTTTAAGTTAACTTCTTTGTAAAATAAGTTTCTTTAAGAGTATCAAATAAGTAAGGTGATTATAAGGAAAGAAAGTTAGCTCTGTCTATAGTCGAGGTAAATTGTCACCGAGTGCGGTGGGGGAAAGTAATTTTGTGGGTACCCAAAAATGGAGTCTAGCTTGACATTTTTTTGAAAAATATGAGTAAAATTAAAGCTTTCACACTTAATCAGATAAAATCTGCGTTAATTGTGGAAGTAATACGCTAATATAGGTAAACATTAAAACAAGAAAGTATGTGGTAGAGTACGTTCAGGATAACTTCATGCCAAGTCTATATTACCGACTGGGTTGCGCAGAAACCAAATTTCGTCCATGTCATTACCGACAATTGGTTTTATACATTTCAGTGGCGTCACTTACTTTGATCTGTTCTTGACTACGCGTATATTTCGATTTTGATTGCTTAATTCCGTTGTTGTTTTCTTTTTTAAATTTTATTGTTTATTTTATTTGTTAAATTTTGTTGTTTATTTTCTTTGTTAAATTTTGTTGTTGGTTTTTTTTTTTTTTTTTTTTTTGTAATATTTGTGTGTTATTATTATTGTTATTTGTGAAAATGACGCCAAAAAAAAAAAGATTGGGCTTCCAAGATATGCCAATTCGGAGCCAAGCGAGAGAAATCATAAACAATGTCGCTAAATTTATGAAAAATGATTATAAATGTCTCAGATTATATACAGAAAATTATTAAAATGGAATTTATCAATGTATTGAGAAGTGACATTACCGTTGGCGGCGCTGTAATACAAGGCAATATGGCTCAATTGTCTAGTATTCAGCTGTGAATATGCTAACAGAGAACAGGTTAATTTAAGCACAGTACATTTTTATTTTATGAAAATGTATCTATCGACATTCTAACAAAAAATCAACACTAGAAAATATGTAATAATTTCAAACAGTACTACAGTCGCGTAGTACAATATTTGACCACCAGACTGCATATCTGAGCGTGTCAGTTCTCAATAAACTGTTACATATATAATGTTCGTTCTACTGCATGGGTACAGAGGGCTCCAACCAACCCTATTCTGGGGAAGTGTTCTGCTGGGGATTTCACTTCTTTGTTCGCTTAATTTGTTACACTATACTTAATTTTTTTAAATTAGTAGATTGTTATGCTACGACAGCTCATTTTCTGGGTTGCGGGTTTCAATCAAATGTTTGTGTGGTGATCTTATTTTATTCTCTTTTTATAATATGACCTATATATCCACATCCATTTCCTTTTTTTCACTTTTACTTCAATTACAATAATTAAAAACTGTTACATACGGGCTTTATATATAATTTGCATTTACAGGGTGAAATTGATACATTTATACACAAAAATATTGTAAAGAGGAGATTCGAAATAAGGCGGCAGTTGGCGAGATGGCGCGCAGCGGCAGAGCGGCGACACAGGGAAGAAGAAGAGAAGCGGCGGCAGTCGAGAAACCGAGCGGCGTGGTTCCAGGCAGGCGATAGTATCGGTGTCATTATATGAACTTAAAAACAATAAAAACATTAAGTCTGAGGTTTTGTTTATTTATCCTGGCGGTGTTCTAAAGTTGTGCGTAACAATATATTATTATTTATTTCTCGTACCTTTTCAGGTATGCCGTGTACTAAAACGAGAACAAAAATTAATTTCAAATACATGATTTTGTTTGTTTGGTATTCACAACAATTGACAAGGCAGAAACCATTATGTAGGTCTATGTAATCAGCTATTTTCTCGCGCAGCATTGATGACGTATTTTATGATGCCCTGGCATGAAGTTATCCTGACCGTACTCTAAAGAGGTCACACTTTTCATGAATATTTCTCGACTATTCTCGTAGACTATAAAATTTTCTACCCTTTTTTCTGTAAAAAATGGGAATACCGTAAACTGCTACGACGGAATTATAAAAACAAAAAACATTTTGTAAAAAATATTTATTTGTGAACGAAAAAATAGATGTGAAGTGTGAATTTTCACACATTTCAGGCTTTTGTACGTATTTAGACTGAAAAAATGTTATTTCATTTATAAACAAGTATCTCACACCTATAAATAATTCAAAAACATAAAATTTGCGATATTTTCCGATAACATAATCTGATCAAAAATTAATGTTTAACTATTCCGGTTCATATCAATGTGTATTACTTGGTATATTTCCAGAATTTTAAGTTTACCCCTCTGCGTTCCAGGACGAGGAACCAAAGTTATATTAGCACATTAGTGGAAAAATTCGACAGAAAATTGTTTTTTCGACTTGGAAGTAGTTCATTGGTACAGCCATACGCTACACAAGACGGCATGATTTATAGTGTTTTATGCCACTAAAAATGTATTGTGTCCTTGCTCTTTGCACTATATAAAGTTATTTGTAAAAGGTGGAGTCCCAGCTCTTATCACTAACACTTATTAATAATAAAACTAAACATTAATGCCCGGTTTCATAAACAAATGCTAAATCCTGTGTTAGCTAACACGATGCTAAGATAACACGTTGTTAAAATTTAACTGATAACCACATTTTAAGCATATTTTTGTGAATTTATTTCAAATCTATGGTTAAATTTATTCATTTTCAAACTAAGTACATATATAAAGTATGTTTTGAAGAAGATACAAAAAAAATTTGAAGGCAAAATATGGCGAAATGAGCCAGCTGTGGCAAATCTTCTCAGACTCCAAGAAAAAAAAGATTTTGCGGTGACCAGCATAACTCCTCACTGGATCATCTGAAATCAAAAATACAAAGATTTTGTTAGTTTATGAGTTTGCCGAGGTAATGACGTCCTGTTCACTAGCAAAGGTTCGAAAATAAAAAATAAATAATTATGTGTCAGTTATTTAAACAGAAAAACGTGGTAAAGTAATATGATAGCTCTTTGTTATCATTTTACCATGCAACAGGATTACGAATAAATCAATGCGGAATTTATGAATTATTATTTATTCTCAATTATTCTGTCCGTTTGAATATAAAGATGGAATTGGTTGGGAACAAGGCCGACATGCCGCATGGCCGACCGGGTCAATGACCCAGGACTTCGCGCTATCACACTATACAATACAAAATGGTTAATAAAGTACAGTCAGTTCCCCTTGCATCGGGACCTATAAAGATAAAGTACAACTAGCCCTCACTTGCAGAAGGTCCCGCAAACTTTCGACCAGCGCTGATTGGGAATATAAACTATATTTGTTTTTCTGAAAAGATGGTTTATAGTTGTTATCTTTTTATTAAAATATCTTTGATTGTTCAAAATCTAACAAATGTTGATAGGTTCTACCTAAAAAAATTATGTTGAATATGTTTTGTCTGTTTCTATCTTGCTTTCCTGTTGACCAGGCGTCAAAATCTAGACATGAAACACAAAAATATGGATATTCTACATGAACATTTTTAGGCTTACATACATCTACGTCTGATTGGAAACCTTAACATATATTTCCAGTTAGATATTTATATTTTCAGATAGACATATAGACGTAGATGATGGAAACAATCCTTTATTGTAAAAATATTATTTAAAATGTACACTAAATAAACATAGCTGAAATTCACTTGAAATAAACTGCTGTGTACCAACACAATATGAATAACAGTATTAAGTGTGAGTTAGCTGGAAATCTGCTTGTTACTGACCTTTCTTCTGTTCAGGTTCAGACTTGATGTAAATCTTTTCTATGTTGGTATTACCGAGGTTGTCTGTGACTTCAACTTTGATTTCTGCAATTAAGAGACCATAGTCAAATATAAATTAATCGCTAACTGTAAAAAATGGTTAATGTTCCGTATAAGTCCACCGCGTCAAATTAGAACTAGGCTGTATGTTTAGAATAGAATATATGTAAGAGTGGGGAACCAATAGTAATCATTCTTGCATATGTGCTCGGTGTAATCAGACACAACTTTTGTGCAATTTAGAATCAAGGGAGGACGGTGTCTACACAGGTGTTATTTACATAGTTAGTTCCTGAAACTTGGAAAATGGCTGATAATTATTTCAATTTTTGAAGTAATATGGAGAGTAAGGATATGAAAGAGGTGTTAAGGTGGTGTATGAATGAGGATCTGATTGTGTCTGAATGTAAATGTCCCAAAAAGTTCCCAGACCCCTGATTTATATAATTGCAATGTGATCTAAATGCTATCCATTTTTTCCCAAATTTAAACCCAAAATGTGATAGCTAAATTATATCGCGTACAACTTCAAAGAGTTATAAAAAGGATGGATAATTTTATATAAAAAGGTATTCTGTGGCGATTTTCACGGCTCTGGATTTGCCTACTAGTTTTATCATTGTTTGTTTGCATATAGTGAAGATATATAAATGCTTTATACATTTTTAATACATTTACATAATTTGGTATGTATGAATGCGATGAAAAACGGAATGTCCTATTTTAGGCATTAAATTGGTAGGTCGGAATATATTGATAATTTGAGGATTCTCTCTTTTAATAAAGTTAGTGTTTTTCAACATATGTATACTATAAATCTCATTCAATCTATTTAAATATGACTTTAAGCGTATAAATACTGAAATTTCGTTATTCAAGTTTTTCTTTAAAAACCTTAATACGAGCTAAATGTTAACAAACAGTTATTAAATAATTGCTTGGATTTCAAAACGTATAAATATCAAGTACTTATTTAGATTTCAGAATCGTAAATGTTATATTTTGAAAGAATGGGGCGGCGCTTCGTCAAGACCAAATCTCATTCCAACTAGCATACACGTTCTGTCTGACGAGTTATGCCTGGTGGACTTATACGGAACATTAACCTAAAAAATATATAAATCATGCATAATAGCACCCTGAGTTTCCAATGTTGCTCTGTTTGCACTGTTTCCATGTTTCAATTTATTTTCGGGTGGTTTACAAAAAAAAAGTAAGGTTATCAACAATAACCTAAGACAGCGGTTCCCAAACTTTTTTGACCGCGACCCGGTACGAGGTTTTAAATTTTTCGCGACCCACCTTATGAAAAAAAAAAAAACATTTATTTACAAAACAAATTTTATTTTAAAGCAGTAGCTTTATAGTAATAAAGAATACAGACGATTCCGCTTAAATGGGCCACCGCTTAATTGGGGCAGCCGCTTATTTAGGCCAAATTTCAAAGAACAGAAACCAAACCAAGGAACCAACAGTAAGTTTAATTGGGACAACATTCCGCTTAATTGGGACAGTAAATTTAAAATCACAGTACATATTATGTTACACATATTCTCAAGAAAAAATATGTACAAATAATTTAATATGATGCGTTTCATATCTTTTTGATTCACAAGATGAAAAAATATACTTAAAAAACTAGCAAATATCAAGTTGAAGATTGTGAGAATTCAATTGTAGAAAACATTAAATCAAAACATGAAAAATCAGACGAAGATGACGATGATGATGATGATGATCCACCTGTGCCTGTGACTAACCAGGAGGCAAAAAAATGTATGGCAGTGTTACAGCTTTAATTTATGCAGGAAGGAAATGAAGGGAGTCCTACATCCACACTGAATACCTGTGCTAATTTTGTAGAAGTGAAATGTTACAAAAACAAAAGACAGACTAAACTTGACGCATTTTTGCATTGAATTAAATTGTATGTACCTATTTATTATTTTATTTTGGAATTTATTATTATTTTTTCTTAAAAGTTTATATTTTTTGGTTATATGTAATTTATAGTTTTGTCCAAGAGTTTATAAAATAAAATTATTGAAAGAAAAATATGCATAGTTTAATTTTATGTGAAATTCGCTTAATTGGGGCAGCCGCTTAATTGGGCCAAAATGTCTAAGTCTCGATGTGTCCCAATTAAGCGGAATCGACTGTATAGTATAGTAATAAAGAGCACAAATACACACTATTCTAGTGATTAATTGACGTAAAAAAATAATATGTACAAAAAAATCTTTTTTGTTTTTACAATTTTTTTCGCGACCCGGCAAATTTTTTCTGCAACCCGGTGCCGGGTCGCGACCCACACTTTGGGAAACGCTGACCTAAGATAATGCTTTTAAGGTGAATTACTGTTTAGGATTCATACAAACCCGTGAAAACTATCTTCAGGGCGCTATTATGCAAGATTACCCATTTATGATATGCGTAAATCAAACATTACTGGTATTCACTTGAAATAAACTACAACAACAAAAAGTAAAGAATAGTAAAGATATTTGTAAATGTGCTGGTTACTGACCATTTTCCAGTTCCTCCATGTACTCTAGACCAGATTTCACTTCATATTCCGTCTTAATATCAACATCTTTCTTAATAATATCACTGTCTCTGGTATGATCGGGATACAAATCATAACTAGTCGTATCATTCATATCCAATACTAAAACAAAACACTTCCTAATAGTATATTCTGTAACAAGGTTGGAATGAGAAAATTCGATGCGAGTGGAACATTCCGAGCGCGAGCCGCAGGCGAGCGTGAGGAACCACGAGCATCGAATTTTCTCTTCCAACCGAGTCACAGACCCTATTTTCTCCACGACCACCAGAAAGAACAAAAAAAATTAACAACTAATTATTTCAATAAACATTTTATCTTAACAAATAATTTATATTAAAAAACAAATTAATCAATTAATTAAACTTATTTTTTTATTTATTATTCGTTTAATTTTAATTTAATTTGCCGCACATCGGCCACTATTTTAGGTTAGGAAGTTATGTTGCATTTATTTAATGTAAACGTTGCATATATCTCAATGTAACCCTACAAAAACAAAAGACAACAAACATGGAATAATTATTCCATAACAAGTGATGGAATGAAATACACGCAAAATGCATAAGAAGACAAGTGCTTTAGAATAACATTTCAACTCTTGTGTTAGAATATTGACATTCTGTAGTCAAAATTGGTTGTAGAATTGGTAAATTCTATAGCAGTCGTGGAGAAAGTATTTTCTAATTTCCAAATACGCAAAATCACTCTTGTTATACTCGGGTTGCTTTATTAATCTGAATATGTACCTGTCCGTGCCGTTTAGGGTTTCGTGACTAATACCCTTTTCACACTAGAACTTTAAGACGAGTGAACTTAATTATTTATATAAGCATACTTACAATTAAGGCACTTAAGTACGTTAGTGTGAATGGTTACGTATGAGACAGTATGACAAACTTTTAAGTATAAATGTAAATCATAAGTATAATTATAATTAGGGAAGTGTGAATGCAGCTTTATATGTAACGTTTCCATGGTTATGATCACAAATCAAATAGAAATAGATGCTTCACTCTCGTGTTAGATTTTGAAACCACGTTCGGCGCTAAACTGCAGTGTTCGTACTTAGAACTATAATTTAGAGTGGGGGGGAAACCCGGGTATTTCAAATTCTTCATTGGATTTCAGGAATATCTAAATTACAAACTATTATTAGATAAAACAATCGTTATAAAATTTTGACTATTTTAAATACTATTAACGATAATAGAATTTAAAACAGACAAAATACATTATTATAACAATGGTTTCATCTAATAATTAGTAATTTAAAAATTCCTTATAACATCTAGATATGTTACAGTTAGGAATTATACAAAAACCAACAACAATTACTCACAGAAATAATTATTTAATTGTAACAACTTACATGTATATTTATTACATATATATATATTTTTTTTCTTCCTAGGGCTGGGGGAAAACCTTCATAGGCACCCTATTAGATAAGGTAGTGTCAGATTCTTACTGACTAAAAACCCCCTCCCTCCGTAACCCAAGAGAAATCATTAGCTGTGAACATCACTGTCTTGTACTTCGGACTTCAGTCTGTATAGATACTAACCACTCTGAATTCAAGGTATCGGAAACGCATGTTTTAGGCACGATTCTCCAAGAGGCCAGGCGACAAGCAATTTTGCTCACACTCGTCCCAGAGAGCTGCAATGATTTCTCTCCCTGGATCTTCTATCCATCACCTCGTTAACCACCAAGATACTCCGTATTATCTTCTGTATTCCAGTCCAGTTCTTCTGCTTATAACCACCTCTATTTATAATCAACTTTATTTAAATACCTGTTTTTAAGGTTCTCTTTGTTAATTTTTAGGATTTCCTGTATATTGAATAATAGGAAGCTTAACCCAGGATAATTTGTTTCTTTTCAACCCTTTGGCATATAAAATATTCATATATGTAAAATAATTAATTACAGCTATAATAAAATATCTACCTGAATTTCGTAACTGCTCATTTACTGGACTACGTGGTACTTCTCCCATAACAAATTCCATTACCTCGGCACTATGTGAAGTAGATGGAACTGCCAAATTATCTTCCGATGAACTTATTTTCCGGATCTTCGACGGTACTGGATCTTCAGGAAGATCAACTGTAGTACTTAACGGTGAATTAAGACTAACGTTGACATTTTCAGATGCAGTGTCGAAACCTGAAATGTAAAACATTAATTATATAAAATATGTTAGTTAAGTTTTCCCATAACAATACACCTATCGAAATTTTACAAAAAATATTGTTAGAATACTTACGTTCTTGATTTGGTAGATGCAGAGTTGGTACAGACTTAAAATTCAAAGTTCTCCTGTTGCTAAAACAATCTGAAGAAAAGTGTTTTTTACATACTCGAGCTCTGACATAAAGTTTTTCCATGGACAAGCCATCCAATTTAGGATTTCCCATATTCTTCAACCAGGTTTTATACAAGCCTGGAGCCTCCGGTATCTTCGGGTTTGGTAAACGATATTTTGTAGGTTCACTACTATCGCATCCCAAAACGAAGCACATAACCATTTTTATTATTAATAATATAATATACACTCTTAAAACTTTATTTAGCAAAAAGAAATGCTCTGTATTTTAAATACGTTAGACAACGTCAACCAACGAATTCGAAATGGTTGTAACACGATGCAACAAGTTGGAACAAGTTCTAGCGTGGGAGGAGCTTCGTTGTTGCGCTGTATGGTGGTGCAGCTCGTGTTCGTACTTAGAACTAGGAGCAAGACGCCATATTGTATTTTTTCTGCTATTAGAGTGAAACCCCCCTGGTTATGATAAATAATATCTCTGTTAGAAAATATTAGGCCAAGTTATTTCTACTCTGCTGCTAGAATGTATTTTATACAAATACTTTGTGATGGCGGTCGGTCCTGTGGTGGCCACAGCCGATTTTTTTCAATTTACTAGCATCAATAAATATGTATTAGTTTGTAATAATTCTTATATTATTGTAGAATTTTTTCCTGTTGTGTATCGTATTACTATTTGTGTGAAACGTTAATATTTATTTGTATAATAATAATAATAATAATTAACTTACAAGTAATATGGGGAGCAGCAATCGCAAATAATGTAGGTTTCAATGTTATCCTCCTATTTTCCGGGGTAAAATTGACACCCGGTATGTACTGTAAACTTTAGGTGGGCTCTCACTATTACGCGATAGAGAAATTCCAAAAAATTCTTAATCACATTTAAAAAGTCTCTCTCCAGAATGTATTCGTTTGTGTTTAACGAGATTTGATGACTGTGAGAATGTTTTATCAGATTGATCACATTTCAATAGCCTCTCTCCAGAATGTATTTCTTTATGTGTAATGAGAGTAGATGACTGTGAAAATGCTTTATGACACTGATCAATATATTGTCACATAGGTGTAATCCTAGGTCAGGATTACGACATCTAGACATTGTGACGGTCAGCTGTCTGATTAAAAACTATTCGTCAGCGTCTGACGTCTGTGGCCTGATTACGAAAATGCAGACATCGCATTTTCATAATAAGGAAATATTTGTTATGACGAATGAATATTGGAACTGGGTTAATTTTCGTTACAAAAAGGCTGGGAGTCACAAAATATGGAGTTAGTGGAACATAGCCAACTCCGCTGCACGTATTAGTCCAGAAGGTGACGACCACGACACTGACGCCAGATTCTTGTATCGAGAATGAAGCCAAGCAAGTAGTGATCATGTGAGTGGGAGAAGACTTCTCGACTCCCGGATGGGTAGTCCCCGCCTCGGAGATAGGTCCAAGCCGATCCTGGCCAACACGGGGTGGACCGAAGACTTCCCCAACTCCATGGATCAATTCAAACATTGTTTTGTAAATGTGATATACATATTTAATAAATTTGTTATGTTTAAACCAGGAGTTGTGTCTCAATCAAACCACCCACGTGACATTATATATACGTATATATAAATTATTTATTGTCAATTACAGTAGCGGCTGGTGAGTAAAATATTTGGGGGGACACTTTTTTCCCATATATATCTATTAAAATATAGTTATACGAGAAAAAAGTAAATAAATAAAAAATACCTGAAAATATGTTCTGCAACTAGAAAAACTGACAAATCTGGCACTTTTATTAAGATTTATGGTCAATATTATTATCATTTTTGTAGTTATTACTTCTATTATTATTATTATTATTAAAATTGCAATATTATTAAGACAATGCTTTGTAGTCAGAAACATAACATATTTGGTTATTAATTAAGCAGATACCTACACATATTTACATGTATTTAAATATTAGATTTAACCTTTTCGTTATGTTCTTTAATTGAACGTTTATACGCCGTATCAAGTTGAAATCGTATATTTACCGATCCCAGCATGGCAAATTTGACCGAATAATGCATATGTTTATGAGACACATTATGTTTAAGAACTTTATCTTTGAAATGTTTAATATCTTTAACACTATTTACTGTCTTTATTTCATATGCGTCTGATGAACAAATCAAACACAGGAAACAAAAAAAAAAAACATTTTATTTATCACATCCACACAACCAACTTGTATTTAAATATTGTTTTTCACTAAACTTTCTATTAAATGTTCTATTTCCATTTTTATCCTGTTGGGAAATATTCAATTTTGACCGATGAGGACCCATATTTTTACCGACCGCCAACATATATAAGGGAGGTATTTTGATCATACTGATTTCGAGATTTCAATGGATCTCCACGAATTGAGGTCTCTACATAAGGTTTTGACTATTTTTAGCACGATGTCTGTCGGTCTGTCTGTCCGTCCGTCTGTCCATCTGTCCGTCCGTCCGCTTGTCTGTCTGTGTACACGTGTAGAGCAAATTCGGCTAAAAGGATTTTTATGAAACTTCATATTTAAACTTCTGCCATCAATGGCACGAGTTGATCAACTTTTGGTAAAAATCGGTTGACTAAAAATGGGAGTTTACTCGTGTCGATTTTAAGATTTTTGCGAATATTTAGCAACAGAAAAATATTTCGAAAAAATGTATTTAACAAAAGTTGCTATAAATGCAATAACTAATAACTTTTATTTGAGATGTTTTTTGATGAAACGAAAAATTTCGAAAAATTTGTCGTAAATTTTTGTAAAATTTTTTCAGTCTCAAATTTTCATACTTATATGTAACGTTTCCATGGTCATGATAAATAATATCTCTGTTAGAAAATATTAGGCCAAGTTATTTCTACTCTGCTGCTAGAATATATTTTATACAAGTACTTTATAATGGCGGTCGGTCCTGTGGTGGCCACAGCTGATTTTTTATTAATAATTTTGTTTCATAGTTAAGCACGTTAGTTGTATTAAAATATACAGTATATTTTAATAAAACTAACGTGCTTCATTCGATTCATTTTTACGTTTAAGTACTTGTCACAAATCACAACGACCGAACTAAGCTACGGGACACCGGCCGTAATTCACTAATACATGCAACACTAACCTTCGCCGCTGTTGCCGTTACTAGGAAATTTTTGCTACATATGTAGATAAGAACATTAGATATTGCATGTGGCAACGCTGTATCTTTGGACACTCCGTGGAGTGTCCAACAACGCTCGGAAGAGTTGTCTTGATTTAAATTTTTTAAATCTAACATTTATATGAAAAATCTTTGAATAAGAAATAATAAAAATAAAAATATGCAGATATATTTAGCTACTTTAATGCAATTTTAAAGAAGTATAAATAAAGTATTAAATTTAGCTTTTTTACTAAAAATTTTTAGGAGGTCACTGTCCCAGCGCCTCCCTGTCTCAGCCGCCACTGGTCAATTACTTATAACTATTTAACAATTACATGTTTAAGTACCGAAAAATATTGAGAACTGACACGCTCGGATACGCAGTCTGGTGGTCAAATATTGTACTACGCGACTGTAGTACTGTTTGGAATTATTATATATGTTCTGGTGTTGATTTTTTGTTAGAACGTCGATAGATACATTTTCATAAAATAAAAATGTACTGTGCTTAAATTAACCTGTTCCCTGTTAGCATATTGACAGCTGAATACTAGACAATTCAGCCATTTTGCCATGAATTACAGCGCCGCCAACGGTAATGTCACTTCTCAATTATTCATAAACATAAACTTCTAATCATAGAAAAGGATATAGAAACCTAACTACAATGTTGGTTTTTGTCGCACTGTTTGCAGCGCTGCACGTTTCTGTGCAGGTAACTAAAGTACTAACGGCGGTTAATTTGAATTTGTTAATCTTTCAATATTTAAAATATCTGGGATTTTTGTTCCAAGTATAAATATTTGATGATGTATAAATGAAACCACAAAATTAATGGTATTTATACCATTAATTTTTTTGGTTTCATATATACATAATCAAATATTTATACTTGAAACAATATTTTATTTTAAAAAGAATAAAGGTATATAAATAAGAAAATCAAGTTATGAATATACTTATATTTCTACCAGTTATTACATTTCATATTATATATATGGTCCGTTTCTTTGGCTTAAATGGAACAAGATTTTGAATTCTAGTAACTTTAAGCGATTGAAAGAAGCTTTTGTTTAGCAAAAGCTCACTTCAATCGTTAAAAAGTGAGCCCATGAAAATTTAAGAAAATAATAATTCCACTTGGTTCAACTTAAACGTTTAGAATGGCCTATATTATTGTATTTTCCATGCACATTCCATTATTTAATTACTGCACAATGATGTAATATCATGCACTCTATATTTAAAACATTTTTCTTAATATTAATAGATTAATAATACTTTATTAGTCTGTTTCTTTGATTTAAGCGGAACTAGATTTTGAAAACAATTAACTTGTAACGTTTAAATGTTTTTTTTTTTTCACAATACTCGGTTTCTATTATTATAAAGTGAGCTCGTCACAACTTACAAAAATAAAAATTTCTATTTAGTTCCGCTTAAACGTTTGAAATAGCCATATATATGGCATTTTTTAACACATTACACAATCTTGTCAACACATTATTAAAAAAATATTTAGAAAATAAAATAAAATGAAAGAATATAAAGAAAATAAAGGTGCAGAAAAAATATTGTATACCAGGACATGGATAATTGTATTTGTTCTTATCATCACATTATTATAAAAAATATTTAAATAAATGAAAATGAAATGAAAAAAATAAGAATATAAATTCGAAGAAAACCCACGTGCAGAAAAAAAATGAATGCCTAGACATGGATATTTATATTTTATCTTATTAACACATTATTAAAAAAATATTTAGAAAAATAAAATAAAATGAAAAAAAGAAAAAGAAAATAAAAATGCAGAAAAAATATTGTATGCCAGGACATGAATATTTAAATTTGTTCTTACCATTACAGTATAAAAAAAAAATATGGATTGAATTATGAGAAAATAAAAGAAAGTGAAAAAAAGCATGGAAAAAAAAAAGGAAACCATATGTGCAGGAAAAAATATTTTATGCAATATATAAATAATAAGTAAATATATAATAAATAAAAAACAATATATAATCAACTATTAATGATTCTAATTAATATGAAATAATTTTGTATTTCACAGTAATAATAGCAATTCGAAAATTGAAACATAAAAAAATAATATTTCGTTCATATGTATAGTTGAACTTGAAGGTGTATTAATTAGAATAATAAAAAAACTTGCATCTTTTCTTCAAATTTATGTACATTTCGTGATAAGTACTGATTTTGTAATCCTAAGGTTTAATATTTATAAATTTATTTTGTTTATTGGGGAAATTCCTATACATTTTATAACTAAGGGATTACATATAACAATGGGTGTTGTATCGGGATTAAGTCTGTGTTGACTAGCAGGTCAAAATTTTTCTTCATATATCTTTAATCCCGATATAACACCCATTGTCAGATGTAATCCCCAGCCATAAAATGCAATTGCCACAAACAGTTTGTAATTTATATGAAAAAGATTTTGACCTGCTGGGCAACCCAGACTTAAACCCGATACAACATCCATTGTTATATGTAATCCCTAGTCATAAAATGTAATTGTCACATACAGTTTGCAATATGTATGAAGAAACATTTTGACCTGCAGTCAATACAGACTTGATCCCAATACAACACCCATTGTTATATGTAATCCTTTAAACATAAAATTTTCCCAATAAACAAAATAAATAGTAATCCATAAGTTTGTAAAATCAATACTAATCATGAAATTTACATTTAAGGGAGGGGGTATGGTATTTTTGATGATTTTTTTTCATTTTTTTTTTTTTATTGGCTTATTCGATATATCTTCAAGAGTATCCCATTAAAATTTCAAGTTAATCGGAGCACAATTGACTGAGATATACTCATTTTAATACTAGTACCTATTATTTGTTTTTTCGCGCCTATCGTATGTATGTGACGTTGTATCGCTTTTGTGCGCATGTGGCTTTAATATCGAAGCTGAAGGCCCTTCATTGTATGGACCTGGTATTGATGATTCTATGTAAGTAGCGGAAAAATTTTTAATATTTATTTAATAAAAAAACATTCTTTATTTTTAAACGCGTTTTCTGAAAAATAGCTTTTTTTGATGCGGTGTACATCATAACTCAAAAACTAATGAATGGATCTTTCTGAAATTTTGCACACTTCTTTATAAATCATTTTACTAGGTAGTGACGTTGAGTTTTTGCTTTTATTTTGAATATTTTTTTTTATAACCATTTTTCCGATTACCAAACACGATTTTTTACGTTTTTTTTTCGATTTTTTTACTTTAAAGTCGTACCAAAAATTTAGAACTCAATTTAATAAAAAAAACTCGACGTCACTACCTGAAGAAACTTTTAAACTAACCAAAACTTTTTGAATTATATGTTTCAGATGATTGTGTCACTAGATATCGTGTACACCGCAAATCAACTTTTTTTTTTGAGTGTTTATTAAAAAATGACGCCAATGGCTCATTTTTCAATATTTTTCAATAAAAATTTAACGCAATACTCTTCAAGTGTTGTTCTTTAAGATAGACTTTCACCCATTTAGCTTACATTTACCAGATTTCCACAAATCGTTCTTAAAAATATGCTTAAAAAATGCAAAATTAACCATAATTTTGAAAAAAAAAAAATCATTATGAAAAATCATGTTCACTATCTTTTATCATTATGATGTTCGGGGTTATAAAGCTGACTTTTTAATTTTAAATTTACGGGTTTTTACAAAATGTTCATGTGCCATTATTTTTACTCTATCTTTATATATTTTTTTATTATTTATATTTTTTTCATAAAATATTTTATACCTATCATCTTTTCCTTTTAAAATTTTATTTACATCTTTTACCCACGTAAAAATAAATAATTTTATAATATTATTTAAAAATATATCTACAATATTACAATGATTCGGACAACCTACAGGTCGAAAATCAATATATTTTTTCAGAGTATATTTTAAAATTTGCCCCACATTTTTTAAAGAAAAAACTTTAGGCAGCACATATGTAATTATCCCAATTGCTCTGGTTGTTACAAATACGAAAAAACTGTTGGGTCGAAATAATGCACCAGGTCTATATTCACGAGCATCGATAAAATCAGTGTCGTGACTGTCATGTTCAGTACTGACTGTCCAATTGCTGAGGCAAATTGGACAATCCTTAATAAACTTGTTCATCTTTTTCCCCAAATAACCGGTAATATAAACCCGTGTACACCGCGAAACTCGAGTATTCCTCATGGTAGGAACAGAGGCAGGAATAGGAATATCAGATAAACAAGGATCGGATGATAGGGGAGCAGTTCCTAAATCATCATGGCCAGTTATTAAATGACGAAGATCATCTAAGTGTGCAGTTACATTGGGCGCGGAAACGTGCGATTTTTTGAACGCACGAGAACTGACAACAAAACAAACACACGAAGTTAAATGAGCATGGTTATACCCTTTTCACACTAGATCTTTAAGACGATTGAACTTAAACTTCATCGATGTTTAATATCGGTTTGCTTTCACACTTGATGTTTAATTTGAAGAAGAAATCTCCATGTAAAGCTAGTATGTATTGCCAACATAATTTCATATCGTTTGAATTTATTCTGTCATTATTTTGTATATCGAGGTTAGGAGAAGTTTATTTTTTATATTTATTTAAATAATAACGCAAATAATCTTCTCATAACCTCGATATATAAAATGATAACAGCTGAACATAGATAAAAGAAGAGAAGCACAAATTCAAGGAGTATTTTTTTATAATGGGAATTAAGTTGGCAATGCGGGCGAAGTTTAAGACGCAGATCTCTGTCTTAAACATCGGTCGTGTTTAGACGAGGCCGTACGGTTTCACATTAGCGTTTAAAGATACATTCACTTTAACATCCGATCTTAAAGATCTAGTGTGAAAAGGGTATTACAGTACGTGCATACTTGCGTACGGTAACTTGCGTCGACGCACAAACATGTTTGTTTTTTGATGCGTCCAGCAGGCCAAAAATATGAGTTTTGATCCAAAGACTTTTTTTTTACAAAATTAGAAGAAGAATAGAATTGTTAATATGCTGCTGCATAACAATGGGGATTTTTTATTTCGATATTTATCTGTTTATTTATTTATTTTGTTTTCTTCATTTCTTTGAAGTTCTACAGAAACAAATAGGTTTGTTTCTGTCCGAAAAAATCAACAAAAAATTAATTTGTCTGTTTTTTCCGAGATCCACGTAAAAATTATTATTCATCCAGATGAAAAAGTACTAAGGACAATAATTTTTTTTTTTTATTCTAAACAATTTGTGTTATACACGTTTTTGCTGTTAACAATAATGGAGATGTTTAAAGATAACCTCGCAACTTCACAAATATTCATCTAAAAATGCATATAACAAAAATAATTTGTTTTATTACTATAAATAATGTTTTATATGTTTTTGCTGTTCAGTAACAGATATTTAAAATAAAATATGTAGTTTAATTTGAATGAAACCTCACGCAAGTCGCACGTATGTACTGAAACCACCCATCCGCGGATCAAGACAAGAACGTTCAAGGTAAACGCTCGTTACCGCACGCACGGATACAGTGTAACCCTAGCCTAATGCTCCAACTGACTCTTCTTTCTCACAATTAAAACCTACCGTGTGATGAGAAACACAATTATTTATTGTAAGAGACTTACAAGAACTTGTAAATGCTACTGTGGTTGGATTTACATTTCGCACACCATGACTTCTAACTGACCCAAAAAAAAATTCCACTGGATCTTGATTAATATTCCTTAGAGCGAAATATTTTAACCCATGTCCAGTCAATTTTCTCTGTACGTACAGAAAACTTTTCAGTGTATAAACCCAGTTTTTTACTGACGGCACGGGGACAAATTTCTTTCTTCTGTGGCAAAAAACAGGTCATCGAGTCTAATATTTTAATAGCTTGCTGCCAGAATTCTGTATGACCAGACTCGCTAGTTACAATAGACCATATTAGTAACTACGTCACAAAATGGGATTCAGTGCTGCCGTCTCGCGGTTGGATTCCTTTTATTTGAATTTAGCATGTTGTTTTTTTGTTAAATTATATTTTGGAAATATAAATTAAGTTTTCAAAGTAAGAGAGTGCTTCACATCAAAACTACAAGTCAATATTTATTTATTTAAATTCTTATTTTATACATTATAATTTAATATGTCATTATTTTTGCAGAACAATATTATTTTGCAGGTTCATTTTGAAAAATTTACGTTAATAATCGTTATTATGGCAAGTAACATAGCAATAAGTGTGTGTGCCATATCTAAATGGTTTAAAGGAATAATATGTTGTTTTTAATTTTCCATTATTGTTTTTCATTTTTATCTGTCAAAAAACGAAAAAATTTGCAATTAATAATGTAGATGTAATTGTTACAATTTGGAGCAAAACAATACACCAATATGCATTCTAAAACAAAATATTAATGATTACTTAGTGTTAATTAAATAAATACTAAAGATATTCCGATTTTCATATTATTTAAAAACGTAACCTATAAATATATCTTCGAATCCTTATTTATATATTTATAAAGTCATTATTCTATAATATAAAGTGTCTGGACTGTATATGTTAGTATATATTTATCAAAAATACATATTTTTTGCTCCAAAATTGAAAATATTTATAAAATTAAGGTAACAAAGGTAATGTCCCATGTATTTTAAACTTCAAAAGGACTCAGCTCTCAGATGGCAGCACATGTATGTGACGACACACTAATATGGTCTATTCTTCGTAACGTATTCCCTGTTGAGGCGTTCATCGCGCTTCCGTTGACACTGTCAAATAGCTGGTCCATAAACAGCAATAAATCAGCAGTGTGTGCAGCTGATGCACCGAGTTTCTTATTCTCGGTTGGTGCAGCACCTTAAACAATTTATACAACCTGTGATTTATGTTTTGAGCATATGTATTTGATATTATAGAAGCAATAATCTTACAGACATTATCTATGTAATTGACAAAATAAATTTATAAAATAAATCAAAGGAAAAAATAATATGTTTACTCTGACATGCACAGAATTGCCAATGTGTACTTTAAAAATGAAAATTAGTTTAAAAAAAAAATAATGCAACAGTAAAATAAAGTATCAAAATTAAAAACTCACCCCACAATGCTACTTTTCTCATTACAGATGAAACCCGCTGACTAAACACTTGCGCGCAGCAAGACACCTTCATTTTTTTTATTTTGCTGGGCAAGACATGTGCATCTGTTAATTTTGGGCACATCCTTGTGTCGTCGTCTCCATCATCTAGCATATAGAAGTCAACCACATCTTGCCACTTGGCTATTTTGTTAACTCCGTCTTGCCGGAAGTGTAAATCCTTATTTAATAAATTATTTCGGACTCCTTTTAAAAGATGTGGAGGATCATAAAAAGGGATGATCTCTTCTCCATCAAGCTCAAACCCATGCAACATGTTTTCTTTCCCTTCTCTCATATGAAGATCATGTGTGAATTTTTTTAATTTATTAAGTGCAGCTTAATTTGTCGTACCTTGATCACACATTGTGCCATCACTTTTAACCCAGTACTTCTCACTGCACGAATAACGTCTTTTATCACTTTCACCAACTCATCTGACTGCACACTACTACCAGTGAAAAAAAAAAACGCCACTGGTTGTTTGCATTTTTTATTTATACCTCTTATCATAAATAAAAGGGCATGATGGGCAAATTCAGGCTTCCGAGTATCACTGCCTAAATCAACAACACCTTCAATTAGGTCCTTTGCTTTGCTGTATTGCAGTCCACTATCCAAATACATTTCATCATACATTTCATGTTTCTGCGTTTTTAATTTAGATACCCTCTGTTTTAAGTGCGTAAACAACCGTTCGTTGATGCCAACGTTAAAAGGTACCTTTTTCAATAAATTAACAAGGGTTTGCTTTGAAGGCAAAGCAAACAATGACGATAAATATCGATAGCATTTACCGCTCTGTTTCATAACAGAGAGTGCTAATAATTTATCCTCTAGAGCAGGGCTTCTTAAACTTTTTCATATAGCGACCCCCTTCAAGCCTAGGAAATTTTAAACGACCCACCATGTAATGAAATTAATATTGACCGTAGATGTAGGTGTAATATCGTGTCAATATGTCAATAACGTGAGGGATAAATAATACGAACCCATTCTTTTCAAATATATATTTAATAGAAGAAATAAATAATTTTTTTTCTTAAATATAACAACATCCAAATATTATTAACATCAAACAATATTAATGTGACGGATGAGCTTGTTTATTTTAACATAAATAATTAAATCTAGGCTCAATAATTTCAGTTAGTGCAGGTCGTAATATATTTTCAACGTTTATTAAAGTTGAACGATATCTTGATTTTATGTATGTTAATGTGGAAAAGGCTGATTCGCATAAATACGTTGAACAAAATGGTAGCAATATGTTTAGTGCCATTTCCGATAGTAGTGTAGGGTGACCATTCGTCCCGCTTTTTGCGGGAGTGTCCCGCATTTTGATTGGGTGTCCCGCATTAAGATGCGTCCCGCAAAAGTCCCGCATTCTAATATTTTGTCCCGCATTGTAACTTGTATTTGAGGACCTTTTTTTTTGCTCTTCACTTGGATTTTGGGAGGTGAGGACCTTTTTTTTTGCTCTTCACTTGGATTTGGGAGGTAAGGACCTTTTTTTTGCTCTTCACTTCCGTCCCGCATTGCCTTCTTAAGAAAATGGTCACCCTATAGTAGTGGATATTCTGATTTGATTTCTATCCAAAATTCATCTTCATAAATAAATCTTCATGAATGCTTCCCTCATAAATATATCTTACATAAAGTAACAACTGTGCCATTTTGGAAATGTCTGTCGACTCATCCAGTTGAATTGCGAACTTTAAGCTATCTTCAAGCCTCATAAGAAGCTGTTGAAATTGATCATTGCTAATGTCCGAAATTCTTTTGGACACAGTGTCATTCGAGAATGGAATTTTACGAAATTCAGCAGCATACTGTTTTCCATGAATAATTTCGGACATTCTTATAGCTGTAGATAGTAAAAGTTGCTCACCAATAATAAAATTCTTCGTTTTCGCTATCAAATATGAAACTTCATACGATGACAATAAATATTTATCATTCAAAGTAACATATTTCTCAAAAGTTGCCTTTTCTTTATTTGATGTTTGCAGAAGACTCTCAAAATATTCTTTATAAGATATAATTACCCAAAAGTAGCAGATCTTTGCGACCCCCCTTCAGTAGCCTCGCGACCCCCCGGGGGGTCGGGACCCACAGTTTAAGAAGCCCTGCTCTAGAGTAAATCGACGCCCTTGTGGTCGAAAAGGTTGCAGTTTTACTTGCGACATAATAAAATTTGCAGTTATGTCATTAACATTATCTTGCAATTTCTTCATGCTAATCGATTTTGAAAACTTGCCAGCAAAATGCAATCGCTCCTTATAGGTTGCGCATTTCCTTTTTAATGCAGATTGTCTGCTTTTAAGGCTGGTCACAATACTATAGAGCAGGGGTGGCCAAACTTTTAGACGCTGGGGGCGACTTTTTTGGTCAAGGTGTTCCCGCGGGCGACTACATTTTTTTAGAAGGTACTTACGAATTGGTGTTATTTTTAAGGATTTTTTAGGTGCTCACAAATCGACGTTTTTTTTTTTTTTTTTGATGATACTGGTATTTTTTTATGAAATTTTAAATACTTACAAATTGGTGACGTTTAGAAAATACTTACGAGCTGATGACGAAGAAATTTCACTATGACTGCTATTAAATTACATATAAATAACTATTTACTAGAACTGGTCCTGAATTTAAAAAAATTTAAGAAAATATAGGGAAAAATAGAAAATTACTGTTTTACAATTTTATTAAAATAAATTATGAGCTAATTTTTGAGAAAAAAAAAATACAGTAAAAAAAAACATAAACAATGAAATTTTTTTAATTTGATGACACTTGATATTGCATAGTTTCGATAAGTTTGTCAAAATTTGGCTCGTATGAACTTAAACTAATTCTTAAACATGATTACAAATGTAGATCCGTAATCTGTTTAGTTTTTGCCGCATTCATGCAGAAAAGTGCTGATTCGCATAAATATGTTGAACAAAAAGAAGGCATTGAAATATCCAACAACTTTCCAAATTTTTGGATATTTATCCCTGCTTATTAATTTCCAGAAGCTCACATTTGAAGCCATTGATTTTAAATGTACATCGCAATTAATATAACTGAAATAATTCTTTTTAGCTGTTTTTTCTGCAGAAATAAGTTGCTATTGAAAATGTTTTTTAAAAAATCTACTAATTGCAGAGAATAATTTTGAACTTTTACTTTTTTTAATTTATTATTATTATTATTTTTTATCTAAGTACGCTCTGAATTTATCACTATGATTTGTCAATGTTCAGGTCAGCTTCGCGGGCGACTTCCAAAGGCCTTGCGGTCGACCGGGGTCGACTTCTTGGCCATCCCTGCTATAGAGTTTCGATGCCTTTGGTGTAAGTTGTGTGTGCCGTGTAACATGTATCTGCCGGAGGACCTCAGAACGACTTTTCTTTCCTGTAATGAAAAACTAGGTTTAGCATAAGTGTAAAAAAATGTTTCTCTGTATATTAACAGAATGCTTTTTACATGCATCAACTGTTTTTTTAACTGAAAATTTATGACAAATGAAATATAATATTAATATATATGCTAAGATTTTTAAAGTACTAACTATTGCTAAATTTTAATTATCAAACAAACATAATATGTAAGTTAAAAAAATTTAAACATTATTAAATATCAATTATATTAATCATTAAAAACTTATCTGAAAAGTTTTTAAATAATAAAGTTACCTTCTTACAGCACTGCGTACTGTAGGTTCTGGGCTAACGCATGAAACATCCATGGCATCATCACGTACGTGAGGAACAGGTTCAGATGTTGAACATACTTCCGAAACCATTGGCTCAGTTATCTTTTCTGTGAATCCTGCTTACACAAAACGTATTATATTAGCTTCATCCAAAGAATATGTATTTTAAAAGTTTTTAATTAAAGAATAACTTACCTGGTAAATATAACGAAGGAACTACTCTCCGCTTCAATAGTTTTGAACCCACCAAACGGCAATCATCTGTAAAATGTCTGCCGCACACTATATATGATTTGTAAATATTCTCGGGTTGCAAAACTTCAAACCTTGGATGTTTTACACGATCCACCCAAATTTTGAACACATCAGGTTCACGTTTGGGAAATCGGTGACGAACAGACGTAATATCATTACAGCCCGGCACACAGCAATGTTTATAACATTTAGAAACAGATTCCATATTAATAAACTTTACAAAAACTACTGTTGAACACTTCTTTATAGCAATGAACAAACAATAATGATAATATTTTGACCAGACACTTGTTGGTATATGGGCCGACATGATGGATATGAACCCCCACCACAGCATATATAAAGTGCCGTTACACCAATATTTAAATTTAAATTTCTAGACTGCAGCGCTGCAGGTTTTTGTACTGGCAACTAATAGTGGTTTCATCTCGCCTATAGGGGAAAAATTTTAAGATCGTAGCGCCAGGCGGATTTTTTTGAAACCATTCTAAATCAGATACCACTTGACATTTACTAGTAAATAATAGCGAAAAGTGTATCAAAAAACGACAAAAAATAAATAATTGTTTGGGATTTTCTGATTTTGTGAAGTGACATTACTTGTAAACATCTAAAATACTACATTTTGTGATCTGGTTTTAAGTTATGGCGGTTTTCCACTGTCGATTATTTTAACTATATTGGGGGAAATAATAATTCCCGGGTTGTTTACCAAGGGGTAGAAATCTACAATGCTGGGCATATAATATTGTGTGGAGTCACTGAAAAAAACAGAGAGTTCATAAAGATTTATGCATTATGCCTACAAACTTGTGCATTACAAACCCACACACAATAACAGGAATTTTCAAGATATGCGATAATAAATACAAAATTGAAAATATTTTTTGTAGTCACTATCATTAAAATGTAATGAGCAAACTTTGACATAAGGGCTCACTTTTTTTCCAATTTTTAAATTGTTTATCTAAACATCGCGTCGATTCCTAACCTCTTGCTTTCCCAATTTTGTTTCGAACCGTACGGTGTCTGATATTAGTGGAAACAAATGAAACGATATTTCCGGGTTTCTTCTTTGCAATGAATTGCACATAGGCACACAACAATATGTATTATACTTTCAATGATTATAATAAAACTTTAAAAACAAACTTCATACAAAACCAATACAGAAAACGAAATGTTATCTGATGTATACAAGTTCATGAAACGCTCACCAGATGGTAGGGTGCTTAGCTGCAAATCCCTATATGAGTTAGACCCCATGCTTCTAATTCTAAGTGGTAGTACTAATTTACAATATAGCTTTTAACTTAATTGGTAAGCACAGGTAAAATTTTTTAACAAAAAACCTGTATCACATAGCAAGTATTCTTTTATAGTCTATTTTCGTATGTTAAGGCTTTTCTGGCACTGTTTTATTACTAAGTTTTAAGGCACTGATGCTCACATAAGAATATGTTTGGTAAGTCTGTGTTTATACTTCTTAAATGGCAGTTCATTTATTTCATAGTTGCCAATGTCACGGATTAGGGGATAGTCACTCACAAGGCACTTAGAAAAGAACTTCTCTGTCTTTTATGAAGGTTATATTTAACTCATCGTGCATTTCAGTAATTCTTTTGTACCTGGGTTAGTTTCCTGCTAGTCTTAGGCATTTGTTTTGCACAATCTCTAGCTTCCTGTAATTGATGTTGGAGGGGTGCTCCAGACAGGACATGCGTATATTAGAAGTATTTTATTTCGCAGCTCGAGTCCTGATCTCCTGTTTAGGATTGGAAACAGGTTACCCATGCACGCAGTTGCTAGCTGGCAACGTTGTTTGCAGTGATTTGTAAAATTCAGTCTTTGATCTAAATGAACACCTAAGTAAAGTCAGTTGACATTGTTGTTTGAAACTGAGGGAGACCATTCTATGTCGACTCCCTGTATGCTAATATTCCGAGTCAAAACGGGTCTTCTTCTGGTTAACAGAATAGCTTCAGTTTTAGTTTCATTTATTTTTATTTTTCACCTCTGCATATATTTTAAGATTTTGTCTGTCGCTTGTTGAAGCCTTCTTATGATACAGAGAGTAATCCATCAGCATACAGAGAGTAAGACACATTATTCATGCGTGGAAGGTCGTTTAGGATTATGCAGAAGAGAATTGGACCTCGGATTGGGCCTTGTGGGACGCCTGTTGCAATATGATGACACTGATCACATTTAAATGGATTTTCTCCAGAATGTATTCGTTTGTGATCAGTGAGATGGAATGAATCTTAAAATGCTTTAACGCACTGCTCATATTTAAATAGTCTCTTTCTAGAATGTATTCGTTTGTGTTTAATGAGATTTGAGGAGTTTGAAAATGCTTTATCACACTGATTACATTTAAATGGACTCTCTAGTGCAGAGGTTCTCAAACTTTTTTATTCGCGTACCACTTATGTGAATAACGGAACAGTCACGTACCATTGACAGGTCTAAAATATAAATCGGTCGTACATATCTACAAATTAATTTACATTCCAAAGGGTTTCCAAATAACAGTTACTACGCCTCCCTTTAAAATCCAATAAGCTTGACGCCTCCCTTTAAAAATCAATAATCTTGGCGCCTCCCTCCTTTATTTTATAAAGTAATACAAACACATTTTTAAATTGCAAAATATATATTACTGTAAGAAATACGCATATCAGAAAATAATAATATTTTTAAGCTTCGTTAAATTTCGCGCAGTAATCCTCGACGCACTCCCAGTTTGGAATTCGCTGGACAAAACAGAATTAATTCAACAATTTTTTTATATTTTTTATGATAATACGCTTACCAAATTTAGTGAGAAGGACGAAGCTTGAAACAAGTGATGAGAGGTTGGGTTCCGTTGTACTTAATTTTAAGCGCAAATCGGAGTCTACAGTTAATTTATTGCGAAATTTGTTTTTTATGGTCACCATGGAAGAATCTAAGGCCGCGAACATACAGAAAGCTGGTAAATCAGCGCTGACAATAGGTACCGAAAACAAGCGTACTGGGTTACTGGTTGAGCACACGCTAAACGCTGATATTGCATGTGACACTGACATATGACATAACCTATATATTGAAGTTTTTTTTCAATTTTTTCTATTTAATTTCTTAATTATATTGGCCTAGCATAGAGTGAACGCTAGTTTTGAAAGTGTATAGGTTCTCTTTCGTATATTGGCTCAATTATATGTTGAAATAAGTGAAAAAAAAAAATGGCGAGTTCTGATTCATTTTTGGATGAGTTGTTTCTAACAGAACTACATTTAAAAATGGAACCTAAAAGAAAAGGTATACATGCAATAAACCAAGAGAGACGTAAACATGAGAAATACCACCACCTATTTCCTAAATTAAAAGAAGATAATGCAAGATTTTTTAAATATATTTTTGTTTCGGCGCTGACAACAAGTTGCTTAAATTGCTTAAACGTTTCGGTAAGCGGGTAGCCGACACCAACCGGCGCCGACCAGTACACAGCGTGTGCGGTTATATTTGAAAACATGGACAGATACTGCGGCAGATCAGCGCTTGTTGCCAGTAAAGCCGGTTCGGGCTTTCTGTATGTTCGCAGCTTTACTTCTTAATATAACTACGTGCTACTACGTAGGCGCCGACTCTCGTGCGCATTGTAATGGGCCAATGCATTGCCGTACCAAAAGGCGCTAATTTAAAAAGAAAAATAAGTTTAAAAATTTTCAAATGAATTTTTAATTTTGAACAATTAAAAAATAACTCGTATAAATGGTTTATGGTCGTGTCTGCTTATGTACCACCACTAGATGCTTCGCGTACCACTAGTAGTACGCGTACCATAGTTTGACAACCGCTGCTCTAGAGAATGTTTTCGTCTGTGTGCAGTGAGATGTGAAAATTGGGAAAATGTTTTCACATTGATCACATTTCAATGGCCTTTCTCCAGAATATATTCCTTTATGTCTAATGAGAGTTGATGACTATGAAAATGCTTTATGACACTGATCACATTTAAATGGTTTTTCTCCAGAATGTATCCGTTTGTGATCATTGAGATGGAATGAATCTGAAAATTCTTTAACGCACTGATCACATTTAAATGGTCTCTTTCTAGACTGTACTCGTTCGTGTTTAATGAGATTTGAGGAGATTAAAAATGTTTTATCACAATGATCACACTTAAATGGACTCTCTAGAGCAGTGGTTCCCAACGTTTTTTACTTGCGGAGCCCTTTTTAGAATCAAGTTCTATGGCGGAGCCCGTAGGCCTACCCTATGTCTTACAAATTAATGGTGTTTAGAAGTAATGTTACGGGGGAGGGGGTAGATTTTTTATTTAATATAAATTCATTTTTCTCTTTCACAGCTCACATATTGATAAATAAACAGTTTTTTATAAAATGAAGCAAATAATCAAAATACACGTAGATTATTCAAACAAAAATGCATCTAGCCGATCACATTTCAGCCAGTCATAGAATCATAAACTGGCTAGAGTAAGAAATCACTCGGACATACATACAACTTGGTCAATTTTCTTTCAGAATATAATGTCCAGTTTTATTATTTTGATTCTAATTTTATTTATAATTCTTTTGATTTTATTAAATTTTTATTTATTTTATATCCTGGACCGGCTGCGGAGCCCCTGAGAAGTACACGCGGAGCACTTAGGGCTCCGCGGAGTACTTAGGGCTCCACAGAGCACAGATTGGGAACCACTGCTCTAGAGAATGTTTTCGTTTGTGTTCAGTGAGATGTGACGGCTGTAAAAGTTTTAACATTCCTCAAGAAGTGTTGCCACACCATAGGACCAGCACTATCCTGTTTATACATATTATCAATTCAGACTGGTATTTTCCCGACGTATTGGAAATATGCGTACATCACGCCTATTCATAAATCTGGCCTAAAGTCTTCAGTAATAAACTATAGGCCAATTTCTATTCTTTCATGTATTGCCAAAGTTCTGGAGTCCATTGTTACCGAAGCTATATTCACCACTTATCAGCAGACTATCGTCCTTCAGCAACACGGCTTTTTTAAAGGACGCTCCACCGTCACCAATTTATTTTGTTATAAAGATTTTATTTCAACATGCTTAGAAGCAGGATCTGAAGTTCATGCTGTATACACCGATTTTCGCAAAGCTTTCGATCAAGTAGACCATCGAATTTTGTTAGCAAAATTAAAAGCTTACGGCATCAGCGCTAATCTTCTCCAGTGGCTCGAGTCTTATCTCTCTGGTCGGAAACAATTTGTTAAGATTTTCAACTGTACCTCCGAAGCAATATCTGTTACTTCCGGTGTGCCCCAAGGTTCTCATCTTGGGCCTGTCTTATTCTCACTTTTCGTGAACGATATTGGCTCAAGATTGTCATATTCGTCATATCTGCTTTTTGCCGACGACATGAAGTTGTTTCTGAAAGTCAACCACGCTATCAACACAGTTGAGCTGCAATCAGATCTGGGCGCAATTGAAAGCTGGTGTAAGGAAAATTGTTTAAGCCTAAACACTACAAAATGTAAGACGATAATCTTCTCTCGCAAAAGAATTAAGACAACTGTTTCTTACCATCTTAATGGGATTACACTTGAAAGGGTATCAGAAATACGTGATTTAGGTGTAATATTCACAGACTGTTTGTCCTTTGAGAAGCATATAAATAGCATCACTATCAAGTCGCTAAGGATGCTTGGCTTTATCATACGTCAAACCAAAGAATTTACTAATATCCATGCTATCAAGTTGCTATACTTTTCACTTGTGAGAAGTCATCTTGAATACGCCAGCACTATATGGTCCCCTCAGCAAGTTACTTTTTGTGAAAGGCTTGAGCGCGTTCAAAGTAAATTCAGTAAATACGCTCTATTCAAACTGGGCATTCCGTATGGTGACATGAACCGGGAAGAGAGATATGCTACGCTGAATATCATGCCACTAATATACCGACGAAATATATGCGATCTCTGTTTGTTGTACAAAATACTTAATGGAGTAACTTATGCACCTGACATCCTTTCAAGCTTCCACCTGAGAGCTCCTACTAGAACAACGAGGAACCTCAATTTATTGCAAGAACAGCAACATCTACTAATAGGTTATCTAAATTGTTCAATTCCCTCAATTGTAATAATTTAGATATATTTAACTCATCGTTTAATGTTTTTAAAAATAGAGTAACTCAGTTAGTTAATGTATTGTAAAATTTAATTCTGTACTGTTTTGTTTAAGTATGTATTTTATATTTGTATTATATTGAGCTATTTAGGCTTATTGCTTGTAATGCTTGAAATTAAATAAATAAAAAAAAAAAAAAAAAAAAAAAACACTGATTACAATTAAATTGCCTCTCTCCAGAATGTATTCGTTTGTGTTTAATGAGATTTGATGACTGTGAGAATGTTTTACCATATTAATCACATTTTAATGGCCTCTCTCCAGAATGTATTCGTTTGTGTTTATTGAGATTTGAGGAGTTTGAAAATGCTTTATCGCACTGATCACATTTGATTGGCCTCCGTACAGAATGTATTAGTTTGTGGCTATTGAGATGTGATAATTGCAAAAATGTTTTATCACATTGATTACATTTCAATGGCCTCTCTCCAGAATGTATTCCTTTATGTCTAATGAGAGTTGATGATTGTGCAAATGCTTTATGACACTGATCACATTTAAATGGTTTTTCTCCAGAATGTATCCGTTTGTGATTAGTGAGACGGAATGAATTTGTAAATGCTTTAACGCACTGATCACATTTAAATGGTTTTTTCCTAGAATGTACTCGTTTGTGTTTAATGAGATTTGAGGAGTTTGAAAATGCTTTATCACACTGATCACACTTAAATAGACACTCTCCAGAATGTTTTCGTTTGTGTTCAGTGAGATGTGATGGCTGTAAAAATGTTTTATCACACTGATCACAATTAAATTGCCACTCTCCAGAATGTGTTCGTTTGTGTCTAATGAAAGTTGATGACTGTGAAAATGCTTTATCACATTGATCACATTTTAATGACCTCTCTCGAGAGTGCATTTGTTTGTGTTTAATGAGATGTGAGGAGTTTGAAAATGCTTTATCGCACTGATCACATTTGAATGGCTTCTCTCCAGAATGCATTAGTTTGTGGCATTTGAGATTTGATAATGATGAAAATGCTTTAACACATTGATCACAATTAAATGGCTTCTCTCCAGAATGTATTCGTTTGTGTTTATTGAGATTTGATGAATCTGCAAATGCTTTATCACACTTATCACATTTAAATGGCCTCTCTCCAGCATGTAATCGTTTGTGTATTTTGAGATATCCTTTTTGTGTAAATGCTTTATCACACTGATCACATTTAAATGGCCTCTCTCCAGAATGTATTCGTTTGTGTATTCTGAGATTTGATAATGCTGACGATGTTTTATAACACTGATCACATTTGAATGGTTTTTCGCCCGAATGTATTCGTTTGTGAATAGTGAGAGTTGATGAATCTGCAAATGCTTTATCACACTGATCACATTTAAATGGATTATCACCAGAATGTAATGGTTTGTGTCTTTTGAGACTTGATGTCCGTGAAAATTGCATTGATTAAAAAGACAAAAATCCTAATATTGAACTAAAGCTAATTTCTAATACAATATTATCCTGCATGTGGCTATACTATATATATATATATTACAATTGCAATTACAATAAATGTTATAGACAGTTTAAATTTACAGTTGGTATAAAACTATTTATAAATCTGAATTGATAAAAAAAAAATCAGCTATGACCACCACAGGACCGACAGCCATCATAAAGTACTTGTATAAAATACATTCTAGCAGCAGAATAGAAATAACTTGGCCTAAAATTTTCTAACAGCGATATTATTTGTATGACAAAATAGATACTTTTCAATTTCTTGTATACAAAAATTTTTCATTTTATCAAAAAATGTCTCAAATAAAAGTTGTTAGTTATTGCTTTTATAGTAACTTTTGTTTAATCAATTTTTTCGAAATATTTTTCTGTTGTAAAATATTCGCAAAAATCTTAAAATCGACACGAGTAAACTTCCATTTCTAGTCAACCGATTTTTACCAAAGGTTGATCAATTCGTGCTATTGATGTCAGAAGCTTAAATATGAAGTTTCATAGAAATCCTTTTAGCCGAATTTGCTCTGCACGTGTACACAGACAGACAGACAGCCAGACAGACCGACAGACATCATGCTAAAAATAGTCAAAACGTTATGTAGGGACCTCAGTTCGTGGAGATCCATCGAAATCTCGAAATGTCAAAATCGGTATGATCACTATACCTCCTATATATATGTTGGCGGTCGGTAAAAAGATGTTAAATTACTCATGAAGAGTTAAGCTGTAAAACCAGTTTACAATGATTTTTAAATTGTTTAAGTTTGTAACAAAAAATGTGAACATTGTTAAAAATATTGTTATATGTATCTGAAAGTCTTATTTTTGGAGAATTGTAATAAAAGTTATTGTTTGATCTATTTGTATAAAATAAATGTCGATTTCTTATATTATGCGACGAAACGCGTAGCTTAAACAAAGACACTAGTTCACAGGAATTGTCAGTGGTGCAGCCAAGGGGGGGGCGACTGGCCTGGGCCCCTCCTAGGGAATAGCAGGTTACACGGCGCTGCTCGGGGAGTTGAAGATTAAATTTGTTAAACACAACCAGTTAAATTACTTAATTGTAAACAATATTGGCATCTTTTATTTTTTCGTATAAATAAACATTTTTTTAAGATTGCGTACTCTTAATAGGGGCCGTTATTGTTCAATTAAAAATACATCACTTTCCAAATATGCTCCAACGAATTATATGAAGGGGAGCGTTGATCATTTTCCCCCCTGACACATCGACTAAAACATCGCCCAGTCAAATGATAAAACTGTTTTAAACAGCTAATTACTCGATTCAGATAAGATAAAGTGGAAATCTGACTTCGGTATAACGTTCACACGAGTCTGTTCGTTCGGTACAAATTGTGGCCAAGCGGATGATTTAGAGAACTGAACATAAGTAAGAAAGATATTGAGACTTCAAAAATATATTCCGCGAAAAATATAATTAAATATGTATTTATCGAAGAAAAAATCAAGTGAAAGTTTTTGATACATGGATTAACAACTACATTTTTTTATTAACAAATAATGGAATTATTATTTGATATAAACATGAATATCCAACAGCAGAGGTGTCGAACTGATTTGGTCGCAGTCTATTTTACAAACAAAATGATAAGCAGTGACGGAACTTAAATAAACCGAAGTCGTAAATATCCCGAAGGATTTCTTGACATTTTTTTATAAACAGAAAAGGGGAAGAGAGTATATTTTACATTATTAAATATATTTTTCCCCTAAATAAGATAAGTGATTTTGATTACCGGTTCAGGGGCCACACAAAATAAGGTTGAGGCCGTCTGCGGCCCGCGTGCCCTCTAAATTTGACATATTATTCATTATTTTATACAATACTAGTACATCAGATAACGATCTACGGTCTTTTAATGAGAACATGTCAAGTTCACGAAGTGTTTCGTTATAATCAGTCTATTGTGAGTTTTAAAGAAGCTATTTTTTAGCACTTTCTTTTGAATGTATTTAAGTTTATTAACATATTTGTCGTAGAATGGATTCCATATAAAAGAACAATAATTTAAATTACTTAAAACAAAAGCATAATATAGAGATTTAATAGGCTGCGCAGAGCGTAAATCCTTAGTAGTTCGAGATATAAGGCCTAACATTCTTAAAGATTTGGCACAAATGTAAATAATGTGAGGATTGAATGTTAGTTTAAAATCGAAAATGACACCTAAATCTTTAATTTCGGTTACTCTTGAAAGAACATTATTATCAATATTGTAATCATAATTCAAAATATATCTGTTACACGAAAATAAAATGACGTGACATTTATCACAATTGATAAACAGTTTATTTTCCTGACAATATGTAGCAAACTTAGATAATTCCGCCTGCAGGAGGTCAGCATCTGATAGACTGCGAATGTTTCTGTAGATCCACAAATCGTCGGCGAAGAGCTGGAACTGAACATCTTTGAATATTGATGATACATCATTGATAAATAATAAGAAAAATAGCGGCCCTAGGTGAGATCCTTGTGCCAAACCTTAAGTGAGCTCTGTCAAACTGGATGTGAATCCATTGATACAGACAGCCTAGGATCTGTTACTAATGTAGGATATAATCCATCTACGGTCACCGAGAATGCCGCGTTTAAAAAATTTATAAATAAGTATAGAATGGTTGATTTTATCAAACGCTTTTTTCAAGTCAGTGTTAATGGAATCAACTTGAATTCGTTCATTCATATTAAGGGCGTATCACACTAGAACGCTATCCAAGTTTTATTTTGTAAGTCTCTTTCGAGGATTCAAGTCTTCACGTTTTCTGCTATCACACGGGAAACAGGGATAAGTAACTTGCGTCTGCGTACATAACGTTAACAATAGACCCATCTCACTTGATCTGACTGAGAGAGCGAGGACGCGCACGCGCATTTAACTACTTGGATTTCGTCTGTCTTCTAGAAACAGGGGAAATGTATCTCGATGTATTTGCTCAGTCTTAAAAACCTAGGTTTTTTGTCATGCTATCACACACACAAGACTTCGATTCGAATGCAAAGACTTTAATTTTCCAAGTTTAGACTCTAATAATAACTCTAGTATGATAAGGCCTTTTTGAGATAAATAATCCATACATATTAACAAATTTGTCTCTACAGATCGCTCTGTAAAAAAAACCGTGCTGTTTTTGAATGATTACAGAGTCCAACAAAATGAATTTTTTGTCTTGGTGCCGGAAAAGTAAGAACTAATTTTGGATATTTTTGATGCGCTGATTCCAAAAATACCTGGCTTTTTTTCGTAGCAGCTCTAGTTTTTGAAATACAAACTAATTGATTTTAGTTTTTTTATCTAAAAATGCTAAACTTCCTCTTTGGAAAGTAAAGTGGATATACAAAATATCCTTGTTTTTTATGTCTTTGAGACAGCAGAGCTAATGATCAGCCCTGGGTTAACAGAAATTGGGCTTTAAGAAATGTCATGATTCAAGAAAAACAAAACATTATCAAACAACCTTTGGTTGCGAGAGAGAAAAACATATTTCCACCATTGTATATTAAGTTGAGGTTGATGAAACAATTTGTGAAGGTTTTAAATCGAGATGGACTTTGTTTTGGTTACTTCACACGTAAATTTCCTGGGATTAGCACGGAAAAACTGAAAGCCGGAATATTTTATGATCGTCAGATAAGGCAGCTTATTAAAGATCCACAATTTACCTAATTGAATACCTAATGAGATTGAATCTAATGCTTGGCGTTCATTTCTTCAAGTAGTTCAAAATATTCTTGGAAAACATAAGGCAAAGAATTACATAGAATTAGTAGAAAATATGCTTTCCAACTTTAATATTCTCGGGTGTTACATGAGCATAAAAGTTCATTATCTCCACAACTACTTAGATCGGTTACCAAAAAACCTAGGTGAATTTAGTGAAGAAAGGGGGAAAGATTCCTTCAGGACATTAAAACTATGACATATCGATATTAAGGAAGATGAGACAGCCACATAATGGCCGACTACTGTTGGATTCTTCAGCGAGACAGCCCTGGTAAACTCCATGCTAGAAAATCGTATAAAAGAAAATGGTTAAGTTATAAATGATGAATGTATATTTATCTACTTTGTGAAATAAATACCTTACTTTGTATTTTTTTGTTTTTAACTAGCAGTTGGAACAAATAGTAATAATAACGTGAAATGTTAAACACTAAGATGATTTTATTTTAAATGAGGCCAATATAGTGTATCTCAAAAACTATATCTGATAGACCAAATCTGACGGCTATTTTGGATTCTGCACCAAAAAATTACCTAGAAACAGTTAAAAAATCGCAGGCACCAAAATGCCTGTTGGGCTGTGTTATACATATACATACACGTACATACAAACGCATACACGTACATACATACAAACACATATACATATAAATGTAACTTCATTCGTAGAATCAGTTTTAAAAAAACAATTTATTTATAGAACAATACAAATTAATAATTTAGCAATAATACCTTCAATAACAACATGTATTTCATGAATGTATCATGCAACATCATTATTTGTATTTCGCGCCAAAAATGTATAATAATTTTGAAACTTATACTGAAAAACCAATTTAAACATTTCAAAAAACACCAGTAAAAAATATATGAAAAAATGGTCAAGAGAAATTACACCTTCATAATTGCTCTTTTTGCATAATAGTATTCAATTACATATAAAAATTATAAAACCAAATATTAACTTAAAATCACTATAATTATAGCTACTCTATAACTCATATTAAAAAATATATATATACCTATGTATATATAAATTACATGACCAATTCCAGCTGACACTACACAAAATACATTCACCCACAGAAACACAACAGTGGAAGCCTCAAAATTATTATACATTTTTGGCGCGAAATACAAATAATGATGTTGCATGATATATTATACACAAATACACAAACCATATATTGAATGGCTGCTCTCTAGAATTTAATCGTTTGTGTCTAATAATATCTAATACACGTACAAATTCTTTATTACATTGATTTTACTTGAAGAGTTTCTCTCCATAATGTGCTGGTTTGCTAATGATAATGAGAATCTAATGAAACTTCTCGTACAATATAAACTCGTTGGTGACTATAGGGCAGTCGGCGAATCAGTGCAGTTGCGTCACTGGAAACGTCACATGTTTTTGTGACGTCAAATTAAGCACGTCTACATAGCATCCATTTAACGAATGTAATATTCGTACGCTGTCACTTGTATCGCAATGAAATGAAAATATAAGAATAATAACAGAACAGAAACAAATAAACTATTCTAATAGGCTAAATAGTCCTAAAAAGGGCTGATGTAATCCAAAAATATAATCAAAGAACAGAAAATAGAATTACGTTGAATTTAACCTAAAAATCTATGCATACACACAATATCAAATGGAAATCTATAAGATATCTATCTATAAGGAAATACAGTCTTGGGCAAATGTATGGAGCACCGTACGTTTTATTAAATTTTAGGATTATTCCAAGAAAAATGGTAAATAAAATAATACATACAGCTTTTAATGACAACTTTAATCAAAATGATTAATATTTTGTGGTACCTCCTCGTGCTTTAATTACCGCTCGTACCCTTCTAGGCATACTGTCCAAAAGTTTTTTTACGTACATCGGATTGTACATTGAACCATTCGTCCACAATAATTTTCTTGATTTCTTCTTTTGATTTGAATTTGTAAAGAAACACCTTCTTTATGAGAATCGACCATAAATTTTCAATTTGCGATAAATCTGGTGACTGGGGGGGGGGGGGCATACAAAAAGTGGCACATTGTTTTTAGAAATCCATTCATTTGTTGCTTTGGCTTTGTGACAGGGGACATTTTTTTGTTGAAAAACATATTCTTGAGTGTCTTCATCAAATAATTTTAATATTGATGGCTCCCAGATTTTATTAAGCATGGTAATATAACGAGCAGAATAATGCGTCCCTCGCACATATAGATTTCGAATAAGCCACTGGCGGGCATGCATCCCCAGATCATGATGCTACCACCACCAAATTTGACCGTAGGGAGGATGCTGTCAGGAAGAAAAGCTTCACCCGACCTAGGTCTTTCAAAGATGGCTCCAAGTTGTCCAAAAAACTAATCCACAAAAGAAAAAACAAACTTTAATTTCGTTAATTTATAGTAAATTAAATTTTATATTGTTAGTGCTATAATTGCTTAGAAATTTATTTTTCTGCTAAATTCGTAAGTACATTATACCATTACAATGCTTACTTCTATAATGGACTCATCAGATCAAATGATTTTCGCTCATTCATCTGGTGTTCAATTTAAATGTCTTTTGAACCACACAAACCTCGCACAGATCACCAGCCAGCTCTTTTGACGATATTGAGCGTTTACGAAGAGCACTTTTCTTTATAAAACGATCATCTCTGGAAGTGGTTGCACGTTTTCTTCCGGTTTTTTGTCTATTTTCATAAGTATCAGTATTTTGGAACCTTTTGATGGTAATTTGCAGGACTTTTCTTGAACACTCCATTTATTTTATTTTTTTTATATTCACCTGCGACTGTCCTTGTAAATGGAACAATACAATTTGACTCCTTTCTGCCACAGTGATTTCACGTTTTTTAGCCATAATATAATTAAAAATATGCACTTGAAGTCAATAATAAATGAAAAAAGAAAGTGTTCACTTCAAACGCATGTGTAATAATGATCCAACCCCTAGTTTTTTATTTTTATGTAAACAAAACGTAACAGATCTGATCCTATATTTAGCTGTATTTCAAGATTTATCATAACACTGTTTACATTTTCGGTTATCTGATTAGACGTACGTCTTTTAGAAAGTGTCAGTAATATTTTAAAAACATTTTGACAAATATATAAAAGTTCCAATGTACATAAATTTGATGTTATATTATAACTGCATGGGTGCTCCATACATTTGTCCAAGGAAATATATAAGTTACCTTCGGTATTATGATGACTCTGTGAGAAGCACGCCAGACAGTGTCATGTTAAAACCCCTGACCTTGCTAAATATGTTAAGATTATAAAAGACCATTTTTATGTATTAGATTCATTCTGGTATTTGACATAAAACTATGTACTTCTGATATTTTAAATTGTAATATTAAAATAAATCCTTTTTAAAAAGACAACTCCAGTAACGACAAATATTATTGGCGCAGTCGGTAGGATAACTAGACGTGTTAGTGAATATAACATCGGTGCGTATCAACGTTTTGCTAGTTAATCGAACAAAATCACGGACTCTGTGTAGACTGAACGAATATCGGTTATTCAGAACGTGAACGTGTGTGCAAAGAACTGTAAGCAGTGACAACGTCTTCGAGAGAACATCGAGGCAGATCCAGTCAAGCAGTCAACTTCCATGGACAGGAGGGCACACATTCCAACACTGTTGCTGTGAGTATTAATGTCTTTTAGAGGCTCTTTATTAATTAACGAATTTTTAAATAGACCAGAATCGGATAATAGTATAAACTCTGATTCAGATTCAGATTCCGACATTATCCCAAAAATTAATTTTTCTAACCCTTCTAATATAATAAAAACAGGCAAAATGCCGAACACAACAATTCCGATCACCGTACGCCCAATGGAACTCAAAAAAGAGTATCTGGCTATGATACCGGAGTTTTCAGGTGAAACGGAAATGCTACCTAGATTTCTAGAGGTGTGCGAAAAATTAGTTAACAAATTTTATAATGCAACAGACGTAAATGACTTCCAAAATGAGTACCTTATGTCAAGCATCCTTGCTAGAGTCAAGGGTGAAGCCGCCATAAATATTGCATCGAGCAATATAACAAATTGGTCGGACTTAAAGACAGCATTATTAAACGGTTACTCTGACAAACGAGACTGTTTTACCTTAAACATAGAGCTAACAGAACTAAGACAGAACTCGAACGAATCGCCTTTCGATTTCTATAATAAGATTCAAAAGGTCCTAAACCTTCAAATCTCATATATTACAACACATTGCTCCCAAGAACACTCAATTATACTAAATGATTATTTCAGAAATTATGCTCTGAGAATTCTGTTAAGAGGTTTGAGAGAACCCTTAGGTTCCCTTATGCGCACAAAGAACCCAACAGATCTCAATAATGCGCTCAATATGCTCACGAACGACTTTCAACTAGACATAAATAGTTACAAAACGAAACCTAATTGGAACACAACCCCTAAACAATCACACAAATCCTCACAAAACTATCATACACTACATGCAAATTACATGCACAATTCACCACTACTCAGACAACCCCCACAAAGGGCAAACTCTCAAAATTTTAAACCCAACAATTCATTTAATTTTCAAAATTCCAGTCCGAACACGTTCAACAGTAATAGATTTAACTCAAATGCTAAATCTTCCAATTCTAATCAAACCACAAACGTTTTTAGGCCAGGCACTAAAACAAATTTCTCAAAACCTACCCCAATGAGTATTACGACGCGTAATACTTTAGCTAGTCGAAATACTTCAGCTAATCGCACTTATAAACCAAGTAACAATTTTCCAAAATTTCCACAACAAAATCAAAATTTTATAAGTGAAGAATTATATAATATGGAAGAACAAACATTCCAAAATTCAGATTCTGAAACTGAACTTAACATTGAATACGAAAATTATGAGGACGATACTGAATACCCTGAAGAGGTTGACCAAAATCATTTTTTAGAAATGACAGCCTCGGAACCAACTTTGAACTATTAAATTTAACAAATAACGAAAGCCAATTGCCACATGTTATTTTCCCTGAAAATAATTTGAAAATCCTTTTAGATACTGGAAGCACAAAATCATTTGTCAATCCAATTATTGCACAAAAACATTTCAAAAAATTTATCGTTAAAGACCCTTTCCAAATATCTACGGCACACGGAACATCAGTAGAACATTTTAGTACCCTTATGCCGTGTCCGAAAACATTCAAAATTAAAGAACAATTTTTAAAATTCCATATTTTCCACTTCCATGATAATTTCGACTGTTTATTAGGATTAGACAACCTAAAACTTTTAAATGCAACAATTGACTTTGATCAAAATTTGTTAATTACCCCCCATTGTAAAATAAAAATTAACTATGGAAAAACACCTCAAGATTCAATACCAAACACTCACAATTACATAATACAACCTAACACAGAACATGTTATTACAGTTCCAATTAAAAATATTAAAAACGGAGAAATTGTCATACCTCATACTAATCTTGAAAAATTAGAAATTTTAGAATGCGTCACTAACGTGAAAAATCATCAAGCACTCTGTACCATTTCAAATAATACGGATAATGAGATCCCAGTCAAAATAACACCTATTGTCGCAGAAAAATACTCAGATTTTGAAAATAAACAATTTTCTCAAAAAATTAACTCAAATTTCAATTTTATTAATTTAGACAAAGTTAAATTCGATCCCGCTAAAGCTAGAACATCTCATATGAATTCGGAAGAAAAGATCGCCATTACCAAACTTTTAAAAGAATATTCCGATATTTTTCATTTTGATGAACAGCTTTTAACTTTTACAAATAGAGTCAAACACAGTATCAAAACTAAAGATGAGGTACCGATTTACACAAAATCGTATAGATACCCCCATGTTCACAAAAAAGAAGTCCAGACACAAATCGATAAAATGTTACAACAAAATATAATTAGACCATCGCAGTCACCCTGGTCCTCACCGATTTGGGTTGTACCAAAGAAATTAGACGCTTCTGGTAGGCAGATGTGGCGAATAGTTATCGATTATAGAAAGTTGAACGAAAAAACAATTGAAGACCGTTACCCGTTACCCAACATCACGGATTTACTAGATAAATTAGGTCGGTGCCAGTACTTTTCGACGATAGATTTAGCCTCTGGATTTCACCAGATCGAACTCGACCCCCAAAGTATTCCCAAAACAGGATTTTCTACGGAAAATGGACACTATGAATTCCTCCGGATGCCATTTGGCTTAAGAAACGCGCCCTCTACTTTCCAACGCGTTATGGATGATATGTTAAGAGGCATCGTAGGAAAATATTGTTTAGTTTATCTAGACGATATTATAATATTCAGTACGAGTTTGCAAGAACATATGGATAGACTACGCGAAGTATTCGAAAGACTTAGGAAAGCTAATTTCAAAATTCAAATTGACAAATCCGAATTTCTTAAACACGAAGTAGCTTATCTTGGCCATATAGTCACTCCCGATGGCGTGAAACCCAATCCGGATAAGATCCACGCAATCCAAAATTTCCCCATTCCTAAGTCAACAAAGGAAATAAAACAATTTTTAGGCTTACTGGGATACTATAGAAAATTTATCCCTGACTTTGCAAAGTTAACCAAACCCATGACAAATTATTTAAAGAAAGGCTCTAAAATCGATATCAATAACCCAGAATACTTAAAATGTTTTAACATCTGCAAAAACATGTTAATTAATGAACCGATTTTAAAATACCCCGATTTTACAAAAACGTTCAATTTAACCACTGACGCGAGTGAAATTGCAATCGGTGCGGTCCTCTCGCAAGGAAAAGTCGGAGAAGATTTGCCAGTAGCTTACGCAAGTCGCACCCTTAACGATTCTGAGAGAAAGTATTCCCCAATAGAACGAGAAACCCTAGCAATCGTTTGGGCAGTAAAATATTTTAGACCGTACTTATTTGGGCGAAAATTCAAAATTTATTCAGACCATCAACCATTACAATGGCTTTTTAATATCAAAGAACCGAACTCTAAATTAGTCAGGTGGAGACTCAAACTCCAAGAATATGATTACGAGATATTTTACAAAAAGGGTAGTCTAAACAAAAACGCAGACGCCCTCTCGAGAGTCGAAGTTCACATGAACGAAACGATAGAAAGAGATGACGGTATATTCGGTTACATGAAAAATTTTAATGCAAAATTTCAAAATCCCGATCAATTGGATAATTCATCAATGATAGTAGAAATTGAAGACTCGGAAGAAACCATATCTTGCGGAGAAGATGATAACCAGACCATTCATTCCAACTATGAAGGTAATACGCTAATAGGAATACCCATGGTTGACTGCCCCGTAAACGTTGGCAAAAACCAAATAATTATCTCTGAAGTTAACTTTAACCCAGCTAAAGTCGCACTAGTTAGATTATTTGACAAAAAACAAAGATTTCTAGTTCAATTCTCTAAACATAATTTTGAACAAGAAGTAATTGATTTTATAAGACAATATGTAGTTCCCAAAATAAGATATCACTTATATTTCGAAAACCCTATTTATGAAAAACTCTCTAAGGTCCTCCAAATTTATTTCAAAAATTCAGAGATCGATTTTATTAAATGTTCTAAAAAATTAATAGATGTCACCGAAGATGATGAAATTCTAAGTGTTATTAAAAACTACCATGAAGGTAAAACTAACCACCGCGGGTTAGACGAGACGGAAAATAGACTAAAGGCACTATACTATTGGCCAAATCAACGAAAATCCGTGCAAACATTTATTAACAGTTGCGAAATCTGTCAGCTAACGAAGTACGATAGAAAACCCCTTAAAGTCGAATTTAATATCACACCCACCGCCGTTAGACCTTTCCAGATCCTTCACATAGACACAATAACTTTAGAAAACTCAAAATTCTTAACTATAATAGACTCGTTTTCCAAATATGCTCAAGCATATCGTCTAAATTCAGGACAAGGCATAGAAGTCGTTAATAACTTGATTAAGTACTTTACCCACCATTGTATACCAAATCAAATCATTTCCGACAATGGTCTAGAATTCAAAAATTCAATCTTTTCGGAACTTTTGGAAACCCACAAAATTAAACTACATTTCATAAGTAGTCAACACCCGGATTCGAATGGAGTAATCGAACGATTTCACTCCACACTGATAGAACATATCAGATTACTCAATAACCAACCACTCTTTGAAAACGAACCCATAGAAATTAAAGTTAACTACGCACTGTTAGCTTACAACCATTCAATCCACTCCGTAACAAAATTAAGACCGTATGAAATTATTACCGGACATTTAGAAACCGAATCCCCATTTAATATCGAACTTGACAAACAATTAGTCAATAACTATATCTCGAACCACAAAGAAAAAATTAAACTTCTTTACGGCACTCTAAATCAAAAACTACAAGATAAGAAAGAAAAAGTAATCACTAATTTAAATAAAAATCGCGAACCAATCCCAACTATCCCGGAAAAAGTATTCATCAAAAATAAACAGAAACAAAATAAAACCAAGAACAAATATAAAGCGGAAACTATTAAAAGTGTGAACCCTAATTTGAAAACCGCCAAAATTGTAACCCAACACCATAATACTGCGGAAAACATTCACATCTCAAATATTAAAAGACCGCCGCAGAAAACTTACAGTTTTAAAAATATTTCAGGCTCTGCAGCTTCGGGCTCGGGACAGAAATAAAAGACATTTCAAAAAACATAGGAATACTCCCTATAAACTTAGGACAAGCAAGACTTCAAAAAACAGAACACACCCTGATCCATTACTTTGACTTACAGACGATATACGTAGAATTCGACAAATTGAATGACAACTTAGAAATAATTAGAAATAGTATAGATAATAATACCTACTTTATTGGAAACTTAGGAAATTACTTTAGAATCACTAGTTACCTAAGAGATAGCATAAATGATAAAATAGATAATATAGGAATACATAGTAACACTAAAAATCATAGTAGGAACAAAAGAGGACTCGTAAATGGACTTGGGACAATATTAAAAACATTGACAGGAAACTTAGACGCGGACGATGGCGCAAAATACGATAAAATTCTAAAACACTTACAAGAGAATGAACAACACGTTCAAAATCAACTTAACATGCAATACAGTATTAACAGACAAATTATAAGAAACTTTAATGAGACCATACAAGACATACAAATCAACAATTTAATGATTAAATCCAAAATAACTCAACTTTCGGAAATTTTACAAGACGAAACAAATCACTTTGACTTACTGACAACAAAGGACACATTGAACCAAATTGTTATACTTTACAATGTAATCTTGAATGAGGTACAAAATTTGGAAACTTCACTTGCGTTCTGCAAAATTAAAACCTTGCATCCCAGTATTGTAACAAGCAAAGACTTGTTCCTTGAACTACAAAAGATTTCAAGTCATTACAAAAATGAACTACCTTTCGAATTAACACGAAACAATATTTTAGATTTTGAATCAGTAATCGACGTTAGTTGTAAAATTGATAACAACAAAATTATATACCTTCTAACCATCCCGATTAATTTTGAAGAGATTTTCAGTCTATATCATTTATTACCTGTACCTACCATACACGAATCAGAAATTATTACTATTATACCTGATGTAAAATATTTTCTAAAATCAAAAAATGATTTAATGCCTCTAAGCGATATTTGTACAAAAAGCAAGGTGTACCAATGTCCAATCAAACTAAAAACCAATCATCGGTCTCCATGCGAAGAAGGAATCCTACTCAACGGCCAGTCCAACAACTGTCAGTTCACTAAACTCCAAGTCAACGACAACCATCTCAAAATCATATCAGAAATCAACCAATATTTGGCAGTATTCCCTAAAAAGGAGAAGTTAGAAATCAAATGTAAAGAAAATGCAGAAATAAAAATTCTTCAGGGCATATATCTCATCAAAGAAGATAACTGCAAAATTATTTTCCGTAACGAAGAACTCCTGTTCCAAACCATCAGTCACGGACAGCCAAAGATAATCAATAGCCAAGGATTATCAATACAAGATCATCCTAAATCAAATTTTTCCATCAACCTGAAAACGCTAAAATTACAAGATCTACAATCCAATCCAATGCTGCCAATCGACGATGATCAAAAATTCTTCGATCCAAAAAATATTAACATATGGACAGTAATTCTATATCTCTGTCTCTTGAGTATCCTGACCTACATCACTACAAGATATATCGTTCAGCGGAATTCCAAGAGAGGCCAACAACACCAGGAAGCAAACGTTATCAACCTTCCAGGAGAGGCTTCATTCTAAGAACGGGGGAGTTACCTTCGGTATTATGATGACTCTGTGAGAAGCACGCCAGACAGTGTCATGTTAAAACCCCTGACCTTGCTAAATATGTTAAGATTATAAAAGACCATTTTTATGTATTAGATTCATTCTGGTATTTGACATAAAACTATGTACTTCTGATATTTTAAATTGTAATATTAAAATAAATCCTTTTTAAAAAGACAACTCCAGTAACGACAACTATTATTTATATAAACGCAAAACTGCTAAACAAACAACAAACTAAATAAAAAAGGATTTTAGAAATTACTATAAGCTAGATATGTCAACACAAGTATCAAAACACATCAGAACGTATTATAAAATGTCAAATGTAAACATCGTTTTATTTAGCAATTCTAATACAAATGTCCCTATATTAAATAAACACTTTTAACATTTGTAAATCTTCAAAATGACTATCGAACATAAACTAAATATGACTTTAAAAGGTAGCTTTTAGTAAAATAAAAGAGTGAGGAGCAATATTAGTCTATAATTACCATGTAAAAAAAATCGATTTATTTATTTTTTCGCCAATAAGTTTGTCATTGAAGTAATGACGCAAAATGACCAACTGCGTTGATTGAACGAGAAATGTTGCATATGCAAATGTTTTACCACACTGTTCTCGTTCACATTAGAATAACTTTTCAGTTGAATGACTTCGCTTGTGACGATTGAGGGATGCTGAATGTCTAAAAGCTTTATCACATTGAACACATTTAAATGATTTCTCTTCAGAATGTACTCGTTTGTGTTTAATGAGATCTGACCTACTTGCACATGCTCTATTACACTCGTCACATTTGAATGGCTTCTCTCCAGAATGTACTCGTTTGTGAATAGTAAGATTTGCCAATTGTTTAAATGCTTTAATACACTGATCACATTTGAAAGGTCTCTCTTCTGAATGTATTAGTTTGTGATCAGCGAGATTTCCTGTTTGTGTAAATGCTTTATCACACTGATCACATTTGAATGGTTTCTCTCCAGAATGTATTCGTTTGTGGGTAACGAGACTTGAAGACACTGAAAATGATTTATCACACTCTTCACATTTAAATGGCTTCTCTCCAGAATGTATCCGTTTGTGAGTAAGGAGACTTGATGAATTTGCAAATGCTTTATCACACTGAAAACATTTGTATGGTTTCTCTCCAGAATGTATTCGCATGTGAGCAATAAGATGTGCGGATTGTGAAAATGCTTTACCACACAGATCACATTTGAATGGTTTCTCTCCGGAATGAACTCGTTTATGATTTGCGAGATCTGATGACGATGAAAATGCTTTATTACACAGATCACATTTGAATGGGTTATCTATAGAATGCGTTCGTTTGTGTTTATTGAGAGTATTTGAGTATGAAAATGTTTTATTACACTGGTCACACTGAAACGGCTTCCCTGTTGAATTAGTAGGGCTGTAATCAAGGGGATATGTTGATTTTGAAAAGGCTTTACTACACTGTGTTGTATTGACTTGTTTGAACTTGTTAACGTACACTGGCGTCAAAATCTCATCTGTATTACCAGAAGATTCTACGTTAGCTGCAAACAAATAAATAAGTAAGTATTGTTTCCTATAAAAGAGGGCGGCTAAAGCTAATACACTAATAATCAAGAATAATTATAGCAAACTAAATGATGATTCACGTGATAGCATTTAAGTTGCCCTTAGACACTTATTTCCTGTCACTTGATACAAATGGAAAGATTTGAAAAAGTATTACAAATACTTTCTGGTTTTTGAAACATTGTATTTCAAATAATTCAAAAAGCTGCTCTTGGTATCTGGATATGCAAATAGTTTCTCCGTGACATTTATATTTCATAGTTGTTGTCTGATAATTTCAATATTTGAAATACTTTAGAAGTATTTCCTAATATTTCAAATATTTCCCTATTATTTCAAATATTTCCTAGTGTTTCAAATATTTTCCTAGTATTTAAAATATTTCCTAATATTTAAAATAATAAGAAGAGTAAAAGGAGTGACGAAAATGGATTGAATTAGAAGCACTGAGATAAGAAAAGAACTTAACATTGAGCCAATAGATAAATTCATAGAAAATAGACAACTAAGCTGGTGGGGACACATGCAAAGTCTACAAGACATAAGAAAAGTGAAACAAGTCTGGGGGACAAGAACATACGGAAAGAAAAAAATAGGAAGACCAAGAAACACATGTAATAAAACATTAAAAGAAACACTAGAAGAGAGAGGAAAAACGACTACAGAAGTAAAAAAAAATGGCAAGGAATAAAAAAAATGGACTAACTTCGTATATAAATCCGTAATGTCATAAAACAAAGAAAAGAAAAGAGAAAGAAATGCAGCCTACACCATTTACGGTAGAAGGTTTTTAGATACATATATATATATATATATATATATATATATATATATATATATATATATATATACATATTTCAAATATTTTCTGACTTTCAAATACTACATACGTACACAGGTCGAGCCCAATAAGTACGACTACAAATAATATACATTGAAAGAAATCAAATACAATATATAAATACATACACATAGATATACAACAAACGAAATCATATGGATGAATCGTATAACTATATTACATATACAATATTACATACAAATATGAACAACGCTCTTGAAAATAATTAATAATTAGAAAGAAATTTCATTTTTAAGGTGATTTTGAAAACCTCATTTGAATCGTAAAATATGTCTATATTAGGGCAGTTACTATTAAATGTAGATATTAACCGATGCATTGGTGAGTTTAGCAGGGTTCTAGCAAAAGGTTGGTATAACAAGTTGTATATACGTAAATTTTTAGTAGGGAGGTTGAAATGAATTTTACCTAATAACTCGATTGCCGATATAATTATTTAATATCTTTTTTTAAATCATTATGTCGGTAATTTATCTCCTGTTTTCTAATGATATTATATTTAGGTATTTACACCTGGAGTTGTACGAACGTACAGTCAGTGGAAATTTATAACATAAATAATTAGTAAACTTTTTATGAACTCTTTCAAGTCTTTTTTTGTGAGTGAGAATTGGGGATTCCATACTGAGCTACAATAGCTTAGTTACTTAACACGTTAACTGCCGCTTGTTATTTTTGATGGATTGGTTTGGCGAGACCATGTACAGCCGGCTAACAATTATGAATATGCTCTTCCTGCCGCATTGTCCACCAGCGGCCAAATATATTTTTTGATTTGGAAATGAATTGTAAGCCGGCTGTTTACTCAATACGAAAATCCCCATATATGTATTTAATTCGGCATATGAAGAAACTCTTGGCTTAGTGGTTCGGAAATAGAAAAAATTACACTATTATACTAAATAAAACACTATTTATTTGTTTCAATAATTTCAAAAAACTTGTAAATAATAAATTCATTCTTCAAAAATATGTAGGAAAACACTGAATACAAATGAAAGGCTTATCAGGACATGTGTTACAATAAGTCGTAACTCGCTTGGTCGATTTTACTGCTTTTTTCCATCCTTCAGTCTCTGCCAATTGTTTATAGCAACATGTACACCTTTTTCGCATTTTTCGGTTCTTTTTGCACTTTTCTTCTGTTTCTTTCATTTCGTGCGGAATTTTCATCTTTCGTTTTTTATCCTACTGCAAAGCAACATGAGCAAAATCTAATAGTGACTCCACCATTTTTTCCCGAAACTTCGTAACTGTAATCTTCGTTGTTGGGTGTGTTACTTTATATACAACTAACGCATTGACTACGGGTGTTCCCATCAATAATTCAATAGCGACTTTGTGGTACCATCTAATTGATTTTCGGGAATAGGATATGCGGCCATTTGATCAGATAAATCAATTCCTGCCTTTCCCGCATTGTAGTCGACAATAACTTTCGGTTTTTTTATTTCCTCGCGCTTCTGTTCAGTTTGCCTGTATTTGCAATATCCAAATTGTGATATGTAGACAACATTAACACTTCTCTTTTATCCTTCCATTTGGAGACTACAATTCCATCTCCATTTTCTTTTGCAACTTTTTCTCCCGATTTTAGTTTTGCGGATAAAATTTCTTTAGGCAGATATTTTATGTTTTTCCTCAACGTCCCAACGGAATGAGTTTTCTTTTTTTTTATCTAAGAGCTTCTGTGCAAGCGGAATACTATTGTAAAAATTTGTCATTTACAACAATTCTTCCATGCTCCAAATATTCCTTACAGAGATCTAAAACCGTATTTGTTGGCAACGATTCTCCATTGTTTATGGATTTGCCTTCGTAATTTGAGAACGAATATGTAAAACCTTTTTGATCGCACATTTTGAAAAGTTTAATACCATATTTATGGCGTTTTCCAGGAAGATATTGTCATCAATCGAAATTATTTTTCCTGGTCGCATTACTTCTTTGTATCTTGAGTTGAAATGAGAAAGTAGTGGAGCAATTTTATGAAGTCGATTAGTTTCTACTGACGGGTGTTCATTATCGGAAAAATGCCAAAATCGCAAAAGAGACTGATACCTGTTTCTTGATATTATTGCCGGTACAAAATTATTCTTGTATATTGGACTTGTACTCCAATAAGCTTCAATATTTGGATAACGAACTAGTCCCATGTATAGCAGAATTCCCAAAAATTGCCTCATTTCCTGTATGTCAACTGGTATCTAACTACCAAGTCTGCCTTTTGACTTTAGAGTACCGGCTTTTGTCAGTACTTGTTGTGCATTTCGATTTATCTCAGTCACCATTATTTGCAGTAAATCCTCCGTTACAAATAGGAAATAAGCAGACAATTCTATAAGTTGTGTTGTATCCAAATTAGGATTCAAACCAAACTGGCTATTGCCAGTCACCTCCGTCCATGCAGAAGTTACCATAGTATCCTTCACAACATCTGTGACATTTTCAACCATAGGTTCCTGGTCTTTTTCTGAATTATACTCTTCCGAAAAACTTGAGAGAATCTCTTCAAAATCTGGATCATTGTCGCTATCATCAAAATCACTAAAATCCTCTCCATAATCGCTGTTTTCTTTCTCCAGAAAAATATTTTAGGCTTCGTATTGTAACTCATTTTCGGTTAACGGTCTATTTCTCGTCCTTTAATCGCCCATATTTGGTCAATTAACTAAACAAAATATAATAAATATTCATTCTTAACTAAGACTGACTAGAATTGCTTACCTTGAAATAACGTAGCAGAATTGAAATTTGCAGGAATAGTTCAAAACAGAAGAGCACAATATGTAAATAAAAACAAAACATGTATCGCAACAGGCTTCTAACACTGCATCAAAAGAACTGAACTGAACTGGCACAATTTGTTTATTACTATAGTATATTCACCGAATGCGGCCGAATGTACCGAATGGCATGGAGGGGGAAGGGCACAGTAAAGAAATGATGCTATAGGTCGATGCAATATGGTGTTGTACAATATCTTGCACAATTTTGAATCAAATAGACAAAGGCGTATCGTCAAATTTTATTATTTTTTTTGTTGTTGTGTCGAGTTGTTTACTAATTATTGTGACGAGTTGTTTATTAGTTATTTATTAATTATTGTTGTGTTCAACATGAATGAATGTGGACGACGAAAAACCACATAGCGAGCTTGGTCGAATAGTGTGTCAGACAAATGCTGACTATACCACGGCTTGGTTCGAATCCCGCAAAAAGCAAAAATTTATATTTCAAAAAAATCGGGGTGCATCCTGTAGCCCGTTATATCTAATGATTATATCGTGGTCTCCTCTGACGCCACCAGTAGTACCATATTCCACTATTATAGTAAGTTATAGTAAGTAAGTTATATATTATAGTAAGTTATAACAAGTGAGCACATTACTTGTATGCCACTTGTACAGCCGGCTACCAACTCAAAATTCAACATAGAAACATGAAGTAAGAATTTGTAACGACACGCACAATTCATGCGGCAACCCAGAAGTACCTTTCCGTTGGTAACCGGCTGTACATGCGACAGTTAACGTGTTAAGACATAGGAGTTGTACAATACTATGATTGGTTTTGAATTGTTGAAAAATTTACATGATCTTATGATGAATCCAAGCAGCTTGTAGGATTTGATACAAATATCGTCAATATGTTTGTCGAAATTAAGTTTACTGTCTAGCAAAATACCTAGGTCTTTGACTTCTGATAATTTTATTAATGGATTCTCTCCGAACGAATAATTATAATATATTAACTTTGTATTTCTAGTGAAAGTTATGGAATTACATTTAGAATAGTTCAAAAAAAGTTTGCTTTTAACATATTAAGTGTGAAAGCACTCAAGGTCGGATTGGAGAAGCAGGCAGTCGGTAATGTTCCGTATTACTTTGTATAATTTCATGTCATCTGCGAATAGAAGGATATTGCAGTATCTGAAACATTTGGTGATGTCGTTAATATAAGTGAATAAAATAAAGGCCCCAGGTAGGATCCCTGTTGAACTCCAGATGTTGAATTAAAATGTTTTGTCGAAAAACTATTAACAGATACTGCCTGCAATCTGTTTCGGATATAACTGCAATCTGTTTCGGATATAAGAAACTATCCATCTAAGGAGAGTGCCATGTATACCGGCTTCGTGAAGTTTATTTATTAAAATGTTGAAATTAACCTTATCAAAGGCTTTACGAAAGTCTGTGTAAATGGCATCCACCTGTATCATTTTGTTCATGTTATCAAATATGTTGGACGTATATAGAAGTAAGTAAGAGTCGACCGAACGTTTTTTTACAAAGCCTTGTTGTCGGAGGATAATCTGCTGACAAACTGTTCTATATACTTCATCATAAACTATAGATTCCAGAATTTTTGGAATAGTGAAGATGATAGTTATTGGCCTATAATTATTAACAAATGATTTGTGGCGTGAATCCAGCACAGCAAAGTTTTAACAAGCTTGGAGGTAGCATGTCATAACATGCTCTTTTTTTTTTTTTGATCAATTTTCCTCAATTTGTGCAAGTCGATTGTATAGGTTACAATTGTTTATTAAATTTTCTATGTATATCGATTTATTATTAAGTCATGAGTCATTTACGAAAATAAGATCATCGCTTTTTTCATATATCGACTGAAAAAAATCGGAAAATAATTCAGATATCGTTTTTGTCGCCGTATTGCATAACGCCGGGGAGGTAATGTTTACTTTTCTTTTTGTTTTTAATATAGTTCCAAAACTTTTTAGGATCTTCTGAAATGTTTTTTTCTAAGTGAGATATGTATTTTTTATAATCTTTTTTAATTGAGTATTTTGATCTCGCACGTAAAATAGTTAACGACAAGTAATCTAACGGGTCATCATATTTTTTCCATCGAGAATACTATAGATAATTTATTGCAGAACTGTTTTGTTCTCAGGTACAAATGTTTATAATTTTCGTTTTACTTATTGTATTTATTAAAAAAAAAAAAAACTAAATTTAACTAATTTACAGTTATTAAAATCCTTAATGTATATATTCGGTTTCATATTATGTAAGGGAGACTGTTTTAGCTTGAACATAACGTACCTTGAACACTTTTAGGTTCCTGACCTTCTCTAATATATAGGGGCCTCTATGTGATTTGTGATACAAGTAGTGTATGTATGTTGTTAGACAGTAGCTTGTTGGATTCTTTCGTTATCAATTCGCTTGTGATTAAGTTATTAAAAAAAGGTATTTTAGTGTTAAAAGTAAGTATTTTAACATTTTGATTTTCTTTTATCGTGTTTACTCTGTAGTTGTTGTCTATCATTTGTCATAACTAACTTATGCAATAGACTTTGTATGACATAACCTGTTTAGTTTTTCGCCATTTTCACGATTTTATGCAATCTGTTGTACCTTGGAACAACAACAAGTTTTGTATCTGGATTTCATTTCTTACAGCCTAAAATATTTATATTTATCTTACTTCTGTAAAGTACCGTAAAACTTCTGTCTTCGAACTTGATTTCTTAGAACTTATTAAATGCAACGGAGGTACAGCCTTGGACAAATGTATGGAGCACCCATGTAGTTGAAATATAACATCTAAATTTATGTACATTGTAACTTGTATATATTTGACAAAATATTTTTAAAATATCATTGACACATTATAAAAGACGTACGTCTAATCAGATAACCGAAAATGTAAACAGAAATATGATAAATCTTGAAATATAAATAAATATAGGCTCAGATCTCTTACGTTTTGTTTACATAAAAATAAACAACTAGGGCTTGGATCAGTATTACACATGCGTTTGAAGTGAACACTGTCTTTTTTATGTTTTATTGAGATCAAGTAAATATTTTTAATTGTATTATGGCTAAAAAACGTGAACTCATTGTGGCAGAAAGGAGCCAAATTGTATTGCTCCATTCACAAGGACAGTCGCAGGTGAACATTTAAACAAAAATGGAGTGTTCAAGAAAAGCCGTACAAATTACCATCAAAATGTTTCAAGAGACTGATATTTATGAAAACAGACCAAAAACCGGAAGGAAACGTGCAACCACTTCCAGACATGATCGTTTTATTAACAGAAGTGCTCTTTATAAACGCTCAATATCGTGAAAAGAGCAAAAGTTTCTTCTAGAACAATTAGAAGACGTCAAATAAATAAATAAATAAATAAATAAATAAATAAATAAATAAATAAATAAATAAATAAATAAATAAATAAATAAATAAATAAATAAATAAATAAATAAATTCAAACTTACTAATTTGCAACGTATGTGAGGTACATATCTGTGTTTGCATTCATATTGTTCTTGAACAATTTTGAATTTCGTGATTTTTCAGATATTTTTATAATTTGATCTGAAAGTGATCTAATATTGTTATGTTGGGACTCACTTACTGTATTTGGTTAGTTATATTATTTTAAATTTACTATCAAATTTTAATTTATTTTCAATTGAAGAGTATCTAATATTTTTAGTTCCGTCGCATTTGATAATTATTTGTCAAATGATATATATTTTATTATCTTCCTTTTTTACACCTATTACAGTAGTTAAAGTGCAACTTATTTGTACTAGAGTAAATAACTTATCAAATTGTACTTCCCTTTATACATTTTTTGCAACATTTTCTACTTAAAAAACGAACATATTAACAAATTTTGAAATCTTATATAATAAAGCTCCCTGTCTATTGTTTTTCGAGTACCTATCATGTATATTCGGAACTCTTCGTATGTAATAAAAGAACTACGATAAGAGAAGCATGCGGTGCGGGGGGAGTCAGTGACTTGCGTGGTTATTTAAATAAGAAAACATATCTTTTCAATTGGATATATATTAGGGTAATTACGAGGGGATACCATAGATTAAAATCTTGAAATATCTCACTTATTATCTTATTATAATATAAAACAGCTTATTTGTTTGTACTTTCTGGGTAATCTTAGCGGGCTCATCGCGGGTCACCAAGTGATCCATTTGATAATTTCAAGTGACCCGTTTGAGTTCCGCAAATAAAATTTCGCAGATAAGGGAATAAAAATAAATTATAAAACATAAACATGAAACTTTTATAATAAAGCTTGACGAAATAGAAAAAAATATTTTAGATTTGCAGTATTTTCAATATCTTTTGCCAGTTTACCTTTAGAAATGATTGATTTTAAAAGTTCAACGTTGTGGACGAATAAATTCAAGACATTGCGGAAAGATTTAGAAAAATAAAAAAAAAACGGAAGATAAGCATCTTCTCATGTTATCATTTCCTACAAAGTTTTCATCTTTAAAAAAAATTGGCTTTGTCATTTTGTTCGCATTCGGTTCTACATATAAAAGTGAGCAAATATTTTCACACATGAAATTTATTTTAAATAAGAACAGGAGCAGCTTAACTACCGAAAATCCAGACGCTTGTATTCGTCTTAAGGTGACTAAGTATAAACCATACTTGGCTAAATTGGGGAGCCATTGATAACGACAAGAACGTTTATAAATAAAGTTCATAAATTAATGAATTCACAATTATATTTGTTTTTATAATAATTAGAATTATTATTTTTATGTTTGAAGTTTAAAGGCATATTGTTATTATTTTCTCGTGAAACGTCTTCTTAATAGTAATATTTTGGTTGATTTTTACCCGCAGCCAAAAAAGGTTGCCGACCCATGGCTTAGACCTTCCAGACTATAAATGTGTTACTCAACAGAGGAGGCGCGAGCCCTTGCTGTGACGGAAAAGCAAATTAATGAACAAATTTAAAAAATTCCTTTAGTGGTAGATGTGTTAGATTTTGAGTGAAATAAGATAGCGCGAACCCTGGTGCGCAAAAGTAAACTAATGAACAGATTTGAAAAATGTTTACTGCAGATATCTTAGACCAGCGGTACCCAACCTGTGGTACGCATACCACAGATTGGGGGTACGCGAAAATAATATAGATAATGGCGAAAACACCAAAGTTTTACCTTTTACGAACACAGAGCTAGTCAAAAGAGCATTCTCGTCTTATGTGTACATTAAGAAGAAATATCGCAATACGCTTGACGTAGCTCCTGATTTCAGTTTATATCTGTCTTCATTTGAACCTGATTTTAAAAAACTCGGATCGATGAAACAAGCTCTAGGACCGCACTAAAAGTATTAAGAACCACGATGGAAGACTCATATCAAGATGAATTATTGCTATTTAAAATTTAATAATATAATAATTAGAATAATTAGAAAGTAGAATAATTATTCTATTTTCATCATAAGTTGTATGTGGGTAAAAATTATTCTAATGCTGTTTTTATTTGTTTTCCATGCAAGTCTCATACTATGCTTTTTCCACAGCTATAACTTATTTATTCAGTTCTCTTTAAAAATTAACAATAATTTGACAGTTGCTTGCAATCATTTATTACGCCTAGCAACGACCCGGTACGTGTCGCATGGAATCTAAATTCAGTTAAAATAACAATACTTGCGTCATCTGATTAACTAACTGACCAAGACCAACTCTATTAAAAAATATATTAGCTAAATTCGACATCTTAAACTATATCAGTTAATTTTAATCCGCATTCTTTCACAAACTAACAATAATTTGACATATGCTTTCAACCCATTTATTACGTTGCCTAGCAACTGTCGTCCATTGAACTGCCATTGCTGCTTGAACCTGTTATGTAATGAGCTCAACCTGTTACGTAATGAGCTCATTACGTAACAGGTCAGCGGTGTGTAATAAAAAGAAGTGGGGAATGTGCTACATTTACTAATCCCTGGCACGCCTGTAATGAACGTATATCTATATAGTCGTAGAAAAAAATATGTTACCACGACTACCAGGTCTACAAGTAAGAAATGCGGATTTTTTTCAAACTTGCGGCGCAAACAGAGTGTTTAGTTCAAAGTTTCAACACATATAGCGTTTTGTTAAGTTATCATTAAGTGTCGAAATATGTCATGTTCATATTCACTCACAGGTTCAAGCAGCAATTGTCGATCGTTGCTAGGCAACGTTAAAAATAGTTTGAAAGCATATGTCAAATTATTGTTAGTTTGTGAAAGAAACCGGATTAAAATTAAATAATGCAGTTAAAGTGGTTGAATTTTGCTAAAATATTTTTTAATAGAGTTGGTCTTGGTCATTCAGTTAATCAGATGACGCAAGTATTGTTATTTTAACTGAATTTAGATTCCACACGACACGTGCAATACCGTTGCTAGGCAACGTAATAAATATGTTCAAAGTAACTGTCAAATTATTGTTAGTTTTTAAAGGGAACTGAATAAAAATTAAATAAGTAATAAAGTTACTAATAGTCGTGGAAAAAGTATAGTATGAAACTTGCATGGAATAGTCATTTCATGATCGTTGCATAATGTACTATTTTGTTTAATACATGATAATATCAGCAAATCATTTTATATCCACAGCAAGTTTATTACTTCATAACATATTATTATTAGCATTTAAGATATATAAAATCTTAGTGTATTAAAATTATATATTAGCAAAATAATTTATTTTATTAGCATTTAAATACTAGCCTAATTAAAGTATCTCTACTGACCAGTGTTTGCGACATCTGCATTCTCCGCTTCATTTGTAACGTATTCACCGCTGTCCACAGGTTCAGACTTGATATAAATCTCCTCTATGTTGGTATTACCATGGTATACATCGGCTGTAACTTCATCTTTGATTTCTGTAACAAACACATCATAGCCAATTATAAACTAATCACTTAAGAATGGTTCCAATAGGAATAGACGAAGAACATAAAAGTAAAACGTAGAATATTATGTATCGCAAATTTTGTTGCTTAGGTTTTCAATAAATTTACATCGCGCCAAAACTTTTAACGTAAGTTAACTTCTTCGTAGATCGGAAATGAGATACGCTTGCGCAAATGGAGATGGTTGGGACACATACTTAGGCGAGATTCAGACAACATAACCAAACAGGCCCTTCACTGAAACCCGCAAGAAAAAAGGAGGATCGGACGACCGAAGAACACATGGAAGCGCACAGTGGAGAAAGAATTGCGAGACATGGGAAAGTCGTGAGGCGAAATCAAGATCTTAGCCCAGAACCGCACCAGATGGAGATGCTTTATTGAGGCCCTTTGCTCCTCTTGAGGAGTTGTAGGAACTAATATGTAACTTCTTCGTAAAATAAGTTTCTTAAAAAGTATCAAATAAGCAAGCAGTTTATAAGTAGAGCCCTACGCGTATATGCTTTTCTGTATCCGCATCCGATCCGCATATCCATGTTCCGCATCCGCAACTTTTGTAAATAATAAATCCGCATCCACAAAAATATCCGCACAACTAGTTTTACTGTCAGTTTGGAGAGAACCATGTTTCGCCTTATTTGTGAATTGCTGTTCTAAAACACTACTGAAAATTTTTGGATTTAAACTAAAACTAAGCCTAGATGCGCTAATAATTATGAAACCTAGAGAGAGACAAAAATTTTGGGGGGCCTAAGCGTCCTTTTTCGTAGGGATCTGGTGGCGTGCTGCTCATTAAATTCGTGTTGCTAGTACTGTCAAGTATCATATTAATGTCAACTAACATCTCGCGTGAAGAATTACATCGAAAGTGTACCAATTAACTCTTATCCAAAATATTAGTTTCTATATACAATAATAAAAAAAAAGTTATGTTGATTGTCTCAACACAGTCTCGATCAGTGAAAATTGTCTTAATAACAATAACATAGAGTGAGATAAAATACTACAAAATATCACATGTGACAACCGAAGGTAACCGAGGACTGCGTAGTCAGAACACAATCGCATGTTTCTCTGAAAGTAACTGAAGATTTATTATGTTCACGCGGATATTGCGGATATGAAATTTTATCTGCATCCGCATGGTTTAAATGATAATTTATCTGCATCCGCAGAAAAGTTGCGAATATCCGCGGTTACCCGCGGATTTGCAGGGCTGTATTTATAAGGAAAGAAGATTAGCTCTGTCTATAGTCGAAGAAAATTGTCCCGATTGCGGCGGGGGAAGGTAACGTTGTGGGTACTCTAAAATGGCGCCCAGCTTGACATTTGTTTGAAATATATGAGTAAAATTTAAACTTTCACACTAAATAAGATAAAATACATTAATTATGGAATTAATAAGTCAATATACGTAAACATTAAGGTAAGAAAGAATATGGTAAACAGCTTACACTTTTCATGAATGCTTCTTCTCTCTAATTGTGATTATATGAACTGTGTGTGATTAGGGTCGGACTAAAGTATTTTCACGCCCTGTGCAGACGTTAATTTGAAGTTACTAGCCAGCTGAACAAAATTTTTAAGGGTGCTGGTAAATATTTGTTGAGCAAAAATAACTCAAAATATTCAGAACTCCTTGGCGCCCGAGGCAACTGACTGTCTGAATACCCCCTTAATCCGACCCTGTGCCTTATTAATTATTTTTGTAATGTCCTTCTAATTCGCTGGACAATTTTTTTTTGCACAATTTTGGCAAAAATGCGTCAAAATAATTTATTTTGCAAAAATAAAATTTTGATCGTTAATCTACATACTAAGGGCTTTTATTTGATACCCTATTCAGAATTTTTTTAAAAAATATATATTTTTTTAATGAGCACATATTTGTTTATATTTTTAGGGGGATGTTTTTTAGATGTTTTAGTATGTTTCCTATGTGCGGATCAAGGACCAGTTGTATAAGCATGCCAAATTTCAACTCTCTAGGTTTAGCCGTTCGGCTACAATTTTTACCGAACAGACAAACAAACGACAAAATGACGGTATACAAATTGGTCATACCTACTAAACCCTAAAAATGATGAGTAGATACTTATATTAAGGGGGGCGGGGCATTGCATTCGTAATAACTTAGCAGCCTTAATAATATGGCACCTCAAAATAAAGGCGCCTTATAAAAATGTCTCAGGTCTTATGATCTCCAGACGCCAAAATATCACCGCACGGCCCGGTTCAGTAGCAAAGGTCATAAACTTGAAATAAAAAAAATAAATGAATCAAATGTCAAAAATGGAAACAAAAGATGCAACTAAAATATTGATTTTATTAAAAAAAATAAATAAATAAACAGAACAAACTAAACAATTATAAAATTTATTAAATAAAGAAACAAATATTATCCATATTAAAATAAATTAACAAAATGAAAATAATTAATCAACAAGGAATTAATTTTTTTGTAGGAATACAAGCATATCCACTTTATCTGGTTTAAGACGAATAAGAACAGGCCAACTACCATGTATACGTTGAATCATTTATACACTTATTTTCCCCCGATACCACAAATCACACAAATTCACAGACAAAAATATCGCACAATATATAATTGTATACAACAATTATATAACATGTATATATACAACAATATATACTACAGAATTCAAAATTCTAACTGACACTTGTTAATGACAGTTGTTGACACTTGCGCAGTATCGTACTGTATCGTTCAGTGCCATTTAATTCTGTATTCGACTGTAGCGGCATTTATTTTGCGGTATCGGGATGAATTATTGACAAAAAAATCGAAATTTTGTATACAAGTTAGTATGCCCTGAATTAGACTAAAATCTTTGAGCATGGCAAGTACATGTCATTGTAATAGTGTAACCATGGCCACACAATTTTTTTAAACCTTATTTTATATTATCGATAGTTTATTTTGCTATCGATATTTTCAATATTTGTTAACTATCGATATTATCGATAGTGCTATCGATAAAATCCCATCACTACCTTGCATAGGGCCCTATAAAGATAAAGTACAACTAGCCCTCACTTGCAGAGGGTCCCGCGACGTTTTCGACCAGCTTTGGTTGGGAATATAAACTATATTTGTTTTTCTGAAAGGATGGTTTACAGTTGTTATCTTTTTATTAAAATTTCTTTATGAATGTTGAAAACCTAACAAATGTTGATAGGTTCTACCTACAAAAATTATGTTGAATATGTTTTATCGTGTTTTCTTGCTGACCAGCCGTCAAAACCTAGGCATAAAACACAAAAATATGGATATTCTACATGAACATTTTTAGGCTTACATCCATCTAAGTCTGATTGGAAACCTTAACTTATATTTCCAGTTAAGTATTTATATTTTCCAGTATATGATAAAATCTATGTCTAAATCTATTGGAAACCATCCTTTACTGTACGAATATTATTTAAAATGTACACTAAATAAACATTGCTGAAATTCACATGAAATAAACTGCACTGTAACAACACAATATGAATAACAGTATTAAGTGTGAGTTATGCTTCGTTCAGAATCTCAATCTCAAATTATAAATTAATATTAGTACTTAGAATTAACGTAAATGTATGTTATACGTAGGGTTACCATACGTCCCGGTTTTCAATATATGTCCCGGTGTCCAGTGTCCTGTCCCGGTTTTTTAGTATTAGACTTTTTTTTTTTTTCTCATCACTTCTATTTTGGGAGTGAGGTCCTTTTTTTTTTGCTCATCACTTCTATTTTGGGAGTGAAGACCTTTTTTTTTGCTCATCACTTCTATTTTGGGAGTGAGGACTTTTTTTTTGCTCGTCACTACTATTTTTGAATGAAGACCTCTGTTTTTTGCTCATTATTTGAATTTTTGGAGTGTAACTTATAGTTATAAATTAAAATTAAACGTTTGTAGGCTCCAAACCCTTTTTATAATTGACGCATGCGCAGTAAGCATTTGTCAACCTAAAAATTTCTATGACCATATTTTTTTGTTTCTATCCACATCTTCCTGTTTTCTATGAGCATAAATATAAATTGTCCCTCTATTTTAATTCCTTTCAGAACTAGGAAACACTCAAAACCTCATTAGCAAATATAAACAGCTGTCAAATATCGATTGATTAAGTAGAAATCGATAGAAATTTCTGTCAGTGTGTTAATTCCTTAATTTATATTGTGAACACTACAGTCTGTTCCAAACGGTTAAGCGGAACTAGATTTTGCAATCTAGTTACTTTCATCGTTTAAATCGTGCCTTTCGGCCGTTTTGTTTAAGCTTTGTAAATCATACTTATAATAAACATTTTTTGGTTAAGGTTAATATCATTTTAAAATGTAATTTTCTTTATATTTTGATTTTTTGTCATTCTTAATACAAATTTCCCATTTATTTATTTTTTTGGCATTAAAATATCTAAAAAAAATATTTAATTTTGACATATGTCATTCGTTTCTATGGTTTCATTGTAGGAATTTTAAATTTTGACATCCCAACGTGAAAAATGAAATAACCCAAGCAAGGTCCCTTCTCGTGACAACCTAAAAGAACTAAATTCCCATTTAGTTCCGCTTAACCGTTTGGAACAGACTGTACCTTATTTCTACGTACAAAATTTATGTTAAGTACTAATTTCACGTTAATTCTAACTTCTAATTTGGAGGTTCTGAACGAAGCATTAGCTGGAAATCTACTTGTTACTGACCTTTCTTCTGTTCAGGTTCAGACTTGATGTAAATCTTTTCTATGTTGGTATTACCGAGGTATAGGTTGTCTGTGACTTCAACTTTGATTTCTGCAATTAACAGACCATAGTCAAATATAAATTAATCACTAACTCTAAAAAATATATAAATCCTGCATAATAGCGCCCTGAGTTTCTATTGTTGCTGTTTGCACTATTTCCATGTTTCAATTTATTTTCGGGTGGTTTACAAAATAAAAAATAGTAAAGTTATCAACAATAACCTAAGATAGTGCTTTAAGGTGAATCGCTGTATAGGATTCATACTAACCTGTGAAAACTATTCTCAGGCCGCTATTATGAAGGATTACCCATTTATGATATGCGTAAATCAAACATTACTGGTATTCACTTGAAATAAACTATAACAACAAAAAGTAAAGAATAGTAATGAAAGATAGTTGTAAATGTGCTGGTTACTAACCATTTACCCGTTCATCCATGTACTCTAGACCAGTTTTCACTTCATATTCCGTCTTAATATCAAAATCTTTCTTAATAATATCACTGTCTCTGGTATGATCGGGATACAAATCATAACTAGTCGTATTATTCATATTCAACACTAAAACAAAACACTTCCTAACGTATTTTCTAATTTCCAAATACGCAAAATCACTCTTGTTATGCTCCGGTGGCTTTATTAATCTGTATATGTACCTGTCCGTGCCATTTAAGGTTTCGAATTACCTAACCGGATGGCTCCGTTACTGTAAGTTAAGATTATCTCGTAACTTCTGATACCCTTTTCACACTAGAACTTTAAGACGAGTGAACTTAAAGTTCACCGATGTTTAACATCGGTATGCTTTCACACTTCATGTTTAAATCTCGGGTACTGTCATCAGCTACAGTAATTTTGTCCTTAAGTTACCGTCATGAAATTACCAGTTTTGAACTGTCTGCGCAGACGCACATTTTGAATTATTATAAACAAATATGGATATTTCATTTCATTCTACAATACAGACACTACAATAAAGAATATATTACACCTGTATTAACATGTAAGTCGATATATTTCATCTCAATTATTGTAGCTCTGTATTTTATTAAACACATTATTAAAATAAATAATTTTATGGGCGCGTAGAATACATGATGTAGACTAATGTAGATTTTACGCGTAAACATGTCAAGTAGAATATGCTTTTGTTTACGTGTCGAATGTAGAATGTAAACTGTACATGCGCAGTACGTTAAAATGTAATATTTAAAATAATAGAATGGTAATAGTTTACTTTAATGTTTATTTAAATTTTATGTAATTCTAATTACATATATTGTTTCCAAAAATGTTATCTCACAAATCGTATGTTGTTATGGACAATATAAATTACTTGGTTTCTGTCTGTACGAACTACTAAAGTAAAATTAAAAGTTACTAGTTGTTTTAATCAGGAAGCTGTCAAAAATATTAAATTTGAGTTCTTTACTGGCTCTTCTGGTTAAAACTGGCGGTATTTTATTTTATTACACGTTACATAACCTAGTTTTTCATTATTCTACGCTAGATTCTACGTGTCTACACAGTCTACACTTCTCTACGCTGTCTACGGTAAATTTACACGTAGACGTAAAAAATTCAAGTTTACGCGTAGACGTCCATCTCTGCATAACGTCGATATAATACAGTATTCTTGTTTATGATAATATAAAATATTGACAGCACAAATTCAAGGAGTATTTTTTTATAATAGAAATTAAGTTGGCAATGCGGACGATGTTTAAGACGCAGATCTCTTTTTTAAACATCGCTTGTATTTAGACGAGGCCATACGGTTTCACATTAGCGTTTAAAGATACATTCACTTTAACATCCGATCTTAAAGTTCTAGTGTGAAAATTTAGCATATATTCATAATAGATATTTATTTCAAGACAGTTTTACTGAATAAATTATAAATAAAAACCTAAGGAAGTTTTATACTGATTTATACCAAAATAAGGTGATGGGTATTTGTATTATACTTAATAAATAACAATAAAATCGAATACAAATGTAATTTTAGGACTATTTAAATAAAAATAGAAAAACAAATTGCTATAAGCTATAATAATATAGTAAATAGTAATTAATAAAATTGGAGGTTATATTAGTTTTTAAAAACGGCTGGAAGTATTTTAACGAAATTTGGTAAAATAGCGTAGAACCAGGATCAAATATAGGCATGATATCTCAAAATTTTCTTTCTGAAGGGGTGTTTCTGAGTTAAAACTGGTACTAAAATCTTAAAATATTTCATTTATAAACAGAACTCATTTAAAGTTTTATACGAATTGATTGAAAATATTCCTATAAATTATTATTTGAAATGGAATGTATCACGATTTTCCAGAATTGATCAATTATTTATCACTTTGATGAAGTAACAACAAAATTTACTGCATGAAGATTTGGCTTGCCGCTTTGACTGTAGCACAGCTACAATTACGAATATTGTTGTTACGTGGGTATGTATGGGTGGGTATCAAATGTATTATACAGCATAATTTTTAGGCAAATTATGTCAAAGATACCTAGCAGACATAAAAATAAAAAATGTTTGCCAACATGCTTCGCAACATCTACTAACTGCAAAATTATTTTAGATTGCACAGAGATGCAACTAGCTATTGAGAACTGACACGCTCGGATACGCAGTCTGGTGGTTAAATATTGTACTACGCGACTGTAGTACTGTTTGAAATTATTACATATGTTCTGGTGTTGATTTTTTGTTAGAACGTCGATAGATACATTTTCATAAAATAAAAATGTACTGTGCTTAAATTAACCTGTTCCCTGTTAGCATATTGACAGCTGAATACTAGAAAATTCAGCCATTTTGTCATGAATTACAGCGCCACCAACGGTAATGTCACTTCTCAATACCAAAAAATATTGTCAACTGACAATAACTGAAGCGCCTCTAGTGAGATTTTGAGAAACTAAAGGTTGTAGGATAGTCGAGTTTGTGACAAGCATGGGAATATGTTCTTAGAAGTGGAAAGACAGTTAAAGACCATTTTAGAGTGTGTTCCCGTGTGTTTCAATAAATATCACATGAAGATACCATTGAACCTGTCAAAAATATCCTACCAAATTCAGCCATGATGTGAATGCAGTAGCGCCTCTATCGGTAGTGTCAGATGCCAATAAAGAAACAATACATAACATAGTTTTTATAAACATAAAAATACTACAAAAGGTTTGATAGGTGTGGCACATAACGGTCTTATAACATTTGGTGAGTTATATCCTGGATCTGTTACATATATTACATCGGATGAAAAAATTGTGAAAGATTGTGGAATACTGGTGCAGTTTGTGCCAGGCGACATTATTCTAGCTGATAAAGGATTTTTAATAAATGATATTCTACCTAAATCTGTATATTTAAATATACCACCCTTTTTAATGGCTGTCCAGTTTACACCAGAAGAGGTATACCAGACGCAGAATATTGGGGTACGCATTATTACAAGAATGTCAAAAAGAAAAAAAAAAACTATAGAACCAGGGGGTCTATTCTGCAAGCTTTTCGACAATCGTTTTTACAGTATCCTGTTGAAACTTCCGATTTTCAATACCTCGTGTTGGTATTTTGTAACTAATTGAGAGTGCAATTGATAGTTGTCTATGTTGCACTTTTAATAGTGTTGTGTCGCTCTTGAGAGGAGACGTACGAAAGTGTCCTCTTTGAAAAGTGGCATTGTTTTTTGACATTTGTACAATTTGTTAAATATTAATTATAATTATTCATAAATTATTAATGTAATTAATATGTACAAATAATAAGTGCAATATTGCAAAATACAATTATTTTGAACGTTTTTTTTTTTTAGAAGAAGCACGAGCTTCTTGCACAGGGCCCCGCTTTTTCTCGGGCCGGCCCTGAACGGGTTACACGTTTCAACATCTTCTTTTGGGGCAAATTTCTCAATCCATGTGCACGGTCTATCTGTTTTAGATATATTTGTTGAAGCATACAACAAAGCCGCAGCTATGTGATGACAAAGCACTTGACATCGTGGGCAGTTACATGTCGTCTCCGTGATCCATCTATCATCATTTAAAGCAGAGTTGGGCATTATTTAACTAAAATTTCAATCAACTAAAAATTTGAATGAAAATGTAATCAAACTAAATTAATCATCTTGTATTCAATCAATAATGGATGTAATCATAAATCCTTAACTAAATGACAATCATTAGTTTCAAATCATTAGTTTTTAATCATTTTGTGATATTTTGACAGAAATTTTTTATTCGCTTCGATCAATTTATTTATAATATTCCAATACTTTTATATAATATATATTATATATTATACTAGCGGTATACCCGCTGCTTCGCTGCCGAAAAAATTAGTTTAATAGATTTTTTATTCATATTGCTTTAATAATAATTGCAATAATGTTCAACAGCGAATTTAACGTTATAATTGTCGTCAAAAATGAAAATAAAAAATTTGTGATATATATTCTCGGGAACATTTTTGTAGCAATATTAAACCTTAAAATTCGTTAATATATATTTTGAATATGTGTATCTTTTATAGTTTTTTATAATACGGAAAATTTTTCCGACTTTTTTCTAAATATTTCTTAATTGATCGGATGCCTGGTGTCATACAGCGATGATATAGAGCTTAAAATCTTTCCAGATAAATTTGTTGCAAATGGCACTAAAATCGGTTAAACCGTTTTTTAGTTTTAATACATGTACAGATTCTAAACAGACGACTATGTGCCAAAAAGAAATAAAACTCAGACCATCCGAAGCGTTTTATAACTAACCTTGAATCTAGATTTGCCGTTTATGGTTTGATCAGAGCAAAATACGTTTCTTTGGAAGCAAAAACCAAGTCGATATCTCATTATAGGTCTGATATATTGAGGAAAGATTTGTTTATTTATTTATATTATTGATATTATAACAACTTTTGTTATGCACATGTTTAATGTTAAGTCAATAATAAGAGAGATATTTCAAGTTTATAAGTAGCGCTCCCTCTGTCCTCCTAAATATTCAAAAGCTACACTAAACAGAAAATAATCGTTCTTCAATCAAAACAAATTGTCTTTATAAATTGTTGATGTAAAGTAAATAATAAGCTAGATATTTCCAGTATTTTAGTTTTAGCCCCCCCCCCTCCTTCCTTCCCCATCTTCTCAACCAATTGAATAATTTAAAGGACAACATATTATATTTGTTTTTTTTTATTATTATTATAAACAACTTTTCTCATGTGCGTTTTTGTTGGTAAGTCAATAGTAAATGAGATATTTAAAAAATTTAGTTTTAGGTTGTCCCTTCGTAACTCCCGTAATATCAATCCAATTGAAAATCAAATCATTTAAAAAAAAAAAGTTTTCTTTTTATAAGCAATTTTTCTGTTAAGTCTACGTCTTAAGTAATTCTGATTTTTCTTCTGATTTTCGAATTGCCCCCTTATTTTGACTGCATTTCCTACCTATATACCAAATTTCAACTCGGTACACACAGATTTTCTGTTTTATATATGTAAAAGATTTTACTATTATATTTAAATATTTATATAAAATAATAGATAAAAAATAAATAACTAAAATTAACAAAATTCTTAATAATGCGCAAAAATAAAAAACCAGAAAACAGATGCTCGACTCAAGTCTCGCTCTGCATACACTAAGCATAAATTTTACTAAATAACTGAATAAAATCACCTATAGCAGAACAATGATGAATCGTGCCGAACGATATTGGCCGATATTCCACGAACTTACTGTAGTTGTCCAAACAACCATTGAAACGAAATTCCCGCGATCTCACTGAACGCATCATACATACTTCGATGGTCCAATATAATTAAAAACAAAATTATTAATTTCTCGTTTCTGATGGGACTTTTTTGAGATTTTCGATTTTTCTAGTTATGATGAAGCCATTTGCTACCTGTATGCAAAATTTCAACTCGGTAGCATATCTGGAAGTGGGTTAGAATTTCCGGACATAGCCACAAATATTCTCTTTTATATATAAAGATATATCTACACACAAAATGCCAAAATATACCAAAATGACATAAACACGCACGCGTGGTAGGGCGCATATGCATGTGCAGGTGCATATGCGTGTGCAGGGCCGGCCTTAGCAAGTCTGGCGCCCTGGGCGAGATTTTTTTGCCGCCGTCATAAAAAAAAAATAATAATAAGAAGAAAAATTAAGAAGGTCTTCGCCCCCCAGATCCAAGTGAAGAGCAAAAAAAAAAGGAAAAGGTCCTCACCTCCCAAATCCAAGTGAAGAGCCAAAAAAAAAGGTCCTCACCTCCCAAATCCAAGTGAAGAGCAAAAAAGGTCCTCACCTCCCAAATCCAAGTGAAGAGCAAAAAAAAAGGTCCTCACCTCCCAAATTCAAGTGAAGAGCAAAAAAAAGGTCCTCACCTCCCAAATCCAAGTGAAGAGCATAAAAAGGTCCTCACCTCCCAAATCCAAGTGAAAAGCCAAAAAAAAACAGTGTTCAAACACTAAATGCCAATGAACAGTAAGAGTGAAAAAATCAAATCTCAATCAAGATTTTAGTTTCAATCATAACTAAAAATTCAATCATGATAATGAGTAAATATTTAATTTAGTTACCAATGTGAATAACTGCACTATGATTGATGTACGTTATCATTAATCAAGTCTTGTAATTAAATTTTTAATCTCAATCGTTAATCATTAGTTTGATTGCAATTTGCCCAACTCTGATTTAAAGATACCTTTTAAAAATAAATATTAATATAAAATTCCAATGTGTCATTTACTGTAACTAATATATACCAGGTCTACAAGTATGAAATGTGGATTTTTTTCAAACTTGCTGCGCAAACAGAGTGTATAGTTCAAAGTTTCAACACATATGGCGTTTTGTTAAGTTATTATTAAGTGTCAAATGCGTATAGGTTATAATTTGAAAAGTGATCATATAGTTTTGTTTTACGGTGTTAAAAATGTCAAATTTTGTGCCAAATAAAGAGCATTCGCGGACAGTACTACTGTTTTGTTTTCATTTGAAAAAAACTGCTGCTGAATCATACCGACTGCTTCGAGAAGCTTATGGTGAATATGCTCCATCGCAAGATACGTGTGAACGATGGTTTCGGCGTTTCAAAAGTGGTGACTTTGATCTTACAGACAAAGAACATGGAAAACCTCCAAAAAAATATGAAGATACAAAATTGGAAACATTGCTACAGGAAGACGATAGTCAATCACAAAAACAACTAGCAGAGCAGTTAGGCGTTAGTCAACAAGCTGTTTCCAATCGCCTACGAGAGATGGGTAATATACAGAAAGTCGGCAGATGGGTTCCACATGCATTGAATGAGAGGCAGATGGAAAAACGCAAAAACACTTGTGAAATTTTGCTTGCACGATACAAAAGAAAGTCTTTTTTGCATCGTATCGTTACTGGCGATGAAAAATGGATTTATTTTGAAAATCCCAAACGCAAAAAATCATGCTTGAACCCAGGCTCACCATCCACATCAACTGCAAGACCGAACCGCTTTGGCAAAAAGACAATGCTCTGTACTTGGTGGGACCAAAAGGGTATGGTCTATTATGAATTATTAAAACCTAGTGAAACAGTTAATACCCAACGCTACCAACACCAACTGGTCGAATTGAACCATTCGCTGCTCATAAAATGACCAGAATACGAAAGAAGACATCACAAGGTAATCTTTCTTCACGATAACGGTCCATCACATAAGGCAAAAGCAGTTTGCAACACATTGGAGTCACTCAAGTGGGAAGTGCTACCCCATGCCGCTTAATCACCAGACTTGGCCCCTTCAGATTACCACTTGTTCGCATCGATGGGTCACGCACTTACCGAACAGCACTTTTGTTCATATGAAAATGTGAAAGAATAGCTAGATGAATGGTTTGAGGGGAAAGGGGAAGAGTTCTACTGGCGAGGTATTCACAAATTGCCTGAAATATGGGGAAAATGTATAACTTGTAATGGAGCATACTTAATGAATAAATAAACTTTTACCGTTCTTTTGAGTTTAATGTGTTTTATTTAAAAAAAAAAAATCCGCATTTCATACTTGTAGACCTGGTAACTTTATTTAGTTACTTACTTCAACATTGTAACATTTATCACGCATGCTAGCATGAATTTCGGCCTTCAGAAGTCGTACTTCACGATTAAAAATAATTTTCTTTACGTTACCCGACCGATAACTATTTTCGCCCGTTAACAACAACTTGTTATTTCTGTAGCGAGCCCCGATACGTTTCTTTACAACGCATCATTTGTTATCAACTAGGTAGCGAGTCTGTGTTATAATATGAAGTCTAATCTCAAACTGAAATGAGATTCTTGACTAAAGGAGTTCGGGTAGTAAGCGTGAGTGTTATCCAGGATTCATCATTACGATATGTACATTAAATGATATGTATTTGTACTTACCAACCGACTTATCAGGTATCTTGTAATTAGTCTGGACTTAGCTGTTCATTAAAGGTGTTAAAAGTAAAGGTCTACACACGTTAAGTAAGACGTTTTTTTTTTTTTTTTTATTTTAACAATTTAAGACACATCCACTACAATGGTGATTAGTGTCCCTGTACATTGTAGTTACATTAAATAATACATATTAATTTATCTAATAGGTATATACATGTAAGACGGTTTAAAATGAATGAATTTGATACATAATAATATTTACAATTAGTTTAAAAGATTAAAATATGAATATTATAATAATGAAAAATTAAAACAAATAGAATCGCATAGAACACCAGAAGCCGGCACAGTACCTCTAAGAATTGAACAAATTAGATCTTTACGCTAACCGGGTCGAATACTTACTGACCTCGTCTTCAGAGAAACGGGTGTTTTTATAAGACATTTCTAAGTAATAACTTTGAACAAAAGTCTCCTTGAACAAGAAACCATAAATAGAATATTTTAAAGTTACGTGTTGCAAACGCAAGGTTTCTAATTTTCTACTATCTGAATTCACCCAAATATATACCCATTAAAATACCTAAAAAATGCTAAAATGCATTCAAAGAAATTTTCGGGACGGGTGGTTTCTGAAAGTTCTAGTCATTGTTTCGGCGGTCTAAACGATTCGTTACATTTTCTTCAAACCATTTAGAAATTGCAGACAGACTTATCACTATGTTACTTGCCATCATAATAACAATAATTGAAGCAAAATATTCAAAATTAACCTACAAAATAATATTTATAAATATAAGTTTTATAAATATAATGACATATTAAAGTATAATATACAGAGTGTTTGTTTGAAACGGGGCACCCCGAAAATCTCCTTTATTTGTAAAGATACAAAAAATCTTCTGAACAAAAGTTAAACTACACAAAAAGGCCCATCTAAAGGTTACTATAAGAATTCTGAGGCACTTCCGGTTTCACCGGAAATGATGTCAACATTTGATCTAGCATAGGGAATCGATAATTTTATATTTTTTTCCTAAAAGTACATTAAATTAGCTTTACAATGAGACCAAAAAAAAACATATTTTTATGTTAACCATTTCAAAATGGCGACCATTTATTTACAAAATAATAATCAACATAAGTTTTACAAAGTTGAACGTAGCAAGCTTTGAAAACAATAAAAAAAGAAACAAAATATCTCTAAAATAAACTATTTGACTATTTAGAAAAAAAAAACTATTACTTTTTACAATTATTTTACAAAAAAAAAAAAAATACAAATGTTCGATCAAACCACCATTATTGTCCACACATTTTCTCATTCTTAATAAAAACTCTTCCATCGCCCTTATAACAGTACACTCTTGGATATCCCGGATTGCACTTCTAACCCTTTCTTCTAAATCTTCTATCGTCATTAGTGTTGCCCGATACACTCTATCTTTTAAATACCCCCAAACGAAAAAATCCAATGGCGTGAGATCCGGCGATCGTGCAGGCCAGGGATTAAGTGAATGTGTTCCAATCCATTTATCTGGGTATTGGCCATTTAAATAGGCACACACGTTTCTAGTGTTATGAGCTGGTGCTCCATCTTATTGGAACCACATTCCTATCCTATCAGCAAGTGGTAAATCATCCAACAAATCCTCCACTTCATTTTGTAAAAAAATTAAATACCTGTTAGCTATGGCAGCCTTGCCATGGTAAATAATTGGGCCTACAATTTTTGTCCCTAGAATTCCCAGCCAAACATTGAAACCAAACTTGTGTTGGAATCTGGAAGATCTTAATTCCCTGGGATTTTCCAACGACCAACGTCTTACATTATTGATATTGAATAAACCATTTCTGGTAAAATTGGATCCGTCCGAAAACATTATTTTATAATGGCAGCGATTATCATTTTCCCACATACCCAAAAACCAATTACAAAAGTTCAGTCGGCGATCTTCATCATTTGCGTGGATAAATTGGCTTACATGCGGTTTATAAGGCTTAAACCCATGTTTTTTTAAAACCTTCCAGGCTTTCCATTGTGAAACACTGCATTCTTTTGCAATCTCCCGCACCGACACTTCCGAGTCGTAGTGCACGTAAGCCAATATTCTTTCTTCGTCATTTTCTACATGGTTTGCTCTTTCTGGCAGTCATTTTTGAATTTCGAAAGAATCTCGCTGGCTTAATTTGTTCACTAATTTGGCAAAATACTGCCTTCTCGGCTGAGCTCTATCAGGATACCTTTCCTGATAGAGTCGCTGGGCCCTAACCGCATTTATTTGGCACTCTCCGTATATCAGAACCATATCTGTCATCTCTTCGTTAGTATATCGTACATAAACCATAATTAGGTATAAATAACGACTTACTACCAATTAATACATTTTTTTTTTCAAACAAAAATAAGCAAAATAAACTATTAAACTCTTGTTATTTATAAAACATTTAATTGAAAAATTAAAATTTAAGATATTTCATGTTATTTCATATAATAACTAGTTATAACAGTTTATTTTAGAGATATTTTGTTTCTTTTTTAGGGTTTTGTAGGTATGACCAAAAAACCCTTATACCGTCATTTTGTCGTCTGTCTGTCTGTCTGTCTGTCTGTCTGTCTGTCTGTCTGTCTGTCTGTCTGTCTGTCTGTCTGTCGGTCTGTCTGTCTGTCTGATTGTCTGTCTGTCTGTCTGTTTGTCTGTTCGGTAAAAATGGTAGCCAAACGGCTAAAGCTAGAGAGTTGAAATTGGCATGCTTATACAACTCTTTGACCCGCACATAGGAAAAATACTAAAACATCTAAAAAACATATCCCCCTAAAAATATAAACAAATATGTGCTCATCGAAAAAAAAAAATATTTTTTTAAAATTCTGAGTAGGGTATCAAATGAAAGCCCTTGGTACGTGGATTAACGATCAAATTTTTATTTTTGCAAAATAAATTATTTTGAAGCGATTTTTGCCAAAATTGTGCAAAAAAAAATTTGTCCCACACCCTGTAGCCCAGATGGTTTAAACTAAAAATCTGAAAAAATTCTAAGTAATGTACATTGGTGTGAACCGGAATAGTACAACAGGAATTTTTGATCAGATTATGTTTTTGGAAAAAAAGCATTTTTTTGTTTTTTTGCTAATAATGTTGAAAACTTATAGCTATATAACACACGAAACTGTAACGTGTGTCTTGGTGCAATGGTTACGGTACTAGCGTTCTACCCAAGAAAATGAGTTCGAATCCCACGAGAAAAGACAATATTATTTTTTATTTTTATTTTGTTTAAATTATTTTTTCAAAATTCTAGTTATATTTTGGCAAATGTTGCATTTAATTTTTAAAAGCGTAAATTTAATAACCAGTGGAAATTGTTGAAATTATAATTTAATTCTGTTTGAATGTACACGAAATCAAAGAGAGGAGCTATGACTAGAAACAACCAATGAAGCCATAGGCGCAATTTTCAAAATCTTAATGAACCTTGCTATATAAAAAAAATACTGCACATATTAAGAAACCTAAATAATGGTATTAGGCACTCGAATTAAAATTAACATAAAAATATTTTAACATAAAATTTGTATATAAAGCTCTTAGATTAAGAGATGATAAATTATTTTTAAAATATTGTTCATTTTACAGTGAATACTACAAAGCAAAATATGTCCACACACTCAGCATTCCGCCTTCACTTAATATTTTTAGATTATATATCCATCTAAGAGGAATTTTTTCAAAATTTTATTGAACCTTGCTATATAAAAAAAAATACTGCACATATTTAGAAACTTACATAATGGTATTAGGCATTCGAATTAAAATTAACAAAAAAAAAATATTTTAATATAAAATTTGTTTTGGCATTCCAAATAATCATTATTCACTTACTAAATACCTGCGAAACCCTGAAATGGTTTTTATTGTTTTCAAAGCTTGCTACGTTCAACTTTGTAAAACTTACGTTGATTATTATTTTGTAAATAAATGGTCGCCATTTTGAAATGGTTAACATAAAAATATGACTTTTTGGTGTCATTGTAAAGCTAATTTAATGTACTTTTAGGAAAAAAATATGAAATTATCGATTCCCTATGCTAGATCAAAAGTTGACATCATTTCCGGTGAAACCGGAAGTGCTTCAGAATTCTTATAGTAACCTTTAGATGAGCCTTTTTGTCTAGTTTAACTTTTGTTCTGAAGATTTTTTGTATCTTTACAAATAAAGGAGATTTTCGGGGTGCCCCGTTTCAAACAAACACCCTGTATATACAAAATAAGAATTTTAATAATTAAAAATTGACTTGTAGTATTATATAAAGTTGTTCCAACGGAGTGGCCGAGCGCATTAAGTCGTGCAGTTTGGACTGGTGAAAACAGTCTGGATTGTGCGGTCGGTAGTTCGATTCTCCGTTAGTGATATTATTCGGGCGAGAATAATATGTTTACATTACTCTCATTTCACAATCATTCACCCCTCATCCAGGTGTAGGAGCTCGCCCCCTGACATCGGCGATTAGCCTCGTTGCAGAAATAAGCCGATGTAAAATAAATAAATAAATATTATATAAAGCATTTACTTACTTTAAAAACTTAATTTATACTTCAAAAATATAGTTTTAAATAAACTTGTATTACAAATTAACACACTCAATTTAAATAAAAGGAAACCAACCGCTAGGCAGCAACACCGAAGCTCATTTTGTGACGTAGTTACTAATATGATCTATTTGTTTAAAAATAATTTGATTTTAAATCGATTTTTAAATACAATTTTCTATTATTATAAAATTATAACTCTATTTTATATTAACTTTTGACAACGCTTAAAACTTGATATAAGATTTACAACGCCAAAATCCACGTTCTAATTAAATCGAGATTTAATTATTACATCGCGATATTGCAACGCTGTTGTTTTGTTTTATATCTAGATTTAGTTTATAACTAGTTGTAAGACTTTTATGCAACAGGGCCTTAGAGATATAACAATTACATGATTTTTTTTTTCTACAAATACATAATTTTAATAATATATAGAACAAAAAATTGAAATCAAAACACCATTTTAGGTACAAAACAGAAAGATTAACATATTCCAATAATTAAAAGAATAAGTATACGGGCTCTGGAGTTGAGGAAGGATATCAAAAAATCAGCTGTGGCCACCACAGGACCAACAGCCATCACAAAGTACTTGCATAAAATACATTCTAGCAGCAGAGTAGAAATAACATGGCTTAATATTTTCTAACAGAGATATTATATAACATGACCATAGAAACGTTACATATAAGTATGTAGTAGATACTTACAAAAAATTTCGAATTTTTTTTCGTTTTATCAAAAAATGTCTCAAATAAAAGTTGTTAGTTATTGCTTTTATAGCAACTTTTGTTAAATAATTTTTTTTTCAATTTGAAACTCAAAATCGACACAGATAAACTCCCATTTCTAGTCAATCGATTTTTACCAAAGGTTGATCAACTCGTGCCATTGATGCCAAAAGCTTAAATATGAAGTTTCATAAAATCTTATTAGCCGAATTTGCTCTGCACGTGTACACAGACAGACGGACGGACAGACATACAGACAGACGGACAGACAGACATCATGCTACAAATAGTCAAAACGTTATGTAGGGACCTCAATTCGTGGAGATCCATCGAAATCTCGAAATGTTCAAATCGGTATGATCACAATACTTCCCTTATATATGTTGGCGGTCGGTAAAAAATCAAGAGCTTCGCCGTCGCTAACTTAGAAAACACAGATAATTATGGCAATCGGTCGTCGATTTTGGAAGTCTTTAACGGATTAAGGGATGGGAATTTCACTGCCCAGGTAGTTTTAAATATCACATGTCTCTGACTCCCAAATTGTTTGTTCCCTTATCTATTTTAATAAGTTTGAATTTTGTGATTTTGATCAGGTATTTAGGGCCTGTGGACCACTGTGCACTAAGAGGATATGGGTAAGCAAAAGCCCAATTCAATCGTTCAAAATTACGACCGTGACAACTTAAGATAATAAAAATCCAGTTTAGTTTCACTTCAACATTTGGGATCGACTATAAGTATATATATATACAAACTGCATATTTTAATATGAATTATTTTATTACAAAAGAACATTTATATTTTTACAAAATATTGATTACAAATTTATATCTTCCTCTGGAAAATGTAGGCTAAGTTAATATATATTTTAATTCTGGTAATTTTTAAACATCTCTTTTTTAGGGTTTTGTAGGTATGACCAAAAAACCCTTATACCGTCATTTGGTTGTCTGTCTGTCTGTTCGGTAAAAATTGTAGCCAAACACCTAACCTAGAGAGTTGAGATTTGGCATGCTTATACAACTCTTTGACCCGCACATAGGAAAAATACTAAAACTTCTAAAAAACATACCCCCCTAAAAATATAAACAAATTTATACTCATCGAAAACAAAAATATTTTATTTAAATTCTGAGTAGGGTATCAAATGAAAGCCCTTCCCAGCAAACATTTTTATACGGGCCAGTACTGGTAAAGCACATACTCCCCGGCATTGAAAGTAATGGGCCAGTACCCCGGTGTCCCCGGGGCCGTTACTGGCCCATTGATGTATCAGTTGCTGGCCCAGCAACGGTAAAGTGCAAAATAATCGCATTAGTTGCAAGATTTATTTCTGATGGTTTTAAGTAAAAAGTATGAGTGAAGAAGAGTGCTTATAAAATGCTGGTAAAGTACTTCGTATAGGCGGAATGCGAAATACAAATGTGAAGTACATTATTAATACTGGCGTTGCACTTACTTTTGGTGCCAGTAATTTACCAGCATAAAAGCAGTTTGCCAGCATTAGGCCGTTAGTTGAATGTTTGCTGGGTTAGTACGTGGATTAACGATCAAATTTTTATTTTTGCAAAATAAATTATTTTGATGCGATTTTTGCCAAAATTGTGCAAAAAAAAATTTGTCCCACACCCTGTAGCCCAGATTGTTTAAACTAAAAATATAAAAAAATTCTCAGTATATTGGTGTGAACCGAAATAGTACAACAGGAATTTTTGATCAGATTATGTTTTCGGAAAATAACGCATTTTTTGTGGTTTTTGGTTCACAAAGTACAAAAGTTATACCAATGTAAGACACTCGCCTGCAAGGCGTGCAATAGCGTAATGGGTTAGAGCACTGGTGTCGTAAATTAAAATACGCTGGAAAACGAAAGGTTTCGAGTTCGAGTACGGAGTGAATTTTATTTTTTCTGTTGTTTTTTTTGCATTTTTATTATGTTGAAATTATTTTGTCAAAATTCTAGTTATATTTTGACAAATGTTGTATTTAATTTTTAAGAGCGTAAATTTAATAACCAGTCTTATTATATGATTAACAGACGATAAATTATTTTAAAAATATCGTTCATTTTTCCGTGATTACTACAAAGTAAAATTTGTCCTACACACTCAGCATACCGCCTTCATTTATTATATACCTGCTAAACCCTGAAATATGTGAATATTCACACTTCACATCAATTTTTTAGCATTTCTTATTGAGTCCAATTGAAATTTATTTCATTACAGGAACCAACATAATTAACATAAATAATACAAATTCAATAACACCTAATTCTAGCTAATACCACAATAAAGTATAAATATACTTTTTTTTATGATAATAAGTACCATTTTAATTTCTTCTTAAAACTCCTTATACTATCAGTATATTTTATTGAATCCGGCAATACGTTGTACAGCTATGACCTCTCTAAGAAAATATCAATATGTTCCAGAAAAATAATTTTTGACATCTGGGGTAGGCAAACTATTTGTATGAAGGGCCTGAAAGTAAATTTTAAAAGGCTTTGCGGGGCGAGAGGAAGATATAACTTAGAAAAAAAGATACAAATAACTTCATGCCAAAAAATTATTATTGAGAAAATCATAAATATATTTTACTTATTACACATTAGTGGTGTGCCGGATATCTGTTATCCATAACTTATCGTAAAAAATAAAAATCCGTATCCAGATCCATATCCGTTATTGCAGGGCGGATCTTAAACGGATATCATGTAGATACATTCCCATTAGTTTTCATATAAACTTGCAAATAGGAAATTTATTTGTTCATTACTTTGTGATATTCCATATTAAAATTAATAAAAACACTAAATCTCTATGCAAAATATCACTTTACTATTAAATAATAATAGCAAGACTATAATTTGATTCAATTGAAGAAGTGAATAGAGAATATGAAGGTCCGGTCTTTCCACCTTCAGGTAAACCTCTAGGTAACTATCTGACAGATAAGGTTGTCTAGACCTTCATGCTGAATAAATGTCAATACCAATCACTGAATTCAATACGTCAGTCTCATTATGCGTTTGATTACTATCTGATAGATAAATTTGTATTGAAAGACGGGATGACATTTATTCAGCACAAAAAGTATCACATGACCTTATCTGTCAGATAGGTACCTAGAGGTTTATCTGAAGGTGGAAAGACTAAGCCTAAATGGCAAGTCCGTATGACTGAGCCTAAATGTACAGGCCTTATAATATGAGTACACACAAAACCTAATTAACAACTACCTGGTAAATTGGGAAATAGATTAAATCTGTTTGTTCACCGAGGACCAGTGCGCCCTGCCTCAGATGTTTGACTATTTCAAGACATTCAAATATATAAACTTAATCTGTTCGAATCTCTTGAAATTATTCAAGGCGAAGTAAATTTTACTCTTACGCATCCTTTCTTATGTATCTATAATTGCTAACTAGATATTTGAATAGTATTTTGATACCATTTCAGGATTTATTGTTCATCAGAATTGAATAGTCTCTTTCCAGATTGCTTTTGTTTGTCTTAAACCAATGTTCACATTTGAAAGGATAATCTGCAGATTGTGTTAGTTAGTGACTAACGAGAATTGCTAATTTAAAAAATGTTATACATATTACATTAATTACATATCACATTTCTATAGTGCATCTTCAGAATGAATCACTTATTTCTATGGAGATTTCAGGAGTAGAAAAATGGCTTGTCAAACAATGTTTACAATGGTATCTCTCCAGAATGTATCTGTTTGTGAAAACTGAGATTTGATAATTGTGCAAATACTTTATCACACTCATCACATTTGAATGGTTTCTCTCCAGAATGTCTTCGTTTATGAGTAACAAGATTTATAGACATTGAAAATGATTTATCACATTGATCACATTTGAATGGTTTATCTCCAGAATGTATCCTTTTGTGAATAATGAGATTTGATGATTGTGCAAATACTTTATCACAATGATCACATTTGAATGGTTTATCTCCAGAGTGTAGCCTTTTATGATTAATGAGACTTGAAGACACTGAAAATGCTTTATGGCACTGATCACATCTGAATGGTTTCTCGCCAGAATGTATTCGTTTGTGAATAACGAGATTTGATAACTGTGCAAATGATTTATCACACTGGTCACATTTATATGGTTTTTCTCCAGAATGTAGTCGTTGGTGACTAATGAGACTGGTTGACTGTGCAAATGCTTTATCACACTGCACACATTTAAATGGTTTCTCTCCAGTGTGTACTCTTTTGTGAGTATTGAGAACGGATAACTTTGAAAATACTTTATCACACTGATCACATTTGAATGGTTTCTCTCCAGAATGTTTTCGCTTGTGAAAAATGAGATTTGATAACTGTGCATATACTTTATCACACTGATTACATTTGAATGGTTTTTCTCCAGAATGTACTCGTTTGTGATTAATGAGAACTGATAACTGTGCAAATCCTTTATCACACTGATTACATTTATGTGGTTTCTCTCCAGAATGTATTCGTTTGTGATTAACGAGACTGGTTGACTGTGTAAATGCTTTATCACACTGCTCACACTTAAATGGTTTCTCCCCAGCATGTATCATTTTGTGAGTATTGAGAACTTTTGACTGTGAAAATGCTTTATCACACTGATCACATTTGAATGGTTTCTCCTCAGAATGTACATTTCTGTTTTTAATGAGATGTGATGACTTTGTTGTTGTGGGTCGTTCTTGCTTCTTAAGGAACGATTTCGAACTCTCATGTGATTTGTTGGAAGATGTTTCACAAGCTGGAAAAAAAGTTGCACTGATTAATGGAACAAAAATTCAGTTGTTGAAGTTACAGTTATTCTCTAATGTTCAACCCGTTTAGCGCCCTGAATTTAGTACAATTCTTTTGTACTGAAATATTATTTCATTTAACAAGATTTAATAATTTCTATACTTAGAAATTATTTCCTACACCGGCACTGACCAGTGTATGCATTTTTATCATTTTCATATGCGGTTTTGACCGGTCCGCTAACGTCAAACACCTGCATATACCATCAATAAGAAAACGAACGTTCTACAGATATAACCGCTAAAATAAATTTCAAAAAACCACGTGTTCAAAATGTAACCCGCTGACATCCGATCAACAGTTTGGGCTATTAGTGCTATATTAAGGTTGTACTACACCCAGAGTCGTGGTCGTCACTACTGCATGATAGTGCACAGAAAAAACGACTCAGTCTGTTCCGCAGAAAAGTTCGCGTCTCGCGATATAGTGCAGTGCTGCTTCTCAGGCCATCAGCGCCCGTTCCAGGGTAGAAGACCAAGCTCCCGCCGGGATACCGGGCAATTTCCCGGAAGGCCGGTCCCAATAGGACCGATTCTTGAAGAATGGGGGGGCCTTGACCTCATGGCGCCGATTTATTTCAATTTTCCAGGGCCGCAGAATTTTGCCAGTCCGCTACTGCCAAGCTCTTCACCGCAGACTACTAGAGAGCTAACGCTGCATCCGGCCAGCCTCCCAAAGAGGGTGAACAGCATTCCCGCCAGTTCCGCAGATCACAAGCGTCCTGAGGGATAACCGCTAAGTAGCATTTTGTGTCTTAATATTCTCATTACAAGACATAACTTGTAAGTAGAAACTCCTTTTTTACTTATATATTGGTACGAGAGATTTATATAATCAATTATTTTGGGAAACTCTAGACTATTTATAAATATTCTTGTTTGTATACTGTGTTACAATATTTTTTGCGACGTCTAATTTATCTGAATCACCTATGTGTATAAACTTTATACACATGTGTATAAACTTTATTTGCGTCAATTTATTGTGCGTATGTGTTTACTTTGAGCTGATACTCGCCAATTACGTAGCCGTTAGGGAACTCAAGAGGAGAAAATTTGGGAACAGACCTCCTCAAAAACCATTACTGTGAGCCTATTCGCTACCTAGATCTTCCCAGGGCCAACTGCCCTTGTGTTGTCCTTGAGAACAGCCCTTCAAGGTGAAGCATGTCATTAACCCACCCACTCCTATTATCGTTGTCACCTTCGCGTACTCAGCTCACAAGTAACACACTCAGATCACTATTCCGCAGGTACTCCAATATTCTTTCGTTGGATGCCTTTACTTAACGCTGGAGGCCTCACTAAACATTTTTTTCAAGTTTGACACCCCGAGTTTGTAATCTAATAATTCTAATTCTGTTTTCCCGTATCTATTACGGGTGATCCTATGAGGTTACGCATCGAAGACCTTTATTTACATTTACATTTTTTGAGTGTGGGCCCCACATCTAATATAAACTTTTCCTGCATGAGGTTATATAGGTATATGTTGTTTTTGAGGATTCATGGAGTGACAATAAACAAGAAATGATAGTAATTTTAGGACGAGTTTTTTTAGCTTTATAGATAACCGTTATACGTCAATATAATACGGATTTTAGATAAAAGAAATCCGAAACATAAACTATAAATAGTGTTACCAAGACACGCAATTACTAAAGTTCAGTGTCGCCACTCCAACAGTAATATACAGGTGTCCCAAATAACTTGTTAGGCATGGGGATTTCGAGAACAGTCAGAGTAACAAGGTCGATTAAATTAGACCAAAGTTGCCGTACGGAACCATTTTAACGATGCCTTTATTCTTCTAAATAAATATATAGATAACTAGACATGAACCAAAATGTAAATTTTCCAGTTTTTAATTTTTGATCATAACTTCCAAAATTAAAATATTAAGTGATTTTGGAGTGCACCTTCAGGCACTTTTTCATGTGAATTTACAGAAATTCTTAAATGCTTTTTATCGCGCGCCATTCTCAAGTTATCGGGGCAATTTTCACTTTTTATTTGTAGCTTATAGTAGGTTATGATAATTTAGAATAGAGATTTTTTTTTGCTATTCAACCATATAAAAAAGTCATATTTATGTTCGTAAATAATATGAAAATGTAAGAAAAACTTTTTTGTCTATCTATAAGTTAATATATATTTTAATTCTGGTAATTTTTAAACAACTCTTTTTCTAACATTTTTTATTGATTCCAATTGAAACTTACATTTAATTACAGGAACAAACATAATTAACATAAATAATACAAATTTAATAATACCTAATTCTAGCTAATACCACAATAAAATATAAATACCCTTTTTTGTGACTGTAAGTACAATTTTAATTTCTTATACTATCAGTATTTTTTAGTACATAGCTGCACCCCTTTAAGAAAATATCAATGTTCCAAAAAAATAATTCTTGGCTGATCTGGGGTCGGTAAACTATTTGCATGAAGGGCCTGAAAGTAAATTTTAAAAGGCTTTGTGGGGCAATAGGAAAATATAGGCTCTTACGTACTCTTAAAAAAAACTCTTAAAAAAAGATACAAATAACTTGTCTGGAACTTCATCTGCTGAATAAATGTCAATACCAATCAGTGAATTCAATACGTCAGTCTCATTATCCATTAGATAACTATCTGATAGATAAATTTGTATTGAAAGACGGGATGACATTTATTCAGCACAGAAAGTATCACATAACTTATCTGTCAGATAGTTACCTAGAGGTTTACCTAAAGGTGGAAAGACTGATCCTAAATGTACAGTCCTTATGACTGATCCCACATGTACACTCATTATAATATGAGTACACAAAAACCTAATTAACAAATACCTGGTAAATTGACAAATAGATCAAATCTGTTTGTTCACCGAGGACCAGTGCGCCCTGCCTCAGATATTTGAATATTTCAAAACATTTCAAATATATAATTTTAATTTGTTCGAATCTCTTCAAATTATTCAAGGCGAAGTAAATTTTACTCTGACGCATCCTTTCTTATGTATCTATAAATAATTGTTAACTAGATATTGGAATAGTATTTTGATACCATCTCAGGATTTATTATTCATCAGAATTGAATAGTGTCTTTCCAGATTGCTTTCGTTTGTCTTAAACCAATGTTCACATTTGAAAGGATAATCTGCAGAATGTGTTGGTTAGTGACTAACGAGAATTGCTAATTTTAAAAATGTTATCTTACATTTATTACACATCACATTTCAATGGTTTATCTTTAGAATGAATCACATATTTCTATGGAGATTTGAGGAGTAGAAAAATGTTTTATCAAACAATGTTTACAATGGTATCTCTCCAGAATGTATCTGTTTGTGAAAACTGAGATTTGATAATTGCGCAAATACTTTATCACACTGATCACATTTGAATGGTTTCTCTCCAGAATGTCTTCGTTTATGAGTAACAAGATTTATAGACATTGAAAATGATTTATCACATTGATCACATTTGAATGGTTTATCTCCAGAATGTATCCTTTTGTGAATAATGAGATTTGATGATTGTGCAAATACTTTATCACACTGATCACATTTGAACGGTTTCTCTCCAGAATGTAGCCTTTTATGATTAATGAGACTTGAAGACACTGAAAATGATTTATGGCACTGATCACATTTGAATGGTTTCTCGCCAGAATGTATTCGTTTGTGAATAACGAGATTTGATAACTGTGCAAATGATTTATCACACTGGTCACATTTATATGGTTTTTCTCCAGAATGTAGTCGTTTGTGACTAATGAGACTGGTTGACTGTGAAAATGCTTTATCACACTGCACACATTTAAATGGTTTCTCTCCAGTATGTACTCTTTTGTGAGTATTGAGAACGGATAACTTTGAAAATACTTTATCACACTGATTACATTTGAATGGTTTCTCTCCCGAGTGTACTCGTTTGTGAAAAATGAGATTTGATAACTGTGCATATACTTTATCACAAAGATTACATTTGAATGGTTTCTCTCCAGAATGTATTCGTTTGTGATTAATGAGACTGGTTGACTGTGCAAATGCTTTATCACACTGATCACACTTAAATGGTTTCTCCCCTGCATGTATCCTTTTGTGAGTAATGAGAACTGATAACTGTGCAAATCCTTTATGACACTGATTACATTTATGTGGTTTCTCTCCAGAATGTATTCGTTTGTGATTAACGAGACTGGTTGACTGTGTAAATGCTTTATCACACTGCTCACACTTAAATGGTTTCTCCCCAGCATGTATCATTTTGTGAGTATTGAGAACTTTTGACTGTGAAAATGCTTTATCACACTGAACACATTTGAATGGTTTCTCCTCAGAATGTACATTTCTGTGTTTAATGAGGCGTGATGACTTTGTTGTTGTGGGTTGTTTACGCTTCTGAGGGCCCGACGATTTCGAACTCTCATGTGATTTGTTGGAAGATGTTTCACAAGCTGGAAATAAAGTTGCCTTTTTATGACGAGTTTCTTAGATTTATAAATAATCGTTATATGAGAATAAAATACGGATTTTAGATAAAAGAAATCCGAAACATAAACTATAAATAGTGTTACCAAGACACGCAATTACTAAAGTTCAGTGTCGCCACTCCAACAGTAATATACAGGTGTCCCAAATAACTTGTTAGGCATGGGGATCTCGAGAACAGTAAGAGATACGAGGTCGATTAAATTAGACCAAAGTTGCCGTACTAAGAAACCATTTTAAGGATGTCTTTATTCTTCTAAATAAATACATAGGTAACTAAGCATGAACTAAAATGTAAATTTTCCAGTTTATAATTTTTGCTCATAAGTTCCAATATTAAAATATTAAGTGAATTTGGTGTGCATCTTCCGGCACTTTTTCATGGTGAATTTACAGAGGTTCTTAAATGCTTTTTGTCGCGTGCCATTTTCAAATTATCGGGGTCAATTTTTATTTTTCATTTGGAGCTTTTAGAATGTTATGATAATTTTGAATAGAGATATATGCTAGAGATAATTTATATGCTATATACCATATAATTTTTTTTATTTATATTCATAAATAATATGAAAAATTAAGAAAAACTTTTTTGTCTATCAAATTCTATTCGATTTGGATTTAATTTATGGTGTGGGATATTAAATAATCGACTTATTAGGTCAATAATATTTCAACAAAATTTAAACAGTGAAGGGTATTTACAACCGCTACAAAATGATGTGCAGAATTTATTGGCAGCCATACCTTAAGCGGAAATTGCTAACATCTGGTTTCAACAGGATGATGCACCACCACATAATTCAAAGGCCACGCAGTAATATTGGCATGAATGATTTATGAATAGGTGGACTGGCACCAGAGGTACAGTGTCGCGGCCAGCAAGATCACCAGACATGACACTATTAGATCTTTTTTTTGTGAAGCTTTATTAAGAATAAATTGTAGTTCCGAATTACGAAAATGTAGATGAACTAAGACGAACTACTATCGACTATACGACTGGTACTTCTACCTCTAACACGGGACGGCCGTATGATCTTGTCGCGTCCTCAAGGGGTTTTCACCCAAAAAATTGGGTTTTCGGAATATAGTAATAGACGGAATTCACTTTTGTATTCACTGCAGTAAATAAACACAAACTTGTCCGTTTCCAAACGTTCTTAAAAATTAGTGCTGTCAGAAATCGATCTTGACGGAACCGGTTCCAAAAAAAAACGTTTTCGGGTTTATCCGGTTACCTGGTTTCGGAACCGTGTAATCGGAACCGGGTATCCGAAACCGGGTATCCGAAACCGGGTATCCGAAACCGGGTATCCGAAACCGGGTAATCGAAACCGGGTATCCGGGTAACGCGAAAATTACAAACCCGGTTTTACCTGAAAACCGGAGCCAGGTACCTGAAAAATCGGTTTCAGATTCCAGCACTAAAATTATCTTGCCTATGGCTATGGATAGGAATTTAGGAAGTTCGCACTATTTTCTGTCTGACTTTATTTTGTGGTTTCGGTTCTCAGCACTAATTTTAATATATTTATGTTCACAGTTTACTTACATCAACATCGGGAATTTGTATTCATTCTAATTCTTCTGGTGTTTTCCCGACCTTAGAACCGGGTATCTAATCTAGGAACGCGGAATCGCGTATCTGGAACCGGGTATCCGAAACCGGGTATCCGAAACCGGGTATCCTGAACCGGGCATTCGGAATCGGAACCGGGTATCCGGGTAACGCGAAATTTACAAACCCGGTTTTACCCGAAAACCGGAACCGGGTACCCGAAAAACCGGTTTCGGTTCCCAGCACTACTAAAAATGTACTATTTCATAGATCCACTTGAAACATAGTGCGTATGTAAAGAATGGCAAATGTCAGTTAAAATAATATCAATATTGCGATTTAAATATCATCTCTTATCAAAGTCACTGTCTTAAAAACCATCTTTTGACAAAGAAAGAATTAAAAGGCAGGTGAGGCAAAAAATTAACCAATTTTTGCCTTAGTTTTAGGACTTAAAAGAACTTAAAATTTACAATTAGGAAACTAAAACTCAGGAGAGAAATTTATGGAGAAAAGTTGCTATTTTATACATAAAAACTAGCTGTACTGACCAGTGTTTGCTTCAACTGTACTCTTCGATTCATCTTCAAATTCACTGCTGTCCACTGGTTCAGACTTGATATAAATCGTCTCTATGTTGGTATTACCGTGGTATATGTCGTCTGTAACTTCCTTTTTGATTCCTGCAATAAACAGATCATAGTCAAATATAAACTAATTGGTAACTGTAAGAATAGTTATTTGTGTGTCATGGCCATAAAGTGGATCATTTCCCCCCGCATCTGAATTCAATGGCTGACGCGCAACCGAGGCTTTCAAACAAATGAGGATGAAAAATAACTTTATAGCAAAAATGCACATTATATGTTTTGGACCACGAAAAGAATTTTTATTAGAAAAATTGATCTGAAGTTTGAATTTTCACAAATTGCAGGGTTTCGCAGGTATATAATAAGTGAAGGTGGCATGCTGAGTATCTAGGCCAAATTTTGCTTTGTAGTAATCACGGGAAAAAAACGATATTTTTAAAGTAATTTATCGTCTGTTAATCTAAGAGCTTTAAAAAGAAATTTTATGTTAAAATATTTTTTTGTTAATTTTAATTCGAATACTTAATACTATTATTTAGGTTTCTAAATATGTGCAGTATTTTTTTTATATAGCAAGGTTCATTAAGATTTTGAAAATTGCGCCTATGGCTTCCATTGGTTGTTTTAAGTCATATGCTCCGCCCCTCTGGTTTCGTATAAATGACACATAGAATGAAAATATAGTTCCAAAAATTCCAACTGGCTATTAAATTTACGCTCTTAAAAATTAAATGCAACATTTGCCAAAATATAACTAGAATTTTGACAAAATAATTTAAACAAAATAAAAATTAAAAAAAATAAAATTGTCTCCTCTGCCCGAAAGCGAACCCTAATTTGCTGCGTAGCAAGCTAACCATTAGACCACGATACGCCTTCTAATATAGTGTGTTACATGACTATAACATGACGATACACAGTCAACAAAAAAACACAAAAAATGCGTTATTTTCCGAAAACATAATCTGATCAAAAATTCCTGTAGTACTATTCCGGTTCACACCAATGTACATTTTTCAGATTTTTAGTTTAAACCATCTGGGCTACAGGATGTGGGACAATTTTTTTTTACACAGTTTTGGCATAAATAGCATCAAAATAATTTATTTTGCAAAAATAAAATGTTGATTGTTAATCCACAGAATTTTAAAAAAACATTTTTTTTTCGATGAGCAGATATTTGTTTATATTTTTAGGGGGATATGTTTTTTAGATGTTTTAGTATTTTCCTATGTGCGGGTCAAAGAGTTGTAGAAGCATGCCAAATTTCAACTCTCTAGGTTTAACAGACAGACAGACAGACAGACGACAAAATTACGGTATAAGGGTTTTTTGGTCATACCTACAAAACCCTAAAAATGACATTTATTCATTTAATTAACTACATAATTTATTGTAATTGAATAGTTATGATAATTATAAAGATTTGCATTTTATAAATAGATATACAGTAGGTAATAAATTTAATTTTGCAACATTGCTTGCATTTTGCTTGCAATATCGGGTGGTGTATAGAGATGGCAATAACAATTAATTAACCGATTAATTGATCATTTGATTAATCGAAATGTAATAATCATATTTCGATTAAATCGATAGAAAATAATCGATAAATTAATTTTGAAATTAAAGGTAAAAAAAAATATTTACATCGCAGACAAGTTTTAATATCATATTTTAAAGGCTGATAAAAATTATTTAACCCTTTTAATAGAAAACTACAAGTACTGGGAAGTAATACAATGTTTATGTAACAAGTCTGCATAAACAAACATTTTTTGTTGTTAACTTAACAGGCTGTAACAATGAATAATACGCGCTTGAACGAAGACTATATAATATCACATATTTAGTATTTTAACACAAATAACTCATTGTTAAAATAAAATTTTGGGCATTGCTTACCCATCTTATGGATTACTTAACTCCTACAACTGATTCTGTGTGCTATGAAATTATATGTGGCCGAAAGACGTTGTACAATAGGATGGAGCGTCAGTATATGAAAAAATAAATTAAAATAAAATAAATAAAATAAAACCATTCCGATCAATTTTGAATACCCAAAAAGGTTGTGTATGAACAAGTTATACACGAGCGTATTTGTATGACGTTCCACGATCTGTGTCATTATATATCGCGTCATAAAAAGGCCACAGTATTGGAATATCGCTAGTGTTTTGGTTATACCTAAAAACACTATAAATTACGCTATAAAGTGTCATCAGCGAAATGGTCCCTACACAAAAGAGCCTGTTTAAAGTCATCCACGAGCTACAAACGCTCGAGACGGCCGATTCTTTACCCTAATTGCCCTTAACTTTTTTCGCACGTCTCGCAGAAGATTGAAATTTAGCAATTTCGCCACGAACTGTTCAAAGAAGGTGGAGGAATCAATGGCTTGTATCCAGAAGACCTGTAATTTTCAACGCAAACCATCGAGTTGAATGACTGCGGTTCACTCGTGAGCCTTTGAACTGACTGAACGCAGACTATGGCAGTACATATATTGTGCACAAATGTTATAATATAAAACAATTTTATAATATAAAACCATTTAATATTTAATTTATATACCTAATAATATGAAATAATGGTGTAGTCAAAGGGGTAGAGAAAAATTATATATATATATATATATATATATATATATATATATTACCCGTTACTACTAAAAATATGTACTATTCTACTTAGCAAACCCACCAATTAAAACAAGTAAATTTAAACTAAAATAATGGTTAACTTTCAGATAAATAAATCTAATTAAATAAATATCCCGGTATTTAATAATAATAATAAAAAATAATATTACTTTCACAGCTCATTAAATAGTAAAAAAGGGGGACACTAATTTGGCATCCTACACCACTTCTTTATTATAAATGCATGAACAATGATACACAATTTTAATTGAACTAATATGGGGGAAAATAAAGTATTGTGCACTTAAAAACTGGGTAATTAGGTAAGGTTTAGTTAGTAAAAGTCTAGTACAGCAGAAGCCGAATAGCTTGAAGTAAGTTTGGAACAAAGGAGTTTGTGAAAATGGTGGTGTAGGATGTAATTCTGTAGTTTTACCTCTTTCTTTGTTGTTTTATTTTGTAAAGTGTATACATTATTTATATATATATATTTCTACACAAACTTCTTTAAGCATACTTTGAGCCTTTCGGCTTCTGCTGTCCTAGATTTTTACTAACCAAACCTAACCTAATTAGCTTGTATTTAGGTCCACAGTACTTTATTTTCCCCCACATTAGCCCAATTAAAATTGTGTATCTTTGTGCATGCATTTATAACATGGTGATATAGGGTGACAAATAACTGTCCACCTGATTTAAAATTTTGAAAAATATCCATGCATAAATCCGCTGTGGCCACCAGAGGACCGATCGCGATCACAAAGTAAACTACATTCACAATAAACGTGAGATGACGTCACACTTGGTTTATTTACGTACCAACGTTATGATATGTTTTAATCAACATCAATCCATAACTCAGTTAGTACATTTATTTATTTTATGTTGGTAATTTTATACAATGTTGTCGGTTTTAAATTGGATAGTTCAATCGTTATTTTGACGTCAGGTTGACGTTTAGTGAGAAATTAAGTGAGGTTATATTTTATACTTTTTAAATATATTTGTAATTTAAAAGTAAAAATGCCCAAAGCTCTTAGTAGCCGTGCTCAAAGGATGGTTTTGTCTCTTATTAATTATTTTGAAAGAGAGCGAGACAATGGTGGACCTTTAATGGATGTGAAATGTGTCAGAGATGTGAGTAAATATAAAAATAAGTTTATATCTATGGTCTTTTCACTTGAATATATTTCTACAAATAATTGTTAATTAACTTTTTAGAGTTGCAGCTGCTTTATATGTCAGTATTTCTAAAGTAAATAAGATGGTATTACAACAAGCGAGAAATGAAACTGTCAGTAGCCCGAAAAAGAATCGAACACATACTAAATCTGTTGTAGAATTAGACAATTTTACAACAGTTGGGATACGTAATGTAATTTATGAGATGTACCGTAATAGTAAGGATACAACATCTCTACGTGAGGCCTCTTAATAAATTAATTTGATTTTAGGGGAGCATGTTACTGTCGACACTATTAATATAAAATTACATGAAAGGAGACTGTATGATGGTGGAAAGACTTCCCTTTGGAAGATTTTAAGAAATATAGGTTTTAAATATAAAAAGGACGATCCAAGACGTGGTCTAATGGAACCTTCCCAAATCGTTCAATCAATATCAAATTTTAGCTTGATTGTAGCAACAGTTTTCGAGATATTGGTCAAGTTAAATTTTAAAAATTGCAATGGTACCTTAGTAAACTACCATTTCTAACAGAGCGATTGAAACCAAAATTTAAGTGTTTTTTAAAACTCATAAAAGAGTTGTAGATATCAAATTTTAGCTTAATCGTACCAACAGTTTTCAAGATATTGGTCGAGTAAATTTTTAAAAATTGCAGTGATACCTTAGCAAACTACCATTTCTAACAGAGCGATTGAAACCAAAATTTAAGTGTTTTTTAAAACTCATAAAAGAGTTGTAGATATCAAATTTTAGCTTAATCGTACCAACAGTTTTCAAGATATTGGTCGAGTTAAATTTTAAAAATTGCAATGGTACCTTAGTAAACTACCATTTCTAACAGAGCGATTGAAACCAAAATTTAAGTGTTTTTTAAAACTCATAAAAGAGTTGTATATATCAAATTTTAGCTTAATCATACCAACAGTTTTCAAGATATTGGTCGAGTAAATTTTTAAAAATTGCAGTGGTACCTTAGTAAACTACCATTTCTAACAGAGCGATTGAAACCAAAATTTAAGGGTTTTTTAAAACTCATAAAAGAGTATTAGATATCAAATTTTAGCTTGATCATAGCAATAGTTTTCGAGATATTGGTAGAGTTAATTTTTTAAAACTGCAATGGTACCTTAGTAAACTACCATTTCTTACAGAGCGATTCAGACCAAACTTTAAGGGTTTTTAAAACTCATAAAAGAGTAATAGATATCAAATATGATGGGTGATATTTCTATTACGTACTTTTATCTGTATATTGTGTTTGTATATTTTAAAAGGTTTTATAATTTGTAATGTAAGTGAACAAAAACAATATTTAATTTTGTATCTTGGTCGATTAACAAATATTATATATGATTAATAAAATATATTCTATTTACATTTGTTAAGTTCTTTTTTTTTGTAATTTTAACCTACAGGTCTGTTACGTAGAACGGTTTATTATCATCGAAAAATAATTTTAGCATACTCATGAAATTTACACTTGCAGCTAGTGGCAATAAACTGTTCGACTGGAAATAATATTTGAATATTCATTATTCGAAACAAAATTGTATCTAACATCTGAAATTCAAAAATTTCTATCCGAATAATAAAAAATTTGACTCTTTATCATTGCTTTCCGATATCATTTAGTGAGTGTAGAAAGCAAGCTCAGAGCGTTCGAGAAAAGGTCTAAACGCGTTTATTTGAGCGGTCTGGAGTTAAAAAGTGTGACTCGTAACACTCCGCGTTTGCTTCCCGAACCCGCTGTGTCAATGTGACACCAGGCGAAAAAATAAAGTAAATTGTATTAAAAGAACACGACACATTTCTAAAAACAAATATTTCTGATGATTCTTATACACTGAAATTTATTTATTTTTTTAAAAATACTACATTACACACTTAATATAATATAAACCATAAATTTCGCGACAAATCGGTTAGAAAGAACTGCTGTGCATCATAATTTACATTAATTCTTTTCCTCCATAGGAAATATTGGTTTTCAATATATTTTTACAAGTTGTTCTATATAACCTAACTTTTTTTGACACTTTACGAATTGGCAACAAGGTGAGTTTTTCAACTGTGACGTCATTTCAGAGTTACGGTAAATGGAGTTTACTAGTTTAATTTATGCTGCTTTGTCAAAAAATGTCTCAAATAACTTTTGTTTAATAAATTTTTTCGAAATATTTCTCTGTTGTGAAATATTCCCAAAAACCTTAAAACCGACACGAGTAAACTCCCATTTCTAGTTAACCGATTTTGACCAAAAGTTGATCAAATCGTGCTATTAATGTCAAAAGTTTCATAAAAATCCTTTTAGCCGAATTTGCTCTGCACGTGTACACGGACCGGCAGACAGACAGACATCATGCTAGAAATAGTCAAATCGTTATGTAGGAACCTCAATTCGTGGAGCACCATCGATATCTCGAAATGTCAAAATCGGTATGATCACAATACCTCCCTTATATATGTTGGTGGTCAGTAAAAAGTGGAAATAAATAATATTATATTAAATTTAAACTACATTTATATATTAAAACTAGAAATTAAATGAATATTGCAACACTTTACGCATGCGCAATAAGGTGAGTTTGCTAAAGTAGAATAGTACCCTAAAAATAAATATGTATTAATAGTAATCTTTAAAATAGATCATTTTAATCACGTGGTCTACATGACGTAATTTTTCAGCGTGGAGGAATAACGTTATAAATAAGTTATAAATAAGAATAACGAATAAATAAGTTTTTCTCCTTATCTAAATACGTTAAACAGACGATTTTCAAATTAGGATGATTGTAACAATTGTGCAAGTGACGGCCCTGTGTAGACCACCCTGAATAGTAGATCTTGCAGTTTTTTGATAACAATAGTGTAGTGTCGTCAATTGTCAAGTGTGTTAGTGATTGTAGAGTTGTTCTTGGCGACAGATTGTTTTTAGTTGTTCTCATGTTTCTATTTAATATCATAATTATATTTAACACTAGCAGTGTACCCGCTGCTTCGCTACCGAAATAAAGTAGTCGTAGCCCGCTTAGATCTGGCCCATTTCGAAATCGGTTCAAGACTGGTTGCTACGAATCGTTTTATATTCAAATATATTTATTTGTTTTAATCTACAATTGTATTAATATGTGCTTCTTATACAAATAATTTAAGTACGAATTTCTTTGTAAACATTGGTAGTACAGACATTTAATATCAACACGTATAAGTATCCCGATGTGCTAACCTAGGAAAATGCCCATGTGAGAATCATTGCCAAAGGCAGCGCCAGTCACGTAAAGCATTTTATGTTGCACCTTACGAAATTATTTATTATAATTTTTATGATATTTATTATAATTACTTCGTGATTATTCCTGATTTATAAATCGTACCTATATAGATCAGAGCACTTTTTCTCGTTAGTAAATATTCTTGCCACCGAAGTAAGTTTTCTTCGTATTGCTTTAGGGGGTTACAATAATGTTCAATAGCGAATTTAACGTTACAATTGTCGTCTAAAATGAAAATAAAGAAAATTGTGATATATATCCTCGGGAACATTTTTGTTGAAATATTAAACCCAAAATTCGTTAATATAGGTATATTTTGAATATGTGTATCTTTTATAGTTTAAATATTTCTTAATTGATCGGAAACCTGGTGTCTTACCGCGATGATATATAGCTTAAAATCTTTCCAGACAAATTTGGAATACGCTGTTGCAAATAGCACTAAAATCGGTTTATCCGTTTTTGAGTTTTAATACATATACCGATTTTAAACAGACGCCTATGTGCCAAAAAGAAATGAAACAGGTCACTTGAAGGGTTTTATGAATATCCTTGAATCTAGATTTGCCTTGTATGGGTTGATCAGAGCAAAATACTGAACCTCGTTTTTGTACATGTGTATGGGTAATCTTTGTAACCAAAAACCAAGTCGATATCTCATTATAGGTCTGAGATATTGAGGAATCCGTGAAAGAAACATTTCACCACATTAGGGGTCGAATTTTAAAAAAATCTTTCTTAATAGGTGCTCACATCATGGAAGGAACATTCCTTCCTCCACGAATTTCATGTTTCTATGTCCAGGGGGCGTTCTATTGAATAAAAAATACCAATTTACCCTTTTAGGCGTGAAAATTTAAAAGAAAACTGTCAAAAAGTTTCTAAGATTTTAAAAAGACATCTATATGCCAAAACACAATGTTATAACTCAACATACATAGGAAATACGAAGGGTTCTATAATTCACTCCGAATACATAATAAATTTATCCCTTTAAGGGTTGATTAGAACAAAATCCTGAATTTAGTTCTTAACATTTGTATGTGTAACCTTTGTAAGCAAAAACTAAGTCAATATCTCATTGGGCCTAAGAGATATTGAGGAATCCCTGAAATCACTTAACAGCCCCTTAGGGGTCGTATTTCGAAAATTCTCTTCTTAGTGATCGCTTACGACATGGAGGAAATATACTTCTCGAATTTCATGTTTCTAGGTCTAGTGATTTGGGCTGAACGTTGATGAGTCAGTCAGGTCATGTATTTATATACATATATAAGAAAATTTTATAAATGATATACCTATATACAGAAGAAGATTAAACAGAAAAGATTTGTTTATTTATTTATTTATATTATTGATATTGTAACAACTTCTGTTATACACATGTTTAATGTTAAGTCAATATTAAGAGATATTTCAAGTTTATAAGTAGCGCTCCTTCTGTCCCCCTAAATATTCAGAAGCTACACTAAACAGAAAATAATCGTTCTTCAATCAAAGTCTTTATAAATTATCTTTATAAATTGTTGATGTAAAGTAAATAATAAGCGAGATATTTCCAGTATTTTAGTTTTAGCACCTCCCCCATCTCCCTTCCCCTGCTTCTTAACCAATTGAAAAATTTATAGGATAACATGTATTTGTATTTTTATTTTAAACAGCTTTTCTCATGTGCGTTTTTGCTGTTAAGTCAAAAGTAAATGAGATATTTCAAAAGTTTAGTTTTAGGTTGTCCCTTCGTAACTCCCGTAAATCAATCCAATAAAATAAAAATCATTAAAAAAAAATATTTGTTTTCTTATTACAGTGAAACCTCTATCTATCGCTCCTCGAATAATAATTTTCCCGTATACCTATATCGTTATTTCTTGCGGTTCCGAATTAATTTCATACAAAACACGCAAAAATAGATCGCATCGATCATTTCTCTCTGTATCATTTTACCGCATTCATCGTTTAAATTACGCAGCAAATTTCGTGTTTTTTCAAATTGAAAACTTTTTTTATGCGCATTCAATAACTGATGCCGAAAAAAATTTAATTTGTAACACCGAAAGAATATTGATTTCTTACGGCAATATAAAAAGCCAAAAAGCAAATGACGATGAAAGATTATATACAATACAAAGTATAATTTTTTTTTGTCGGCATGCAGCTTCCTGTTTTATTTTGTTACGATATTTTTTATTTAAAATTTTATTTAGAATATATATGTACGTACATATTAAACATTTAAATATGTATTAATGTGTTTTTTTCCTATATTCCCGCATTCATTGTTTTCCCGCATCCATAGTTTATTTCAATAGGTCCCTTCAAAAACGATAGATAGAGGTTTCACTGTATAAGCAATTTTTCTGTTAAGTCTACGTCTTAAGTGATACCATTTTTTTTCTTCTGATTTTCGATTTGCCTCCTTATATTGACTGCATTTCCTACCTATATACCAAATTCCAACTCGGTACACACAGATTTTCTGTTTTATATATATAAAAGATTTAAATAAAAGAATAGAAAAAAATAAATAAAAATAACAAAGTTCATAAAAATGCCCTAAAATAAAAAACCAGAAAACAGGTGCTCCACTTTAGTCTCGCTCTGCATACACTAATCAAAAATTTTACTAAATAACAATATATAAATCTTATCAGCTAGAGCAGAGTAATGATGAATCGCGCCGAACGACATTGAACGATGTTTCACGAACTTACTATAGTTGTCCAAACAACCATTGAAACGAAATTCCCGCGATCTCGCTGAGCGCATCATACATACTTCGATGGTCCAATATAATTAAAAACAAAATTATTAATTTCTCGTTTCTGATGGGACTTTTTTGAGATTTTCGATTTTTCTAGTTATGATGAAGCCATTTGCTACCTGTATGCAAAATTTCAACTCGGTAGCGTATCTGGAAGTGGGTTAGAATTTCCGGACATAGCCACAAATATCCATTTTTATATATAAAGATAATTTTACTAGTAAATTCATATTTTGGTAACCCACGAGTAATTCTGTTAATGTACTAATATTTTTACTAATAAATTTGATAGTTAATGTTATATGATTTGAATTTTGCACCTATAATTATTTTATTTTTATGTCTACGTTATTTTTTACAATTAAGTTGTCATGGTGTAAATAAACGTAAAATTGTATTTTAATCTGACACTTTATAATTAAGGAATATTACATTTTAGGTTGTTCTACATATTGTTACGGTGCAATTTGGCGAAGTATAATCACAGCCACAAAGCCAATCGTATGGACTAGAAAGCCTTTTGGGAGGCTAGAGAGTTAGTTTAGTCGGGAGAAAGTCGTTTGGAGCGGGCTCAGAAGCGGAGACGTTAAGAAGCAACTGGAAGGCGTTGCGAAGGTAGACTTTTGGAAATATACCTTGTGGGGAAGGAGATTCAGGAGTACCCGTCGTGAACAGCGAGTCAGTATGTCCAGGAGGAGAACTAAGATTTGGGGAGAGAGTCTCTTCCGAAGAGGTCATCGTCATATACCCGAAAACCGAGAGAAGTCATCATTGTAATTGTTAACTATAGTTTTAGTACTGAGATTATTTAAGTATGATATTCTAATCTGGAGGTTGGTGTGTAGGAAACGTGTGGCAATATTTTGCTATTTGGTTTAATGGCATTTTCCACTGTAGGTTCTGGATTCCACGGAGCAAGAAAAACGAGATTATTATATGGAATCATTTTGACTTTTGTCACCGTAAAATATTTCCGATACGGATCCGATAGATACCGAGTATCGTAACCTCAATATGTGTACTACAATGTGACACTTATTGTAAGTACTTGTAAGTTAATTCTCTGTTCTTTATTAAATTTGTCTTGAGTCAGTTAATTGTTTATTTTGAGAATAATTATACGATTAAATAAATAGGCATCCATATCTTGATGTATGATAACCTGTATGTCCTGCCACTAAAGTCATTCTCTATAAAAAAGCATAGTTTGACAGGCTGGATATGGGGGAGTTATGGAAGGTAATGGAAAGAAAGGGGATAGGAAAGAAGTTGATAATTAGGATAAATGAAATATACAAGGGAACGAGATGCAAGGTGAGGGTAGGCGAGGAAGAGTCGGAAAGTTTTTGGGTGAACAAGGGGGTGAGACAGGGATGCCGGCTGAGCCCGACCTTGTTCAACTTGTATGTAGCGGATATAGAAGAGAATATGAGGAAGGGACAAGATGGGGGGGGGGGGTGAAGAAATGGTTGGAAGGGATGAGAATGGAATAAAATAAATAGTAATGTGGGATTATATTATCTGCAGGATTCTAAATTAAATATAACCAGTGTTAGAAATTTTAAAACTGTCAAAAAATATTTTTTATTGAACTATCTCAAAATAATTGACAATTTGAAAAACAATGAAACCATAGCATGCTGTCTATGGCGGAGGCAAAGTATAAGGTGGCTGATATAAGGTGTATCATCATAATGGTGTATTGTTTAGCTCGAAATTGGAACCATTACAGCCACATCGTTACATTTTTTGAAACATGAAAATTAAAAACAAAAATGAATAAAATAAGAACAACATATTGTTCCTTCATACTATTTGGAAATGGCAAACAAGCTTATTGCTATGTTACTTTTAATAATAACGATTATTACGTAAATATTTCACAATTAACTTTCAAAATAATATTGTTTTGATAAACATAATTACATATTAAATTATAATTTATAAAATAAGAATTTTAATATATAAATATTGACCTGTAGTTTTGATATGAAGCATTTTCTTACTTTTAAAACTTAATTTATACTTCCAAAATACAATTAAAAAAAAAAAAAAAAAAACTTGCTTAGTTTAAATAAAAGGAAACCAACCACAAGGCGGCAGCACGGAAGCCCATTTTGTAACGTAGTTATTAATATGGTCTATTGTTGAACATATTTTCGGAAATTCGTTGAACGAAGACTGCTGAGAACTCAGGCTCAAAATGTACCGGAGCAAACAGGAACGGTGGTTAGGTTCGTGAAATTATGGAAAATATCGTTCCGGTTTCTGATTTTTTTGAACATATTGAAATGTTGTAATGTTTTGTCAAACAATCATTTTTATATGGCGTTTCGGTTTCTGAAATTTCCTATTTTGAGCCCTGCTGGGAACTAAAGAAACAAGTTGTAAATTTAATTGCGCAAGATACAAGGAATATCGCAGTGTCCATTCGGCATTTTTTAAAGATCCAGAGAAAAAAAATAAAAGTATCTTAGCTCTATTACTTTCGATTACAAGCTATCTATTTGAGTATTCCATTTACGTTACTGATTTAAATATAGTACAGATTGTTCTCCTATGCATGTACTCAGTAAATAGAAACTGGGAATGCCAGTATTGTAAGCTTACAACTAATAGAGTAATATTATATTATTGACTGACCGGTATCTTGTCCAGCTGCACTCTTCTCATATTCAATGTCATCTTCGCATTCAGGCTTGATGTAGATCTCCTCATTGATAATAATATCCGTCTTATAGTGGGAAATGTCGTCAGTCGATGATATGATACATGTTTTCCGAGTATCGCGACTCTCTGAAATATAAATGCTCATAATTATTGGTTATACAAATAAAACTAATACTTGATTATTTAATTATTTCAAGTGTGCATTTATTAACAGAAGATGGCAGAAACAAAAACATTATGAAAATATAAACAGTTAGCAATAAACATGATCAGTACAAAAATAGTCTAGTTCACGGAGACAACCTAATCAGATCCCAGAGTGCAAAACTCAAACTGGCTGACGCGTTCTTCATTCATAGACTTCAAAAAACAGAACACATCCTGATCCATTACTTTGACTTACAGACGATATACGTAGAATTCGACAAATTGAATGCATAGAACTAATTAGAAATAGTATAGATAATAATACCTACTTTATTGGAAACTTAGAAAATTACTTTAGAATCATTAATTACCTAAGATATAGCATAAAAGATAGTATAGGAATACATAGTAACACTAAAAATCATAGTAGGAACAAAAGAGGACTCGTAAATGTACTTGGGACAATATTAAAAATACTGACAGGAACTTAGACGCGGACGATGGCACAAAATACGATAAAATTCTAAAACACTTACAAGAAAATGAACAACACGTTCAAAATCAACTCAACATGCAGTACAGTACTAACAGACAAATTATAAGAAACTTTAATGAGACCATACAAGTCATTAATGAGACATCAAGTACTGACAACAAAAGACACATTGAACCAAATTGTTATACTTTACAAAGTAATCTTGAATGAGGTACAAAATTTGGAAACTTCACTTGCATTCTGCAAAATTGAAATCTTGCATCCCAGTATTACAACAAACAAAGATTTGTTCTTTGAAATACAAAAGATTTCAAGTCATTGACACAATTAACACAAAATGATATTTTCGATTTTAAATCAGTAATCGATGTTAATTGTAAAATTGATAACAAAATTATATACCTTCTAACCATCCCGATTAATTTTGAAGAGATTTTCACTCTATATCATTTACTACATATACCTACCATACACGAATCAGAAATTATTACTATTACTCGTATACCTGAAATAAAATATTTTCTAAAATCAAAAAATTATTTAATGCCTCTAAGCGATATTTGTGCAAAAAGCAAGGTGTACTAATGTGCAAACAAAGTAAAAACCAATCATCGGACTCAATGCGAAGAAGTAATCCTACTCAACCGCCAATCCCACAACTGTCAGATCACTAAACTCCAAATCAACGACAACCATCTCAAAATCATCCAAGAAATTAACCAATATTTGGCAGTATTCCCCAAAAAGGAGAAGTTAGAAATCAAATGTAAAGAAGATGTAGAAATAAAAATTCTTCAGGGTATATATCTCATCAAAGAAGATAACTGCAAAATTATTTTCCGTAACGAAGAACTCCTGTTCCAGACTATCAGTCACGGACAGCCAAAAATAATCAATAGCCAAGGATTATCAATACAAGATCATCCTAAATCAATTTTTTTCATAAATCTTCAGGTTTAAGTAAAAAAAAAAAAAAAAAACGCTAAAATTACAAGATCTACAATCCAATCCAATGCTGCCAATCGATGATGATCAAAAAGTATTAACATATGGACAGTAATCCTAGAAGTAAACCTATATCTCTGTCTCTTGAGTATCCTGACCAACATCACTACAAGATATAACGTTCAGCGGAATTCCAAGAAAGGCCAACAACACCAGGAAGCAAACGTTATAAACCTTCCAGGAGACGCTTCATTCTAATAACGGGGGAGTTACCTTCCGTATTATGATGACTCTGCGAAGCCCGCCAAACCGTGTCATGTTAAAACTCCAGACCATGCTAAATATGTTAAGATTATAAAAATAGTGTTTTTTGTATACATATTATATTCATTTTGGTATTTTACGTGAAACTATGTACTGCTAATTTTTAACTTGTAATAATGAATAAATCGTTTGTAATAAAAAAAAAAAAAAATCAGCTGTGGCCACCATCACAAAGTATATGTTTAAAATACATTCCAGCAGCAGGGTAGAAATAACTTGGCCTAATATTTTCTAACAGAGATATTATTTATCATGACCATGGAAACGTATACATACATACATATAAGTATGAAAAAATAGATACTTAGATTAAATTTTTAAAAAAATTCAAAATTGTTTCGTTTTATCAAAAATGTCTCAAATAAAAGTTGTTAGTTATTACGAGGTTCGAGCACAGAGCTCAGGCTGGTGGCTGTGTAGTGTGGAACACACGTACATCTATGTCTATAGTTTGGTACGTAGGCTCAGTCTGGATGGGCGAACTTAGAACATAGCACGAGCGAAAGCTGAACGGCAGACTCGAGGCACTGCGCAGTACAATGTGTATACGTGTACGTAACACGTACACGTACTACGTATACTGACACGTTCGCCGTTCGCGAACTACTAGCGACTGTCTATCGTTCACAGACGATGCATCGATACTTTGATACGCAAGCTAGTAGAGTCGATTCAAATTGAGTTGAGTATATATATTTTTTCCCCGTCTGGTCGGCATATTTATTTTTCTATTCATAATTAATTTGCCTTCTGTCATTTATGGCTGGCATATTTATATTAAACAGCATTTTATTTATATTTTTTAATTTATATTTTAAATATATAGCTTTTAAATCGTTCCTTAACTAATTCAATAAAAATTATTATTTAACTGTCCCATTTGATTTAAAAATATTTTATTTGTTTCCGCCACTGGCGTTATCTTGTTTGAGCAATTTTGTAACGGTCATATACTCTTTTCAATTTGAATCTACTCTAACTCGAAGCTTAGCTCTCACATTCTGAGCTCAGAGCTGAATATGTGAATTGTGAGAGCTATGCTTTTTGACACAGTCACAGCTTCGCAAACGGTGTTCGGACAAGTTAAAAGTACAACATTTACCAACAATTAATAATGATTTATTTAATAACAAATTTATTAAAATATAAATATATTTTTTAAATAATTATAAAAAATAGTTAATTATCTTAAATATAACAAGGAAAAATTACTGTAATGCACTTTAACGCGTTCATTTTTAGGGTTTTGTAGGTATGACCAAAAAAACCTTATATCGTCATTTTGTCGTCTGTCTGTCTGTCTGTCTGTTCGGTAAAAATTATAGCCAAACGGCTAAACCTAGAGAGTAGAAATTTGGCATGCTTATACAACTCTTTGACCCGCACATAGGAAAAATACTAAAACATCTAAAAAACATATCCCCCTAAAAATATAAACAAATATATGCTCATCTAAAAAATATATATTTTTTTACAATTCTGTGTAGGGTATCAAATGAAAGCCCTTGGTACGTGGATTAAAGATCAAAATTTTATTTTTGCAAAATAATTTATTTTGAGGCGATTTTTGCCAAAATTGTGCAAAAAAAATTTTGTCCCACACCCTGTAGCCCAGATGGTTTAAACTAAAAATCTGAAAAAATTCTCAGTAATGTACATTGGTGTGAACCGGAATAGTACAACAGGAATTTTTGATCAGATTATGTTTTCGGAAAATACGCATTTTTTGTGTTTTTAACTAAAATATGTAATATGTAATATTAAAATCCGCTATTTAACATAGTAATCTAGTGAACCTGCGTAGTACAGTGGTAGCGTTGTTGCTTAATGAGTTGAAACTACCGAAGACACTACTGTTCGAATCCCAACAATTTTTATTTTTTCTGTTTTTTTTTTTGCATTTTTATTTTATGTAATTTTTTTTTCAAAATTCTAGTTATATTTTGGTAAATGTTGCATTTAATTTTTAAAAGCGTAAATTTAATAACCAGTGGGAAGTGTTGAAATTATAATTTAATTCCATGTTTGAATGTATACGAAATCAGAGGGCGGGGCTTATGATTTAAGCAACCAATGGAAGCCATAGGCGCAATTTTCAAAATCTTAATGAACCTTGCTATATAAAAAAAAATACTGCACATATTTAGAAACTTAAATAATGGTATTAGGCATTCGAATTAAAATTTATAAAAAAATATTTTGACATAAAATTTGTTTTGGCATCCCAAATAATCATCATACAGCTACTAAATACCTGCGAAACCCTGAAATGTGTGAAAATGCACACTTCTCATAAATTTTTTTGTTTTCCAAAGGTGGACAAATTAATTTAAATTAATATTGATAAATAATAATTTTGATAAAAATAACTAGTTTTAAATAGAGTATTTTAGTATTTTGGTATAAGTATGTATACTGTTCTCAGCTCCCAGTACACAACTATGCAATAATAAAGCCAAGTACAGCGTGACGTATACAGTAAACACTAGATATGTTGCACGCCAACGATTCATTCCAAAAGAACGGATCTTTGTAGAGAGCTATTCTATACTGAACGAATTCGCATTAAAAAGATTCGCATTTCCCACCTCTAGTATAGAATAACTAGAATGTAAATAAAATAATAAATTTACGGATTGAATTATTTCAATTGTCAGGAAATACTCTTATTTAATTGGCTAAATGTAAAACATGTACAAAGATCTACAGAATTAACTGTGGACAGGTCACTCTAAGATTTGTGAAAACCAATTTGATATTTGTTCGTAACTATGGTGAGAGTTATTTAACATACACGTAACGCCAGCTTTGAGAATCCCACTGATTAACTTTATTTAACAACCCAGAGTCGCCGTGGTTCCGTGATATGACGGTTGTCTACGGAGCGCAGGAACGCGGGTTCGAGACCCCCCCCACCTCCCTCGGATTTTTATCTTTCGAAAATGTGCAGTCAACTCTGGGGTCGACTGAGCCTTAAGTATTTCATACTTAAAATGAGTAGAGTAGATTCAAATAAAAAAGCACGACCGTTACAAAATTGCGCAAACAAGGTAACGCCAGTGGCGGAGACAAATAAAATATTTTCAAACCAAATGGGACAATTAAATAATATTTTTTTATTGAATTAGTTAAGGTACGATTTAAAAGCTATATATTAAAATATAAATGAAAAAATATAAATAAAATGCTGCTTAATATAAATATGTCAGTCATAAATGACAGAAGGCAAATTAATTATGAATAAAAAAATAAATATGCCGACTAGACGGGGAAAAAATATATATTGCAGTAAAATTAATTTTATTATTAAATTTATATCGGTCATACGTACTCTTAGATATGCCAGTTGCAGCAATCACTCGTTCCTGGAAATTTGTTACAGGAATTTTGAAGTTTTTCAGATTAACTTCCTCCTTCATGAACTGCATAACATTATTAATAATTTCGCGGCTCTGGCTATGAAGCACTTGTCCTTTACGTCCCACTAATTACTTCTGCATTTTGTAAAATACTGTTTTTAAAATCAAAACATAAATTAATTTCATAACCTCAACTTATCCTACTGTTCTATTACCAAATATGTATTTTTCTGCTTACATCGTCTTTCACTAACAAATAATTCGTATTAAAAAATACGATTTTAGATTGTAGATGTATTCTAATAATTTTAGATATTTTATATAAACACGTTAGAAGCTCCTAAGACTTCTACGGCTATGAGTAACAAACCTAACACCCCTATTATAAGTAAATTAGACCCGTCCAGACAAAAATGGTTTCTACACACTTTTATTGATGTACTCAACTCCATTTGAATCTACTCTACCTGTTTATACAGGGATAATAGGACCCGTCGAAACGTCACACTCACCACGTGACTTTCATATCTATGGCCGGCGGTCTAGAAATGGAGAACTTACCTTCTTTGCCCATTATAAGCCTATCTAGGTGTTGGGATCCTTTTATTTTATTTATTATTAACAACCCATAGTTTCATATCATAAGGTGAGCCATTAAATTAGGTTATGATAGTAAATGGTTAGAATAAGATACGGTGACAATTTGTTAAGCATTGCAATTTGGGACAAGAGAAGAGAAGGGGGTCAACCGGTTTTTTAAGTTAAAAAAATATAATTACTAGATAGTCTAAAAAATATAGAAAACTCAGGTTATCGTGACTTCACTTGCAACGATAGACGTTGAGTTGTCAATAAAGTTATCAAATAAAACGTAGACGGCCATTTCAAACATAAATAAACTTAATTTAGAAAAAAGAGCGGCTTTACAAATCCAGGACAAACTATCCGGGACTGACTTGGAAAATTTGGAAGAATGGTCAACCTAGTAAAAGTAGAACCCAAATGGTTCGAATTAAGTTTCAAATGTCATCTGAACTAATTTCTGTTTTGTTCTTAGCGTTAGAGCCAACAATAACTACTATGGTTGCATAAAAACTTAAAGTTCAGGTTGTTAAAAGAAGTTTGAAGTTTAAAAGAAGTTTGTAAACATCAATTAAACTAGCTCTACTGACCTGTGATTGTAAAGGCTGCACTCTCTGTAACTTCCTCTTTGATTCCTGCAATAAACAGATCGTAGTCAAATATAACCTAATTGTTATGAAATATATTATTAATGGCCGGTTGCTAAAGTAATAATTATCCCTAACTTAAGTTAACATCATTTGTTTTTGTATATTGTAACATATAAAAACAAATGATTTTAACTTGAGTTAGAAAAAACTCTTACGTTAGCAACCCGACATAAGTTGGTTAAAATTTTTGGGGCACAGCAACGAAGATTATTTGCACCTAATGCAGCCCATCTAAATGACTACACTACATATTAAAAACAATAAATTAAACAATAAATAAATAGATAAAATCAATAAAATTACGCATACTCAATAAAAGAAATCTTGCACAAACAAATACAAATAAATAAGATAAAAAGTCTGTTCGAAAATTTGAACAGACTCAGGGTAATAGTAAGAGGCTGTAAAGGTGCCAATTACCATCGAATATCACAGTTTAGAAATAGAACACATTAAAATAAGGTGCAAGACTTCACGAATAAAACAGTAAATTCGATTCTCTCAGGAAGAGTAACAGTCTGTCCATGAGTACTCTGTAGTCACTTAAAGCAACTGATAGGTCATAGCACAGGCCTAACCTCTCCCTGATATCCTCGAACTGTTCAATATGTCATTACGATGTTCACTAAACAAACAATGCTGAAATTCGGCTGATGAAATGAGCTCATTACTAACCATTCTCCCATTCAGCCATATGCTCTATTTCAGTCTTCACTTCATGTTCAACTGTATCTTTATTTTCTGTCTCTTTTTTAACAATATCACTGTCTTTCGTATCATTCATATTTATTACTGCAACAAAAAAATTCCAATAATCAAAGTCAGGACCCACCTTGATTAATTAATTTCGGTAGGTATCTAGCAGTCCGTGCTGATTACTTCTATATACCTACTATTGTAAACCAAAGGATAAAATATTTGGGGCACATCAACGATGGCTATCTGCGCAAAATAAAGTAGTTTTAAGTTTAAATGATAATATCGGAAAAAATTGTGGTATTTTTTAAGTATTGTTACCCTAATAAACTTCAGATTAGTTTTAATTGTATTTGAACTTGAAGGCGTTATTATAGAATAATAATTATAACGGCTTTTTCTTTCCTTCCAACCTGTTTCTCATAAACTATCTAGTTGTAGATTTTGTTATGTAATACTGATGTGGTTTACTTCGTTTAATTTCAAGTGTAATTTTGTTTAATATTAATTGTAATATCTGGATAGTGCGTTTTAAATTTAATATACAGCCTTGGACAAATGTATGGAGCACCATTCGTTTTATTGAATTTTAGGATTATTACAGGGAAAATGGTAAATAAAATAATATATATACAGTATTGGCCATAAAGATTGCAACTTTTAACATATCTCAATTTTTCAAATTTTAATAATAATATTGGAAAATAAATACTCTTAGTTCTATAATTTAATCATATTTTGTCTGTTACATCAATTAATAGTCAAATAATCTGACTTACAGATTAATAATAAATTATTTCTTCATTTTTGCTTGGACAAAAATATTGCAACTACTTGAATTTTCTTGTTATATGCAGATTTTATCCATAAATAATATTTTGTGCACAAGTAATATTTCAGTTTATATTTGTCAATCATGGGTCGTAGTAAAACTGTTTCAAGTGAAATTAGAAACTTAATAATTTCTGGTTTTAAAGACGGGCTGCTGCAAAATGTGATTTGACAAAATTTAAATGTTCATAAATCTACTGTGTCGCGAATTATAAAACGATTTCGAGAAGAAGATACGTTTGAAGTTTCAAAAATTCCATGACGGCCACGAAAAACTAGAAAACGAACTGATAAAAAAATTATTTATTTATCTACCAATAACCCCTTTCTGTCATCGGAGAAAATTTTGGGCCTTTTGCCACATATGGATCAAGAAAACATCTCAACAAGAACTATTCGCAGAAGATTAGTTAGTGAGGGTCTTTTTAGTCGCCGTCCTGCTAAAAAACCACTTCTATCCAAAAAGAATGTGAAGGCCCGATTAGAATTTGCTAAAAATCATATTGACTGGACTGTGGAACAATGGAAAAAAGTTATTTTTAGTGATGAATCTAAGTTCAATTTGTTTAAAAGTTATGGTGTAAGTTACGTTAGGAGGCCTGCTAATAAAAGATTAGTTCTAAAATACACCTTGCCAACAGTTAAACATGGCGGACGCGATGTGATGGTATAGGGCTGTTTCTAGGGATATGGTATAGGTCCTCTATACCACATTGAAGGATTAATGGATCGATTTAAATATAAAGACAGCCTTCAGAATTTTATGGAACCTTATTCTAATGAGTTCATGCATTTAAAACATATTTTTCAGCATGGTAATACCCAAAACATTCTTCGAAGTTGATCAAAAAATGTTTAGAGGATTCAAAAATTAACGTAATGACTTGGCCGTCACAGTCACCCGATTTAAATCCAATAGAAAACCTTTGGAAGATTGTCGACAGAAAGATTAGAAACAAAACGCATTCAAATATTGAAGATTTGTTTAAAGCTTTGCAGGGTGCCTGGTCTAATATTGATAATGAAATGGTCACGAATTTATTAGAATCAATGCCTAAAATATGTTGGGAAGTTATAAATACTGGTGGTTACTATGCAAAATATTAAAAATGATCTGTTAATAATAATTCATTTTCTTAATAAATAAAAAAAAGATTTTTTTAAGAGTAGTTGCTATCTTTATGTCCAGGTAAAAATAATAAATATTATAAAAAAAAATAGAATATACTATTAAAATTTAATTTTTTTACTATAATATATGTAGAGGATTGTTAAAGGTAAGAATAACATTTTTTATTTTTAAAAATATTGAATAGAATAAAAATAAAAGAGGATTATCAAAAGTTGCTATCTTTATTTAGGCATACTTTCCACAAGATTTTTACGTACATCGGATTGTACATTGAACGATTCGTCCACAGTAATTTTCTTCAATTCTTCTTTATATTTACATTTGTAAAGAGACACCTTGTTTATCAGAATCGACCATAAATTTTCAATTTGCGATAAATCTGATCAGTGGGGGGCCATGCAAAAAGTGGCACAAGGTTTTTGGAAAACCATTCATTTGTTGCTTTGGCTTTGTGACAGGGGGCAATATTTTGTTGAAAAACATATTCTGGATTATCTTCATCCAATAATTTTAATATTGATGGCTCCAAAACTTAAGCTTAGTAATACAAGGTGTCTCAAAAGAAATTTTATATTTAGTGGATCGATTAAAAAAAAAGTAAGCCGTATATAGAAAAAATGTTTATTAATTATTAAAATACACTTTTTGGGGATTTATTTCTTAAAAATAATATCGTCTAAATGTAGACCCTCGCGTTCTCGGCACTCATTTAATCGAACAGTAAAATTACTTATGACGTCTCGGCAGGTGGACTCAGGGATGACTGCCATTTCGTGACGGATATTTTCTTTTAAATGCGCCAGTGAAGTCGGTTTATTGGCGTAAACTTTAGATTTAAGATAACCCCATAGGAAAAAGTCCATAGGGGTTAAATCTGGACTGCGTGGAGGCCAATTTATGTCACCTCTCCGGGAGATCAATTTGCCTGAGAAAATTTCACGAACACGTGGCAGAGATATATTGGACGTGTGTGAAGTTGCTCCGTCCTGTTGGAACCATGTTCTTTGGTTATAGCCAGGAAAGTTTTGCAGTTCAGGTACCAAGAAGTTGTCTAACATCTCCACATAACGCTCTGAATTCACTGTAACTGCACGCCCCCTTTCGTCTTCAAAAAAGTAAGGGCCGATAATTCCTCGCGCCGACATCGCAGCCCATACGGTCACTTTAGGCGAATGTAGGGGTTTCTGATGTTTGCGTTTCGGATTCGTTGCACTCCAGTAGCGGCAGTTCTGCTTATTTACGTGGCCATTAAGATGAAAATGAGCTTCATCCGAAAACAAAATGTTGGTAAACGTTGAAAATCGCTCAATCACCTGATTTACGAAATTAAGCCTCTGACTAGCATCTTGGGGCTTTAATTCTTGCACCAATTGAATTTTGTAGGGGTGCAGCTTTAGGTCTTTGTGCATAATGCGATGTAATGATGATCTATGCACATTTAAAGCACTTGCGCGCTTCCGAATTGAAAGGTTCGGGTCGTCACGAACAAACTGATTAACATTCTCCACGTTTTCTACCGTTCTTGATGACCTAGGTCGCCCGGATTTTGATTTATCCAGCGTTGTACCAGTCTCTTCAAACTTTTTAACCCAATGTCGAATGAGAGGAATGCTTGGCGCATCATTTAAGTGGCAAAAACCTCGAATACTGCAGAATTTTGTACGCGCTACAGTCGCCGAATCACCGTTTTTGTAAAACTCTCGCACGAATAACGCGCGATCTGCTCCCGAGAAACGCTCCATAGCGACTGAATTCCCAAGAGCCAGGCTACCGATTGACATAACCCCCGCGCCCCTCGGATACGTTGCGTTCACGCAGTAAGCTAAATAAATATAAAATTTCTTTTGAGACACCTTGTATAACGAGCAGAATAATGCGTCCCTCGCACAAAAATATTTCGCCTAAGTCACTGGTGGACATCTAGATCATGATGTTACCACCACCAAATTTGACCGTAGGAATGAAGCTGTCAGGATGAAAAGTTTCGCCCGTCCTACGTCTTACAAAGATGGCTCCAGGTTGTCCAAAAAGCTGATCCACAAAAGAAAAAATAAACCTTAATTTCGAAAATTTATATTGTTAGTGCAATAATTGCTTAGAAATTTACTTTTCTGTTAAATTCGTAAGTACGTTAAACCATTACAATGCTTACTTCTATATTGAACTCATCAGATCAAATTATTTTTGCTCATTCATCAGGTGTCCAATTTAAGTGTGTTTTGGCCCACTCAAGGCGAAGTTTTTTGTTTCGCTCTGTCAACAGTAGTTTTTGGCGAACTCTTCTTCCATACAAATTAGATTCCACTAGACGTTTTCTAATTGTTCTAGAAGAAACTTTAACTTCTCTATGCTCCCACAGATCACCAGCCAGCTCATTTGACGATATTGAGCGCTTACGAAGAGCACTTCTCTTCGATAAAACGATCATCTCTGGAAGTAGTTGCACGTTTTCTTCCGGTTTTTGGTCTGTTTTCATAAATATCACTCTCTTGGAACCTTTTGATGGTAATTTGCACGGCTTTTCTTGAACACTCCATTTTTTTTACAAATTTCACCTGCGACTGTCCTTGTGAATAGAGCAATACTATTTGACTCTTCTCTGCCACAGTGAGTTCACGTTTTTTAGCCATAATATAATTAAAAAATGATGTGAAGTGTGAATATTCACACATTTCAGGGTTTTGCAGGTATATAATAAGTGAAGGCGGCATGCTGAGTGTGTAGGACAAATTTTACTTTGTAGTAATCACGGCAAAATGAACGATATTTTAAAAATAATTAATCGTCTGTTAATCATATAATAAGACTGGTTATTAAATTTACGCTCTTAAAAATTAAATGCAACATTTGTCAAAATATAACTAGAATTTTGACAAAATAATAAAATAAAAATGCAAAAAAAAAACAGAAAAAATTAAATTCACTCCGTACTCGAACTCGAAACCCTTCATGTTTCCAGCGCATTTTAGCTTACGACACCAGTGCTCTAACCGTTACGCTATCGCACGCCTTGTATCTGAGTGTCTTACATTGGTATAACTTTTTGTACTTTGTGAACCAAAAACCACAAAAAATGCGTTATTTTCCGAAAACATAATCTGATCAAAAATTCCTGTTGTACTATTTCGGTTCACACCAATATACATTACTTAGAATTTTTTTAGATTTTTAGTTTAAACCATCTGGGCTACAGGGTGTGGGACAAATTTTTTTTTGCACAGTTATGGCAAAAATCGCATCAAAATAATTTATTTTGCAAAAATAAAAATTTGATCGTTAATCCACGTACTAAGGGCTTTCATTTGATACCCTACTCAGAATTTAAAAAAAATATTTTTGTTTTCGATGAGCACATATTTGTTTATATTTTTAGGGGGGTATGTTTTTTAGATATTTCAGTATTTTTCCTATATGCGGGTCAAAGAGTTGTATAAGCATGCCAAATTTCAACTTTCTAGGTTTAGCCGTTTGGCTACAATTTTTACCGAACAGACAGAAAGACAGACAGACAGACGACAAAATGACGGTATAAGGGTTTTTTGGTCATACCTACAAAACCCTAAAAATGATTGAGCTTCAAGACAATTATAAAAATAAAATTATTTGAACCATCAGTTACTCTAAATAAATGGGGGAGGGGGGTTTAACTCCCCACTACCTTCAGATTTTTATCTTCCGATATTGTGCACTCAGCTTTGATATTTGATACTTGAATTGAGTAACTGTTTATACCGGTGTAACAGGCAGAAGGGGGGGGGGGAAGATGAATTTACCAAAATGTAAAAACGGGGGGGGATGCTGCCACCACCTAGTTTATGTAAAACTAGGAAAATAATTTTAAGGGGAGGGGTTAAGCAAGACGGGGAAGTTTAAAGAATAATAAATTGCGAAACGATTCAATTTAACAATAAATGTATTCAAAAATTATCTTATTAACAACGAAAAAAATATAAAACAACAAAAATTATATAAATGAAAATAAAATTTACTGACGCATTGCGCCGTGTTTACACCACTTATCGGAACTTGCTTTTGAACGAGGGAGCACGTAGCCGACTATGCCCTCGATTAGGTAATTTTACCGCACTGACTGACTGACTAACTTGACTAACTTCTTTGACTTTTTAACTTACTCTTTTAACATGACTGACTTGTCGCTTGCTACGTGTTACCTTTTATCTAATTTAAAAATGAAATTGTTTAACTTCAGTTCCACAAGTTCCGTAAACTTGACATTAAAACTTGTGTCATAACAAAAACTAATAAACATCAACATTTGTCAATAATGCAACAAAAATACATCAACAGTTGCCGTTCAAAAGTTTATATTACAACACACCGTTTCATGGCCAAGTTTGTAAACACCCGCATTGCGGAAGTATAATAATTAATAAAAATAATACGAATTTTGAAATAATAATAAAAAAGAACAAAGGAAATTACTTAAAACTAAAAATTTAATTTAGGGCCGGGGTACTGTTACAACTCTATCCCCCTTTAATTAAGCTATGTCGTAGAACATAGCTTAACTACAATGGGCCAGGGACCATTTGGCATCTGTCTTCGGGGTCGGAGATGGTTCTGGTTGACGCCCAGCAGTGTTATAGTCGATTACTATAGCCAGATTCAGGGGGAGGCACTCATCTCAGGCCTTGTCAAATAGGTTCCAGACGGTTGGTCCTCTTTGGGGGATCGCTGGACTGCTTTGCCGTTTTGAGCTGCATCGGGGCTACATCAAGACAATCTCTTCATTTGTGTACCCCAGTGATTGGCTACTGTAATGGACCGCCAGGTAATTTTTGATGTTGTGCCTGGATGGGAGGGGGTTGCATATTGCTTTTCGGTCCCTGCTGTCCATTGTTTCGGTGGTTATGACGAGGGATTCAAACTGTAACATTACACGCACGGCAGTACACAGTTCTTTATATAGCTTAAGCAAAATAATAATAAAATTTGCATTAATAAAAAAAATAAAATAAATAAATAAAATAAAATCGAACTTACAAAAACTACAATAATAACCTATTCTAAAGATCACCAAGGTTTTGGATGCGTCCGACCAAATAACTATACATTTTTTATTAAATTCAATTTTTAGATTACATATTTTTGTTCGAACCATCATCAAAACAAAACATAGGTTGGCTTGACCTAAGGACAGGAGGGCCAACTTCCTGGGTGCATAACAACTTTTTATGACTCGGTATCCCTCTCTTAATAGGAGATAGGCATGATTTTTATAATATTTTTTATTATATTCCTCTTGTTGCATAAAAAACAGTTTTGGATTTTTTTAAAATTTGAATGCTTAAAAAAATTATAAATGTAGGTACCGCGCGAGAACGACGTGTGACGTCATACCCCAACTAAGTGTACTGCGTACAGCCTACCCAGTGTACAGCGTACTGCCTACACAGTTTATCGTGAACTTATTTGCTTGTATAACTTTTATAGTTTATGTAAAGTTAGAGTGATTTTAATTAAAATAAAGTTTAATTCTATAAAAACAATTTATACATGTTTACCGAATTAAATTTTATATTAAAATATATAAAATATGGAAGATCCAGGCCCCAGTACTTCGAAACATAGTCGAAAATATTGTTTAGTACCGATGTGCACCAATAGTTCAATTCGAAATCCAAAAAAACAGTTTATATCATTACCTGATGGCGAAAAACAACAGAAAATGCGAAATTTGTAGCTGAAAGCTATGAGGCGAAATAAAACCGATATTTCAGAAAAAAGTAAATTTTATGTTTGTGAAGACCATTTTAATGTGAGTACATATATTTTATAAATTATTTTAATAATAAATGCCTGAAAAAATGTTTAAAAACAAATACAAAACTCTCGAGCAATACAATATACACACGTAAAGATTATGTTTAGTCTGTATCTGTGACGTCAAACCCCAGCAGTCGCAGTCGTATTTACTCGGCAAACTTCGCGCCGTGGTCGGCTTATTTCAAATTTACAATATTTTAATTAAAAAATTTGACTATAATATTAATTAAAATGTGATTTTTGTTTTGTTAAGGGACATAACTAACATTAACATATAATAAAAAAAAGTAGTTTTAAGGAAATATAAATTTTATGCGTATCCCCTATTGTTAGTTTAGTCAACAAAAAAAAAATCTTTTCGACCTTCTAGAATACTGGAAGGTTTCTCTGTAAGATGAAAGCATTTCTTACCGGTTCGTAGCCTTCGTTTAAGATACCCGAACCTGCGTCCACTGGGGCGCGATTTTGTAAGGAAAATATGGTAGTAGCTGCTTAGATCTTTTACGAAATTCCAAGTATCAGTATAACCCGTACAAACCACAAATAATAAAAATGACTAAAATTGTACCGCAACCTCCGTATTGAGCAGCATTGCTGAACCGGTTAGATCGTCTAATATCTTCTAATTCTTCCTGCCATTTCTCGATGTCTATGCCGTTTTTCAGATGTTTCGTATCTATTGACTGCATCAGTTGGCTGATCTCTTCGTCAGTACATGAGTTTTCGTGAAATTTGGCCAGAATAGTAGTATTCGTATCCACCAGCGGGACAACTATATTATGTCTTTCAGCAATTATTTTTGAAGAAGTGACCGTGTGCGTCAGGGACGTAGCCAGGATTTCAGCTTGGGGGGGGGGGCAAAAATAACAAAATATTTTAAATTGGTCGGTACGACCTTAAATACATGGTTTGGGTAGAAAATAACAGCGTTCTAGTTCAGGAGTCGACAACCTTTCAGTGACAAAGAGCCAAATCTATATTAAAAAAAAAAACACAATAACATGGAAGAGCCGCTAAAAAATATATGCTATATTTAAGAAAAAAAAAAACTTAAAAATTGTTTATCTGTTTTAAAATAATCAAGTATTACAATAAATTAATATTAACTTATACATTTAGTTTGTGATACCTATTGTAGATGCCAGTATATTACAATATAATAATTTTTTTAATGGGACGATTGTTCCTGTATAGTGTTCTATAAGACTTCAATATATGGTGACTATTCAGTAATCTTTAACTTAAGGCAGCACTCTAGTTTCAGGTCAGTAAGATTACTTCTTAACTGACTCTTTATTAATTTAATATGTGAAAAGACTTGCTTACAGTAATATGTGGATCCGAAAATTGTCAGTAGCCCAAAAGCATAATTTTTTAAAAGATTCAACGATTCTGATCCGTTCTGGAAGACGATTCCAAGCTTCGAAAAGAACTTTATCTACATTTTGAAGATTGCTAATTTCGGTCCACTTATGCTGGGAAGATAAAATTCACTTTTTTCTTTCTAAATTTTCCAGTTCAGAATTAAGTTTTAAGAATATATAATTCCATAAACCTTTGGATTTCAAATCCACTAATTGAAAGTAAATGTAATTGCTACATATCTGCTTCAATTGGCTTTGTCAAAAAATCTAGTGTAGCTTTATATTTTCTAAACCCTTTAAATCTATCTCGAAAAGCTTCTTGCATGATAACAATAGTTTGTGCAAAAAAAAAAAATTGCATTAATAATGTTTTTGTAAATTAATAAAATGTAAAAATGTTTTTGCACGTAAATCATTCACAAATATAGATAACTTTTTTTCGAAACAAATAACTTCTTCTAAAAGGGAATATGCAGTAACTTGGGGAATTACCGGGTGTGAATTGCACCGTAAAACATTTTGAAAATACAAAACCTGTATAGTACAGGCAGAAAGTTGAAAATTAAAAAATAGATTATATTAAAATAAAAACCAGCCAATTTTCAAAGAGCCACAAAATTTTCTAAAAGAGCCGCAGGTTGCCGACCCCTCTTCTAGGTCTTTTGTAGTATATTAAATAATAAAAGTCCGGTAAATTTATAAATTTCCTTCACCTCCGGTGAAGAAAAATTCTAACAACCTAAATTATATTTTATATAAGGTAAACTATCCTGGGGGGGGGGGGCAAATGCCCCCCTGGCTACGTCCCTGGTGTGCGTATAAAAAAGTAATTTTGATTGTGAACAATACATGACGCTGGTATTGTCATTATATCCGTTCCTGTTAATATTATAGTGGTTACATTCATGGAATTAAATTTTGTAGGGCAATTAAACGTTACAATATCCCGTATTACGCTGTAAACCCATGTATTAGAATGTTTTACTCAGTAAAATACGGATCTCTGATCATGGGATATTTTGTGTTTACACATCTCTTGGGCTTTTGCTTATATCTGCAGTATATAGTGCCGTAAGACATGAAACATCTGAAATTCGTCGTATAGGTTTGACGGGTGGACAGATCTTCACAAGGCCCGATTTGTACGCTAATAAATCGGCCATATCAAACTCAGCGTAGAACTGTCCATCTTCAGACAAGGCTAAATACTGCGCATTTGGTTCAATGAATAATCTGGTCGAATTCGTGCCAGTCGCATATGGTAAGGATAATGTCCGAAACACGTTGAAGTACCGACCCGGTGCTTTCAGCGGTATTTCGGCGAATATTCTTATCGTGTCGTTAAAATATTCCGCGTGTACTGTCGACATGTCGTAGTACACGAAGATATTTTGTTCTGGGCGAGATGTTAGCAGGGAAAGGCCGGTAGGCAACTGATCTTGCTCTTCTCTCAATGATTTAGCTAGTAAGGTCGGACTGATGAATACAGGGCTCAATTTTTTCATGGCGGTATTCTCTAGAGCATTTGTTAAATCTTCGATGTTATCTTTTAGGTCATTTAACACATACTCCGCCGTTCTCAGAGCTTAGTCGAAGCTGAGTTCTAAAGCAATTTATTTATCTATTTTGTTTCCCGAAATTCAATCTGTCCAGTTTTTGTGTCAACAATTCTGTGACAGTTTCAATTTTGTCGAAATTCCCATTTATTTCCTTTTGGTTACCAGCAAGAATCTAGATGACAGTCACTTGTTCTTCTAACAAATGGACCATATCTTTGGTCTTACTATCCAACCCATTAATTTTTCTATTTATCTTGGACAAGTCATCGGAATCTGCCTTATCAAAGAGAAATTTCAGGGCACTACCTCCTGCATTCACCAATCCTCGTATCATTCTGTCGGCTCCAAAAGGTGTGACTGTCTTTACTAGGTCGTTGAGATTAGCCTTTGTCCTTGCCACATCTTCTCTCAGTATTTCTAATTCTCTACTTACCAGACTATTCATTTCTTCTTTACGGGGTCTGTTGATCTCCAGCTCTAAGTTTTTGTTGATCCTGGTGGCGTCTTCCATAAGGTGATCGAAGTCCTTCAGAGGCAGCCGGTAATCCGTTAGGGATACGTCGAGTACCCAGTTGTCGCCGGTTATTAAAACTTTGTCCTCTTTGGCGAATACCAGGACTTTATCCAACGGCTCCGCCCTAACTCGACTCATCAGGATCAGAAAAATGAGAACTGGATCTAAAACATAGGATTTTTTTCCTTTTTCTTTTGTATCCTAATGAGTGTAAGGAAAATCAGGAGCGTTTCCTCTGCTCCGCGTTAAATATCTCCTTGAGAGTTCCCGCGGAACCTCGTCTTCGAGCTCCGTATACAGGGAGTCTGCGGAAAAATCCTCGCTCGAAGACTCACTGTGGTCTTGTGTGGTGACGCTGCTTCGTCCGCTACTTAGTGGAGAATCGCTCTCTGGCTGTCCTTGTTCTAAATGACCAGGTTGTATGAGAGATCGCGGCGGTCCAAAATCTTGTTGTACATGTTTAGCAGTAGATCTTCGTCGTCTCCTTGAACTTCTTCTTCATGTTCAGGAAGATCCACTAAACACAACTTGAGTCTGTTAACATGTACGACGCTCTCGTTTCCTGTCTTCGCATCCTCAATCACGAAGTTGAACGGGGATGTTTGTTTCACGATAATAAAGGGTCCCGTCAAAGGTTTTAAAACTTTTTTTGGCTATGCCCGCTGCTACCGCAGTATTATGTAATTAGATTAGGGTGACCATTTTCTTAAGAAGGCAATGCGGGACAAAGCAAAAAAAAGGTCCTCACCTCCCAGACCCAAGTGAAGAGCAAAAAAAAAAGGTCCTCACCTCCCAAATCCAAGTTAAGAGCCAAAAACAAGGTTCAAAAGTTAGAATGCGGGACGTGACTTAATACGGGACGAATGGTCACCCTAAATAAGACTCTATCTCCTACCTTTAGGGTAACCAGCGCCGTCTTTTTATTATAGTATAATTGGTTACGTCGCTGAACTTCCTCCAGTTTTTGACGAACAACCGCATGTATGTACGTCCTTTAATTTTTTTTTTTTTTTTTTATATCAGTATCTGATTCTGTTGTCTCTCTGCTTGATGCCAAAACATCGTCGAATGTCAGCTGGAAATCGTGACCGTATAGAAGGTAAAACAGCGCTTCTCCCGTAGAATTTTTCTTCGCATTTCTAATAGCCATCAGCACAAACGGAATCCATTTGTCCCAGTCCTTTTTGGTCTTCTCTCACATAGTGCGATAAACAATCGGTTAAAGTTCTATGGAAGCGTTTTATTCGGCCATTGCACATGGGATGGTATGCGGTTGTTTGCAATTTCTTTATGCCTAAAAATTTCTTTATGCAAAAAAAAATAATAATATCGATTTGAAATAATAATAATAATAAAAAAAAAAGAAATTACTTAAGACTAAAATTAAATTAAGTTACATTAAGGGTACTGTTACATTTTTTAAATAATAATAATGAAATATTTGTTTGTGGCTTCACAACCAAAATTTTATGTATCTTTTTCTATGTATCCTTTAGATAGTTCTTTCTTAAACATATTTTTAGTACAAATATAAGAAGATTGTTGGCTAATTAACGAAATATCAAAAAAAGCAGTTTTGATTCCTTTTAAAAAATATTATGTATGCTGTCCATTATTACATCTTATGTAACTATATAGTATTTTTTATTTCATAATACCTAACTAAGAGGAAAACTTCATTTTTTATGTTGTATATATTGGTGGTAATTCTAAAACAGCAACTTTCAAAAATTTTGACAATTAATTGACAATAAATTTGTGCTATTTAATAAATATTATTATTATTTTTATATTTATATCAAAAACGAGTAAAATAAAATTGTAAATATAAAGGACAAAGAAAAAGGAAAATAAAAATAAAAAGAGTTAAAATTATTGACAAAAAAACATACACATAGACGTATATTCCACAATATTAGAAAAATGTAATGTAACCAAAAAGTTTAAATACTACCATAATTTTAGTTTAAAACACAATAATGGCAAAAAATAAATATCAAATACAGATGTGGTAAGTTCAGAGTATATATATATATATATATATATATATATATATATATATATATATATATATATATATATATATATATATATATATATATATTTAGGGAAAATAGGTTAATGGAGTAGTCCGTCATCACATATACAGTCTCCTTCCGTAAATTAACCTGCTCTGGATTTTCGATAGAATGTATTGATTTGTGTCAAGTGAGATTAAATGAAATTGCAAATGCTTTATAACATTGTTCACCTAATAAATGGTTACTCTCCAAAATGTGTTCGTTTGTGTTTAATGCGAGCTGATGAACATATAAATTCTTTATTTAACTGATCACATTTGAATTGTTTCTCTCCAGAATGTGTTTGCTTGTGTTTAATGAGATCTGATAAATGTGCAAATGCTTTCTTACACGCCACACATTTGAATGGTTTCTCTCCAGAATGTAGTCGTTCATGTCTAATGAGATCTAATGACTGTGCAAATGCTTTATTACACTCCACACATTTGAATGGTTTCTCGCCAGAATGTAGCCGTTTGTGTTTAATAATATTTGATGAAAGTGCAAATGCATTATTACACTCTCAACATTTGAATGGTTTCTATCCAGAATGTAGTCGTTTGTGTTTAATGAGATTTAATGAATCTGCAAATGCTTCATTACACTCCACACATTTGAATGGTTTCTCTCCAGAATGTGTTCGTTTGTGAATGGTAAGATTTGATGATTGTGCAAATGTTTTATCACACTGATCACATTTGAATGGTTTTTCACCAGAATGCATTCGTATGTGTCTAGTGAGATGAGATGAAACTGCAAATGTTTTATCACAAAATTCACATTTAAATGGTTTCTCTCCAGAATGTTTTCGTTTGTGTACAGTGAGAACTGATGAACATGTAAATTCTTTCTTGCACTGATCACATTTGAATGGTTTCTCTCCAGAATGTTTTCGTTTGTGTATAGTGAGAGCTGATGAACATGTAAATTCTTTCTTGCACTGACCACATTTGAATGGTTTCTCTACAGAATGTGTTCGTTTGTGTACAGTGAGATCTGATGAACATGAAAATTCTTTCTTGCACTTATCACATTTGAACGGTTTCTCTCCAGAATGTGTTCGCTTGTGTATAGTGAGATTTGATGAACGTGTAAATGCTTTATTACACTGATCACATTTAAATGGTTTCACTCCAGAATGTAGTCGTTTGTGTATAGTCAGATCTGATGAATGTGCAAATGCTTTATTACACTCAAAACATTTGAATGGTTTCTCTCCAGAATGCGTTCGTTTGTGTTTAATGAGATATGATGATTGTGCAAATGCTTTATTACACTGATCACATTTGAATGGTTTCTCTCCAGAATGATTTCGTTTGTGTGTGACAAGATTTGTTGATCGTGAAAATGTTTTATTACATTGATCACATTTGAATGGTTTCTCTCCAGAAGGTAATCGTTTAGGATTGTTGAGTTCTGATGTGGTTGTTTTGATTTGTCTGAACTTGTTAATGGACTCTGGTGCCCAACTCTCATCTGGATCACTGGAAGATGTTGCATTACCTGCCAACAAATAAGTAATTAAAATAATATGTATGTATAAATCAGTTGAAGTCAGTTGTAGCAGCCAAAACTATTGAAAAAACATTTTAACTTAACAAAATTTTCCTTATGTGAATTTGGAAAAATAATTTGACTGATTTTACGAGTTTTTCTGTTGATGGGAATTTTATTGTCAAACAAGTGGAAACAATTTATTAAAGTAGTAAATTATTGCATAAAAAAAATCTATAAGTGAAGAACGAAATTAAGTTATAAATTAATTACTTGATTATCAAATTAAGACAAAACATTTTAAAACAGAATGTAATATGTAGAATAAAATATAAAACTTACATGGTCGATCGGACTCAGCTTTTGATTGGTAATGATGCATTGCATATACACCAGACCTTAGCCAGGAACTGAGTCTCTTAAAATTAATTTTGATTCCTATTTACACCACACATATTTTGCTACTATCAAAAATTTTGGAACTATCAAAAAACATCTGGTTCGCCAACACAATGTCATGATTTATCATACTTTTTCATATATTAATAGCACATTCTTTATTAATTTTGAAAAAAAAAAAAAAACAATTTTAGTAGATGAATCAAATGTTACACTTTTTTTAAATAGAACCTCTATTATATTATTATACTGAAAGATACCATATACTTTCTTTAAAAAATATTTAGAACTTACTAACATCTAAAATTGATCCTCTTTTAGATATTAACTAAAATAAGAAATATATCTTTTGAAAAGGTAGTATGCTTTGGATTTATAATAATACATGTTTTTAAGGAGAATCTGTGAGTTAAGATTCCTAGTCTACTAAAAATGCTACATATTTCATTTGAACTATTTTTTTGTATCTCCAAACATATCAGATAAAAATCGTGTTCCCTTTAACTTGATACGTTCTATATATCTATATCAATATCCTGTGCATAACAAAATTATATTGTTAAACCAGCAATGAAGAAATTAAAAAAAATTAAAAGAATATATAAAATCGGACACACAATCTTTAGGGTTTCCGTGAATAGCTCCGCGTGTTGTACTATGCTATGTTCCATTTTAGGCTTTGCGGCGTCAGCTTACATGTATTCTCAATAAGCCCTGCACCTTTTCGCATTGGTGTGTGGCACCATTTTGAATTTCTCAGGATCCGATCTATTCGATTTTGATCGTTGGATAGATTTCTGCTTGGTCTTTCGACGAGTATATTCCGACATTGTGATTTTTTAAATTTTTTAACTGCGATCCATAGTTTCACAACCAATACTGTATTAAATTTCACTTCTAATGTCTTAAATAAACAGATCTCGACGTTAGATTTCGTTTGAAGCAAAGTTCGACATTGTAGTGCTTCGCAATACCAAGCTATACTGATTCCCAAACGCCGAACCCACTTCTCCTCATCGATTATCGCGGCGCACGAACTCATGGTCTCTATCAAGTTTTTGTTTTCTTAGTTATAGAATGACACTAATTTGATTTGGTTCGCGATGATAATATAGAAATTATATGATCCAACTTGATGCTGATTTTTCTATACTCGAGCAATCCCGACATATACTGATTTGATGTGTTCGCGGAGAAACGGAATGTCCCAAAAACCCCACCTTGAGGTGCTCATTTCACCGTTTCAGTCTCGTGCTGGTTCTGAGCTTGTACTCAGTCAATGGAAACTATCAATAACAGTATTGCAAGCTGGCAACTGATACACTAATATTAAGCTATGGCTGACCTGCATCTTGTACAGCTGTACTCTCCTCATATTCTCCGTCATCTACACATTCAGACTTGATATCAATCTTCTCACCGATGATGATGTTAGTGTTGTAGTGATACTGGGACATGTTGTCAGTTGATGATATGCAAACTGTCTTACGAGTATCACAGCTCTCTGAAAAACAAATACTCATTGTTAAAACCTTTTTGTTTTTTCAATAAACAATATTATTTTATGTGTTAACATAGTGTATAATATTTGAACTCTTTATTTCCATAGTTTGGTGCCTAGTGTAAGTTCTGTTATAGTTTTCGTAGTTTAAACTTTGTTAGAGATTTTTAGTTTTCATCTTAGATAATTTTTATTGTGTAGATATAATACTGTGGGATTGTTGTATCTGTTGCATTTTAAATTAAAATGCCGAAGTTTTGACTAATATGATGTTGTCGGAGGTGTATCGGTAACTGACTAAACGTTGCTAACTAGAGGGATCGTTTCTCGTCGTGGTCAGATGGTTTATGACCTCTTTGGGATAAAAATAATTTCTTAAGTGAACAAAATGTTCGTTAATATTTGTAAAATCTAATAATGATAACTAAGGTTGTAAAATAAATGGAATTGTAAAAATATTTGAAATATGTTAAAACCGAGAAATTAGTAATAAAATATAATCTGGGTATTTCCATTAGATGGGTCATAAACCATCTGCTGCCACAAAACAAATTAGTTAAAAAGGTAGACTACTGCGCGTTTAAAAAAATAAATAAAATAAACTAGTAATAAAATTAAAATGTGCTGAATGCATTATACACTTTTCAGTAATAATAATTTAGATGAATAGGCTTTAATAAATTTTAGAAAGCGTAGCGATAGGATTTAATATGCGTTATCCATCTAAAGATGTCATAAAAATTTGCAAAAAATGCAAAACAATTTTGAAAATCGGACAACATAAAAGGCATGTTAAAAAAACAGATTGTTTGAGTGTATCACTAGTGTGAATAGTAAAGAGTGTTTTTTAGAGGTTTGTTTATCGAATTGGCAACATTGTTTCCAGCGACGGCCATTTTGATAGCTGGCACCTGATTTGTGCTCATTTTGGTTTGCTATTTCACCATAAATAGACTTACGCCAGACCAGCGCTTGCAAATTATGCAAAATTATTTCGAAAATCGTGGTTCAGTTCGCGAAAGTTATCGTACGCTACGTCCATTTTACGGTCGACATAATCGTCCATCCGAGCAAGTAATTCGAATAACGATGGATCATTTTCGCACCACGCATACTCTAATTGATAATACGCATTCGCAGACACGTCGTACATTGCGCAACATTGGTGGAATCATTGGTCCTTATTTCTTCAAAAATTATTCCGGCCAGAACGTTACAGTCAATGCAGACCGATATAGAGCCATGATTACTGACTTTTTCGTTCCTCAATTGAATGACAATGTGGAAGAGCTGTGGTTTCAACAAGACAACGCAAAATGCTACAAAGCGCGCGCCTCAATCCATTTACTGAAGAAAATATTCGATTAGCGCATAAGTTCGCGTATTGGACCTGTGAATCAGCCTCCAAGATCGTGCGATTTAACCACCTTTGGTTTATTTTCTGTGGGGATATGTGAAGTCGCTAATCTACGCCGATAAACCAGAGACAATGGATGACTTGGAAGACAACATTCGCCGCGTTATTTCCGATATTGTCAACTGACAATAACTGAAGCGCCTCTAGTGAGATTTTGAGAAACTGACAGGTGGAGGATAGTCGAGTTTGTATACTGTTGTTTTCATAGCGAATTTTTAAAAAATGTCTTTAAAATTGCAAGAAAAAATTAAATGCAACGTGAATTGTTGTGTTTATCTTTGCGATGCAAAAGTAGGTCGTGAAAGAGACCTAAGTTTTCATCGTGTTCCGAAACGTGGCAAAAAAGCCTTATTACCTTCAATTATAACCCTAGAGGTTACTTGGGCACTGAGAAAACGGAAAATTTCATTTAACGCAACCCTCATATTGAATAATAAATTAATTTCAATAAATATCACATGAAGATACCATTGAACCTGTCAAAAATATCCTACCTGCGTCAGCCATGATGTACAATGCAGTGGCGCCTCTATCGGTAGTCACAGATGCCAATACGGCCCCAACTACTCCAAAAAGTGGCGAAAATTGGACATCCAGATTGCGTTTTATTCGAGCCAGCCCATATGCCCAAAATCATATTTAAACACTAATGGCATAACATTATCTTTCAAATAAAGCCAATACCATGGCCATTGCCATGATTTTTATGTGTTTTATTTCATTTTTAAGTTATATAAATTGTTTGAAAAAAAAAAGTGTGAATTTTTACACATTTCAGGATTTCGCAGGTATTTAGTAAGTGAATGATAATTATTTGGGATGCCAAAACAAATTTTATGTTAAAATTTTTTTTTGTTAATTTTAATTCGAATACCTAATACCATTATTTAGGTTTCTAAATATGTGCAGTATTTTTTTTATATAGCAAGGTTCATTATGATTTTGAAAATTGCGCCTATGGCTTCCATTGGTTGTTTAAGTCATAAGCTCCGCCTCTCTGATTTCGTATACATTCAAACATAGAATTAAATTATAATTTCCCATTGGTTATTAAATTTACGTTTTTAAAAATTAAATGCAATATTTGACAAAATATAACTAGAAATTTGACAAAATAATTTAAACAAAATAAAAATGAAAAAAAAAAACAAAAAATAAAATTGACAGGTCGCTTACTCGTTTACTGTGTTACATAGCGAAGATTTTACATATTTTAATTAAAAACACAAAAAATGCGTTATTTTCTAAAAACATAATCTGATCAAAAATTTCTGTTGTACTATTCCGGTTCACACAAATGTACATTACTTAGAATTTTTTCAAATTTTTAGTTTAAACCATCTGGACTACAGGGTGTGGGACAAAAATGTTATTGCACAATTTTGGCAAAAACCGCGTCAAAATAATTTATTTTGCAAAAATAAAATTTTGATCGTTAATCCACGGCATTCATTTAATACCCTACCCAGAATTTTAAAAAAATAATTTTTTTTTTTCGATGAGCCCATATTTGTTTATATTTTTAAGGGGATATATTTTTTAGATGTTTTGGTATTTTTCCTATCCGGGTCAACGAGTTGTATAAGCATGCCAAATTTCAACTCTCTAGGTTAAGCCGTTTGGCTACAATTTTTACCGAACAGACAGACAGACGACAAAATGACGGTATAAGGGTTTTTTGGTCATACCTACAAAACCCTAAAAAGAATAATAGTTGCTATCAATAGTTAATGTTACAAACAAACTGCAACATTAAAGTTTAAACGTGATACAAACAACACGAAATAGCCACTTGCAAACAATAAACAGATACTCGTTTCTCTAGTTAAAATTTTGTCCGCCTGGTGTCACTTTATAGCGCTGTTGAGCCCATATGTCAATTTGATATGACTATTACAGGTTTGGTTACGGTAACCAATTTATAAATATCGTGTAATAGTACTAGTTTATATTTAATGACATAATTATAACATAGTTTTTATACGATTAATAAATAAAACACTCGGTAAGTTTCACAAATATAAGTTTAATATTACTCTATACGTATTTCGGCAGTGACGCCATCTACAGGAGTTTAAATTACAAACTAAGTTCAAATTACAACTCCTGTAGATGGCAGCACTGCCGAAATACGTATAGAGTAATATTAAACTTATATTTGTGAAACTTACCGAGTGTTTTATTTATTAATGTTATATTAAATATGTTTCACCGAGAACACACGGACTGCTCTGTCAACATAGTTTTTATTTACACGACAAAATTTCAATCATAATCATGAAAAATTCCCGAAAAAGTAAAACAGTACAGCATAAAAAAATCATAATGTTGGTATCCCTAAAAATGTATCCATATATCATACAAAGTTTGACTGGAGATTGTTTTAAAAGTTGTGTTGGTTGTCGGATAGCATTGAAAATTTGAAGGAAGTCTCGTGTTTCACAATAGACCTTTTACATGGTGGTCCATAACAACTCGTAGGTATAGCAAGAACCTTAATTCTGCCAGAATTCCACTTCGGTCAGATATCAAATACAAGTGAATTAACGTCAATGTTACTCAAAAAATCCGTATTGCTTAGGAGAAAAGTATAATATACAACAGACATAAGATGCACAATGCAAAATATTTGTCGACTAGATCAGCAGTTACACCAAGAAATCATTCTAAACATTCAATATAAAACATAAGCATCAATTAAATTACTCCTACTGACCAGTATTTGTGACAGCTGCATTCTCCGATTCATCTTCAACTTCACTGGTGTCCACAGGTTCACACTTGATGTATATCTCCTCTATGTTGGTATTACCCTGGTATACGTCATCTGTAACTTCATCTTTGATTCCTGCAATAAACAGATACTAGTCAAATATAAAATAATTGCCTACTGTATACACTCGAATACGCTAACTGGTGGCCAAATTATTGCACTAAGTACAGCAGTAGACCAGAAGTTCCTAATATGGGCCCCCCTTTTATTTCTTCTCGATAATTTTTTAAGTTTTTGAAGAAATTACCTTAGAATTGGCATACATCTAGCTCAAAGACTTATATACAATTCGCGACTCAAACTAACGTTGGCGGCGCTGCGTACGACAGTTAATGGCCGACGAGAAGCATATATGTCAGAAGTTTTTTCTAAATATTTATCTGTTTAAACAATATTTCGGCAAAAAAGCACTGTATTTAAGTCATTATATTTAAAAATACGTCTTAATTCACATTAACTGCAGCACAACACACTAAAAATATTATACATATATATGCTTCTGTTTAATTTATCAAGTCGCCACCAGATGTCTCACTGTTATTTGGAGTCGCGAAAATTCAAAATTGCATTGTTCCGAAAAATAGAAAAATAATGTGAAAGCCAACCATGAAAATTTTTAAAATGTTCGAATCAGGATAGAGTCTATAAAATATGGGCCCCTTTTAAAAATTGGGTAGTACAAAATAAATTTTATTTTTATTTAAGGTAAAAACTCAAAGTTACAGTTTAACAATTGATTACTGACAAAAATCACATTCATATAAATCTTTCTCTGTCCCGGAGCATTCATTGTTCATGTGCCCACACAATATGTGGGTTAATTGCATATTAGGCACCGAGCCCAAAGTTGACCCTTCGATCCTGTAAAAACAACGGACACAAAACATGCAAGCAGCATCTTCATCATCCGGACTTTGTTGCTCTATTTCATAAACGTCCATGTCCAAGGAAGTCTCGTGTTTCTTATTATAATTTTTACATGATGGTCCGTAACATCTCGGCAGGGCCGGCGCTAGGATTTGCGAGGCCATGTGCGAGAAGAGCCGCGGGGCCTGCTGTTCAGATCCAAGTGAGGAGCAAAAAAAAAAAAAATGTCCTCATCTCCATGCGCGGGGCCTATTGTTGAACCGCGGGGCCTGCTGTTCAGATCCAAGTGAGGAGCAAAAAAAAAAACAAAAATCCTCATCTCTATGCGCGGGGCCTACTGTTGAACCGCGGGGCCTATTGTTGAACCACGGGGCCTGCTGTTCAGATCCCAGTGAGAAGCAAAAAAAAAAAAAGTCCTCATCTCCATGCGCGGGGCCACTCAAAGCGCGGGGCCCCTCAAAGCGCGGGGCCCCTCAAAGCGCGGGGCCCCTAAAAGCGCGGGGCCGGGTTCTGGGAACGCGCTGAACCCGCCTTCCGCCGGCCCTGCATCTCGGGCGTAGGTATAGCAAGAACCTTGACTCTGCCAGAATTCCACTTCGGTCAAATATCAAATACAAGTGAATTAACATCAATGTTCCTCAAAAAATATGTATTGCTTAGGAGAAAAGTATAATATACAACAGACATAAGATGCACAACGCAAAATATTTGTCGACTAGATCAGCATTTACACCAAGAAACCATTCTAAACATTCAATACAAAACATAAGCATCAATTAAATTAGTTCTACTGACCAGTATTTATGACAGCAGCATTCTCCGATTCATCTTCAGCTTCACTGGTGTCCACAGGTTCAGACTTAATGTGTAACTCCTCTTTGTTGGTATTACCCTGGTCTACGTCCTCTGTAACTTCATCTTTGATTCCTGCAGTAAACAGATACTAGTCAAATATAAAATAATTGCCTACTGTATACACTCGAATACGCTAACTGGTGGCCAAATTATTGCACAAAGTACAGCAGTAGAGGAGAAGGTCATAATATGGGCCCCCCTTTTGTTTTTTCTCGATAATTTTTTAAGTGTTTGAAGAAATTACCTTAGAATAGGCATACATCTAATACAAAGACTTATATACAATATTCAAATTTGCATTGTTTCTGTTGGGAAGTGGTTGTAGAAAAACTGTTGTAGTAAAAAAAAGTTTCAGTGGGAAAAAATGAAGACGAAGAAGATAGAACTTCAATGGAAAACAGAAAAGATGAAGATTCACATAATGAATTTGAAAAATCTAACACATCAAATTATGAGGATTTTTGACATGCAACTGAAACACAAGATGAAGAAGAAGAAGCAGACACCGTAGCACCAGAAGTAAGAAGACATTCACGTGTATCCAAACCACCAATGAGGTATGATGGTTTTCTGTACACTACAGAAGCGAATCATGGAGAAGGGTATCCTTCAAACATTGAAGAAGCACTTTCACGTAATGATTCCAACCAGTGGAAAACAGCTATTGAGAAGGAACTAAAATCTTTACAAGAAAATCATACTTGGGACATTGTAGATTTACCGAAAGACAGAAAGGCGGTAAAATGCAAGTGGGTTTTCAAAGAAAAAACAAATAAAGACGGCCAAACAATAAAATATAAGGCAAGTTTAGTTGCTAAGGGATGCTCGAAGAGATACGGAATTGACTACACAGAAACCTATTCTCCTGTAGTAAGATACACGTCAATAAGGTATTTAATAGCATTAGGTAGAGTACCAAGGCTAATAGATTCTAGATATTTATTTCTATATTTTTAATAGTATATTAAATCAGTAGCAAAGTTTATGGCTAGAATTTTTTTAATAGTGCTCTTGAGCTGTATTTTATGTTAGTTTTTACTTCATAGTAGAATATTACTGGTTTTCTAATAGTTATTTGTGCATGTATTAAAAATTTATTACGTAAAATTTTCAAATTCCTTCGCTTAATTTTTATAATTTTAATTTTAACAGTAAAAATCACTTTTCTGTCGCTCTTTTTTTATTTACAGAAACAGTATCACTGAATTAAACAAAATTTCTCCAACGGACGTACAGTATTTTGGGTTAAAAAAAAAAAAAAAAATGTGGGAAAAGATATGTACCAACCAGTACCAATAGAAGATTTTGGATGCATAAAAAAAATATATATGAAGTTGATACAGTTTGTCGTTCCAAATAGTGAAATTTCGAAGCACAGTTTGCGTAGACATGAAATAGATAACAAAACGCATAATATTCCAGTCGTTAGTAATTTAAGAGACATTGAAGCCTTATTTAATAATGCTAAGTCAGCAATAGTTTATAGTTTATTGATCAATAATCATTTTTATTTAGCTTCATGTTGTGTTAATACTTATGCTCAATTATTTAATGAAAGTCCTATTTCTATTTGTCAAAAAACTTCTAAAGACAAATCATACTGGTTAAAATGTAGGCAATTTAGAGTAACGGGAAGTAGAATTTATGAATTGTATACCTATTATAAAAATAAAAAAAATAAAAAAAATAATAATTCCCTTATTGGGAATTAAAAATTAAAAACATATTTTTGGCCTAAAAGCTTTTTAAATAAAGAAGAAAAAAATCAAAGAAAAAAGTATAATGAGAACATAAATCAAATAGTTGTAACTTGTGGTTCAATCACACAAATTCTAAAGAAATGGTTAGGATATTCACCGGAGGGCGTAGTATTTAAAAATAGCATCCCAGAAAAACTTATAGAAATGATATGTCCTTATGAAGGTAGAAATATTACAGCTAATTCTCTGTAAGAGTCTCTTACCTTCTTAGATGTTAATTGGCAGTTAAAGAAAAATAATAAATATTATGGACAAATTCAAATGGGAATGGCCGTTTTAAATTTACCAGTAACTGATTTTATTTTATATTCTTCATTTGATAACACTATAGAACAGCGTTTCTCAACCGGGGGGCCGCGAAAGCTTTGTGGGGGGCGAAGTCATATAAGATCATAGCATGAAATTCAAATAGAAAAACGCTCAATTTTGCAAGATATATTTATAAATATATGACATTCATATTTATTAAAATATACCTTTTAAACATAAATAAAATAAATTATACGAATTGAACGTGCAATATTTTTTGCTATGCTCCGACCTACTGTTAACTAAAGAGTAAGGATGCGAAAGTGTTCAAAATGGAAAGCAACTTTGAACACTTGTAAATAAAAATACTTGCAAGCCATTATAGGTAACCGTAACAGATATTAAAAACATGTTTATGTAAAAGTTGTTTCTTTTCAAAAGCTTTATCCAAATATACCCAACACGCACAATTTTTTATACGTTCCTATATAAAAAATTGAAGTTGTCCTTGATATCCTGTACTTCCGGTTTACTCCGGAAAATTTAAATACTACCATCCAATTATTTGTCACGGATTGTCTTTTCGAAAAAAAAGTGTTTTCTTTCTCTCTCTATATATATATATATATATATACATATATATTTATATAGAAATATTAGAAATACAAATATATTTATATATAGGGGGACCGCAGACAATATTTACGTTATTTTGGGGAGCCCCATGCCAGAAAAGGTTGAGAAACACTGCTATAGAAATTATAAATGTTCCATATGATTCGGAATTCGCGGATTATTTATTAGAAATTGGACAAAAAATATTTTTTGAAAAAATGATACACGAGATATGTAAAAATAAATTCGAAAATATGTAATTTTTACCGACCGCCAACATATACAGGGTGTTAGGTAAATATCCGGCACAATTTAAAAAACAGCATGGTGACGTAGAATGCAATCGATTTTTTTTGCCAATTTTCTCTAAAATGTGAATTTCGTCCAAAAATAAACAAACAAAAAGATGCCCCAAATTTTGAAAACCACTGAATTTTTTTATTGTTCATATTAATCCAGAAGTTGTGTAGTTGCCATAGAGAAAAAAATATTTTTATTGTAGTTCAATAATAGAATATCAAAGTACGTGAATACGTCATAATCTAAAATTTGTTTCCGATTTTGTTAAAAATATATTTTTTATTTCTTTTTTCTTCATAAAATTGAAAAAGCATTTTGTTGAAATAAAATGACGTTATTGTTTCTATGGTTTCTATTTATCTCAGTCACATATGTGATTGTTGTAACAGACAAAATATTAGTGATTTCTAAACGGTGGTACTGCATCGATTATCAAGCGATATACGCATCTTAGCCAAAAATGGTTGAGGACTTTTTAGCTCTAATTGGGCCAATAATGCTGCCTTTAAAATTGTGCCGGACATTTACCTAACACCCTGTATAAGGGAGGTATTGTGATCATACCGATTTTGACATTTCGACGGATCTCCACGAATTGAGGTCCCTACATAACGTTTTGACTATTTTTAGCATGATATCTGTCGGTCTGTCTGTCCGTCCGTCTGTTTGTGTACACGTACAGACAAATTCGGCTAAAAGGATTTTTATAAAACTTCATATTTAAGCTTTTGACATCCATGACACGAGTTGATCAACTTTTGGTAAAAATTGGTTGACTAAAAATGGGAGTTTACCCGTATCAATTTTAAGATTTTTACGAACATTTAGAAACAGAAAAATATTTCGAAAAAATTTATTTAACATAAGTTGCTATAAATGCAATAACTAACAACTTTTATTTGAGGTATTTTTTGATAAAACGAAAAAATTTTCGATTTTTTTTCTAAGTATCTATTTTTTCATACAGTAGAACCTCGATTATCCGGACTAGGTCGGGGATGAAGGTAGTCCGGATAATCGAAAAAAAAGTGAGGAAAGAAAATTACGTACATTAAGCATGAATCTTTTTTTATTCATATATATATATATATATATATGTATATACGTTCAATAAACTGTGCAATTTTTTCACTTTGTTTTTTATATCCGATATTGTGGAAGTGCCGCCGCCATATTTAACAGACCAATAACGTCCTGAGTCACCTCATTTCAATGCACTGATCATATCTAATTTGTCTTTTAAAGATAGTACAACACGTTTTTTGACATATCGGTAATATTAAAAGAAAATATTTAAATCGCACGTCCGGACACGTCATGGCGATACACAGCGAATTCGTAAAATAATTTCCTCGTTTAAAAGAATCCGGATAATCGAAAATTCGGATAATCGAGGTTCTATTGTACTTATATGTAGGGTGACCATCCGTCCCGGTTTTAGGTCAATTGTCCCGGTGTCCCGAAAAATGTTCTCGGGAAGCCCGATTGTCCCGGTTTTTGAGGTGAGGACTCTTTTTGCTCTTCACTCTGAATTTAGGGGAGGTGAACACCTTTTTTTTTTTTTCACTTGTATCTGGGAGCAAACAAAGACCTTCTTTTTTCTCCCCCTGTGTCCCGGTTTCCCTTCACTGAAATCTGGTCACCCTACTTATATGTAACGTTTCCGTGGTAATGATAAATAATATCTGTGCTAGAAAATGTTGGGCCAAGTTATTTCTACTCTGCTGCTAGAATGTATTTTATACAAGTACTTTGTGATGGTGGTCGGTCCTGTGGTGGCCACAGCTGATTTTTAACTGTAAGTTTAAATTAAGTTGTAATATGTTAACTGTACAATAAATATTTTGAAAAGATTTGTTTTTCTGATTTTTTCTCACATATTACCTACATATAATATTCTGAATAAATAATAACTACATATTTAACATATTCAATTTTTGGATATGAAAAAATTACATCATTTTTCATATTTACTGTTTAGCCAAATGTAAATGGTAGTTTAGTGGAGAGAAAGGTTTTAGAATTTCCTGATTATTGCGAATATTAAATAAAATTATATTAATTTTAATAATAACTAACATAGCTATAAGTTATAGATAATTACAACAATCACAAAAGAATAAAATTGGGTCTGTCCGTAGTCATTTCCAATGGTTTATTATCATCAGCCGAAAGGCTTCATGTGAGTAAGTTAAAATTATTCTGTGCTTGTGTTTGATAATAACAAACCATCGGAAATGACTACGAACAACCCTATTTACATTTTTCTCCATTAAAATAATAATTATGTCAATGAAATTAAATTACGAATTAATTTTAAACAAAACCGCTATCACTAATTATAGGTATGTATGTATGTATGTATGTATGTATGTATGTATGTATGTATGTATGTATGTATGTATATGTATGTATATGTATGTATATATGTATTGTAATTAATACTATTATAGAGTTAATTGTAGTAATTAATATTGTTATAGAATTAACTATATAGAACTGTTATCAGTGTTAGACTTTAAGAAAACTG